>JAJTWQ010000002.1:14292500-14892500 GCA_029007595.1 Solanum commersonii
GCTCTCTAGATTAAAATTAGCTAAAATCAAGAAAAAATATAATATAGAAAATTACCTTCAATCTTCACTTTTTCCTTGTATTTGAAGTTGAGAACTTAAGAAGTTGGAGAAGAAAAGACCAATAGGACTAAAGAAGATGGAGAGAAGGAGCAGAATGCTGCTGTGAAATTTTTTTAAAAAGAAAAAAAGAAGAAGAAAGTTGCACTGCAAAGAAGAAAGCTGCATATATTTTTTTCAAAAAACTTCATTGTGAATTTGTGAGATAGGGTAGGTAAAAATCACTTAGATAATAAATTTTGGTGGAGTTAGAATTAGGGATTTAATAGTTGGGCTAAAATTTAAGTGTTGGGCTTGAGAAAATGATAAAGTTAAAGACTAAAGTTAATTAAAATTTACTCCCTCCGTCCCATTTTATATGAGGTACTTTGACTCGGCACAGAGTTTAAGAAAAAAAGGAAGACTTTTAAAATTTGTGGTCCAAAATGAATGATAGAAATTTGTGTGGCTGTAAATCATTTTATTAAGGGTAAAATAGATATTTTATAGTTAGATTGTTACTTTATATAGAAATGTGTCATTCTTTTTGGGACTGACTAAAAAGGAAAGTGAGTCATATAAATTGGGACAGAGGGAGTAATAAAATATTTATATTTTATTTATAAATGATATATAAATAATTATAAAAATTATATATATAATTTATCGGTTCGGTTTGGTTATTTTTGTGGATATTTTTTAGTAAAATCCAAACCAAACCAAATAGTATCGATTTTTCAAAATGTAAAACCGAACCTAACCAAATCCAACCAAATATCGGTTTTTTTTATTGGTTTGATTCGAATTGCGGTTCAGTTTGATTTTTTAACCATAATCATGAACATCCCTACTACTACTAATTACTACTACTTATTACTATTACTATTACTACTACTTATTACTATTACTATTACTATTACTATTACTATTATTATTCTTCTTATTATTATTACTATTATTAATAATAGTAATAAATAAGTACTACAAATAGTAATACTAAAGAGTAATACTAATAGTAATACTAAATAGTAATACTAATAGTAATACTAATAGTAATACTAAGGTTTAGAAGTCTAGTACTTTTTCAAAAGATGTTGAATATTCAACATCTCGATCTATGACTGGGCGGATTATCCAAGTTGAGGTATATCTACCTCTTCAAGTCTAGTACTTTTAATACTCATTTCTTCCAGATACATGGGTGAAAAGATCATATCTATGATGAATAATTCACCTTTATCTCATATATATCATGAAAGTTCTAGGCTCTGATACCAGATTTACAGGATCAAGGACCTGGCGGTAATCCGCCGGTCATAGATCTAGCAAGTCAAGCATCCTTAAGCTAGCAGTAGTCTGCCTGCGAAAGAATCGAAATACACAAGAATTTTGGCATAGTTTATCAGACTGCATGGTGATACTTTTACTTGAGCAAAAGGAATGTCAAGTATCTAATACATACATCTTATTGAGCCCATGTGTCTGCCAGTTCTAATCGATATAAGGCGCCCTACTTTAAACTCCTTTTCGATCTGAGAACCACAGCTGGCCAGACGGAGCCACTAAGGCAAAGCCAATAAGAGTAGTACTAGATCCAACTGTACCTTGATCTCAGAACCAAGTCGAGAATCCATACTAAAATTCCTTTATATTTAAATAAAGCTTAGATCCGGTCATGGTCTATATATAAGAGAAGTTAGCTATTCAACATATATATGAGATCTATAGCCGGACATAGTCCTGACTAGGAGAGTAGAGTTAAAAGAGGACTTAAAAATAAAATTACCTTACAAGGACGGTTGTCACTAAATTCTAAGAACTGAAGAACTGAACTGATTTATTTATTGATCGGAACAGTGTTACAAAAGGATGACTTTACAATGATTTACAACTATTGAAAAGAGACAGCGATTGTAATTTTTTCTGATGCCTCTCTTCTAAGGAATACATTGGTTTATATAAACAAAATAAAAATACAGAAGGAATCTACAAATAGTAAAGGGGTCCTAACATCTGGGTCCCTACACAGTGTATCTACTGTTACTGAATAGTGTTTCTACTGTTTGAGTGGACTTTGGCAACAGTATATCTCCTGTTGAATGGGATCGCCTTCACATGGTTATGTTTTCTTTCTTTATGTCTCTTTCCCATGTCTTTGATCCATGGTTTTCATTTGTTGCAGGAAATCTTCCGCATCTTGTAATTTTGTAGTGGACAACATCCTGTCAGTTTCCGCCTGTTGTGATTCTCCAGCGGTGTCAATACTCGTTTCGCTTCGCATCGAAGTATCAAATTTATCAATATGAGTAATAGTTTGAAGTAAATTCTTTCTTACTTCTTCTAAATAGTCCTGAATCATTTTTTCCTTATCCCCTTCTTGAAAGGAGATTCTCCTGGAAATATATCGAACGGAGTTATCATTAACAATTCCCTTTTTAGGAATTTTATTATATTCGTTAATTTGCTCGCTAATGGAGTCTAACAATTCTTGACCGACTAATTGCTTGGTCTTAGGATCTTGCTTCATTAGCTTGTCCCAGAAATTGTTGTAGTATGTCCGATAAAGGCAAGGAATGTCTTCCTCTGTAAATCCTATCTCAGGAGTCCATTTATCAATCCATGGAATCGAAAAATCAATCAAAAAAAATAGATCTGGCCTATTTTTTCCAGCCAACATATGTGATTTTCATGATATAATCTGTGTAAATCTGGCGATACTTTAGCCCATTCTTTATATAAGTTTAGGAATGGTTCTTGATCAGTGGATTATACTATCCGGGTGAGTCATAGATCTATGACTGGCCGGATTACCCTAGTTGAGGTATATCTACCTCTTCAAGTCTAATACTTTTAGTACTCGTATTACTATTAGTATTACTATTATTATTACTATCATTAATTTTGAAAAAATTAAATAAGTACTAGACTTTATTTAATTTGGCTACATCTAGCGAAGCTGGTTCAAGTTCTTCTAAACCTTTTGAAAACAAGAATAACGATTTAAATGAATTTGAATATTCAGCTCCTTACTCTCTAAAGTTTGTTGATGATCGTCTTTTAAAAAGAAATCCTTTTCCTGAGAAAGATTCTTCCTTCGACGATTTAAAAATTGAAGTTGAGAATTTAAAAAGGGAGATCAAATCTCTAAAACAAAATAAATTGATTTGTGATCATAGAATTACTCAAATTGAGATTAATAATTCTGAAGACAGGTTTTCCAAGAATAAAGGCATTTCTGAAAAAAATGTTGAAAAAGAACCTGTTAATCCTGATCCTAAACAAGATATGTTTTTAGAAATGATGCAAATTGTGACTGCTCATAAATGGTATGTTAAATGTACCATTCTAATTGATAACAGTTTTTCGATTACTAACATTGCCATGATTGATAGCGATGCAAATGTTAGTTGTATTCAAGAAGGTTTAGTGCCTGGGAAATATTTTCAAAAAACTACTCATTTGGTCAAATCTGCATCAGGACATGCTTTAGATATAAAGTATAAACTGCCTAATGCAAAAATTTGTCAGAATAAAGTTTGCATTCCTCATTTCTTCTTTTTAGTTAAAAATCAATTAAATCCTCCAATTATACTTGGTACCCCTTTTATAAATGCGATTTTTCCTTTCATAGGTATTAACTCGAAAGGTTTTTCCGCCACTTAGAAAGACAATGAGACAACATATTCTTTTGTTACAGATCCAGTAACAAGGGATATTAATGCTTTAATTAATATGAAGCAGAGTCATATGAATTCCTTACAAATGGAATTATTTAGCATGAATATATTCGACTCTCTAAAATCTGCGAAAGTACAAGAAAAAATCAAATTGATTTCCCAGCAGATCGTCGTTGATATATGTGCAGATCACCCTAGTGCCATTTGGAATCGAAAAAAGCACATTGTAACTCTTCCATACGAAGAAGGTTTTTCTGAGGATGATATCCCTACTAAATCTCGGCCCTGCCAAATGAATGCTTAGTAGAATTTTGCAAAACTGAGATTGATAATCTCCTACAAAAGGCTTTGATAAAACCTTCCTAATCTCCTTGGTCATGCACAACCTTTTATGTTAATAATGCAGCGGAGAGGGAACGAGGAGTCTCAAGATTGGTTATTAATTATAAACCATTGAACAGATTTTTAAAATGGATTAGGTATCCTATTCCAAATAAAAGAGATTTACTATCTAGATAATATGATGCCAATATATTTTCAAAATTTTATTTAAAATCAGTTTATTGGCATATACAAATCTTTAAAGAGAATTCTTATAGAACAACTTTCAATGTCCCGTTTGGATAGTACGAATGGAATGTCATGCCTTTTGATTTGAAAAACTCTCCATCTGAATTGTAGAAAATTATGAATGATATTTTTAACCCTTATATGGATTTTATTATTGTCTATATAAATTCTAGTGTTTTCTAAAACATTTGAAATGCATATCAAGCATCTTGATATTTTCAAGAAAATTGTAATACAAAACGGTTTGGTTATTTCAAAACCAAAAAGGAGTTTATTCCAAATAGATGTTCAATTTCTAGGACATCAAATTTATCAAGGAAGGGTCACTCCTATTCAAAGCTATTGACTTTGCCTCAAAATTTCCTGATGTTACTACCGACAGGACTCAACTGCAGAGATTTTTGGGGAGTTTAAATTACATTTCCCCGTTCTATAAGAATCTTTTTCGAGATTTGGCCCCATTATATGACAGGTTAAAGAAGGATTATAAGTCTCCTTGAAATGACAGTCATACTAACTTGGTCAAAGAAATCAAGTCACGAGTGCAATCACAACCGTGCTTAACCCTCGCCAACCCTGCTTGGCAAAAGATTATTAAGATAGATGCGTTTAATATTGGTTATGGAGGAATTCTTAAATAGATTAATCCCCCTGATAAAAATGAATATTTGATTAGGTTTCATTCTGGAAAATGGAATGAGGCTCAAAAGAAGTACGCAACGGTGGTTCATGAAATGCTAAAATTATGCACTTCCTGAACTTATCAAGATTTCTTCGTAGTAGGACCGAGTTTTGTATGACTCACCTGGATAGTATAATCCACAGGAGAATCTCCTTTCAAGAAGGGTATAAAGAAAAAATGATTCAGGGCTATTTAGAAAAAGTAAGAAAGAATTTACTTCAAACTATTACTTAGATTGATAAATTTGACACTTCGATGCGAAGCGAAACGAGTATTGACATCGCCGGAGAATCACAGCAGGTGGAAACTGACAGGATGTTATCCACTGCAAAATTACAAGATGCGGAAGATTTCTTGCAGAAAATGAAAACCATGGATCAAAGACATGGGAAAGAGACATAAAGAAAGAAAACACAACCATGTGAAGGCGAGCCCACTCAACTTCAATTTTTAAATCGTCGAAGGAAGAATCTTTCTCAGGAAAAGCATTTCTTTTTAAAAGAAAATCATCAACCTCCTTTAGAGAGTAAGGAGCTGAATATTCAAATTCATTTAAATGTTCTTTTTGTTTTCAAAAGGTTTAGAAGAACTTGGACCAGTTTCGTTAGACGTAGCCAAATTAATAATCTTTTCACAAAGCGTACTATCACTAATTTCTTTTAAAAGTTCAATAACATTATCAGAAGTAATTATATTCATATTGAAGTCTTGAAATTGCGATTGAAGTTTATAAATTTCATCATCTTCACAGTTGCAATCATGATCCTAACAAGTATCACAAGGATTAGCACAATTATTATCATTATCAGATAGATCAAGTAATTCTATATTAGAACCTGAATTGGCTTCGTAATCGTCGTCCGAACCTAAGGTGTATAACAAACCATACACCTTCTCATGGGTTTCTTCATCAAGCTCCAAAATTTTTAGTTTGTTTAACTTGCAATTGGGGGAAATATGCCCAAGTTTACCACACTTGTAACATTTAACTTTATCTAGATCTCTTCACGATCTATCTTTCGTAAATCTATGAGATTTGCGATAGCTCTTTCTAGCTTTGCATTCCTCTTTGGATCTATGCCTAGATCTCCTTTTCCTGTGGGAACCTTCAGTTCTAGAGGACTTATAATGTTTGTCATTATTGCCATTTTTAGCAACCGGATTGGGTAGACCAAACTGCGCACAAAAATCTCCCAATTGAGATTTTTCCTTTAGCTTATCCATCTTAAGTTGTCTAGCCATCTTAAGTTCATTGCACAAGTTCAAACCCTCTTGTGTGCAAGTTTCTATATTCTTTCCATAAGTTAGATCCTTATAAGGGATTTCACCATGACCGCCTCTGAGAGCTTTTCGGACTCTTTCGGCAAATAAAGGAGGAAGGCCATCTATAAACTTAGCTTTCCAATACTCAACCTTATTTTCGGATAATTCCATTACCTTACTAAAATAGGTGTCTTTGTACCATCTGAAATATTCTAAGGTCTGACATCGAAGACCGTTGAGGAGAGTACGAACTGTCTCATGTTGGTTTGTAAATCTACCATTGAAATATTCCAAAATGGTAAGAACCAAGGTATAGGCAATGTCTTCTCTGTTTTTGACTAGAGCCATTCCTAGATTATCAATACCTTTATCGGTAGCCACAGCATTAATAATGGAAGCTTTTTCTTCCATGTTAAGATAATTATCCCACCAGCCTCGTAGCTAACCAGTAAAACCTCCTACAATCATTTTGCAAATGGTCCTATCAGTGTTTTAAACACTTTTGCAAATGGTTGCATACATCAGCATTCGATGAACAAGAATGGTTAACTTCTTTTCTTAGACCAAAGGCGCGACCCCTGGCTTCGTCGTTTAGTGGTAACAAGTGACTGACCTACGAGCATAATAAAGAAGAGGGAAAATCTCATTCTATAATAAATGAATTGTCTCTTTCAAACTCGAGTGGAGAAAGAGGGCTAGGCTCCCCGCCTAATTAGAGAGATGGGCTCATTCGACTAACCCTTCTTTTTTTAGGGGGTGTGAAGCTTCAATCGTGACTACAGTCTCAGATTCCAGAAATAATCATCTGAAAAATACGATTTCTTAGGAACAATCCTAACAATTTTTCTCATAGCTGCGCAGGAATATGGGCAATGCCTTTCTTTTCTTGAATTCCAAAATTCTGTTTGTCGGATTGTCGATCAGTCAATCCATCTAGATTACATTCATAAATCTCAAAACCACTGTAAGACGTATTAGTCTGATTTCAGTCACGCTCTCCTATTACAACATCTCGCGGCATAGGACGGGGATAATAATAAGTGTTCATGCTAGGTTTGGTAGCATAACCACTGTTTTTCTTGGGATAACCCCTAAGTTTATTAAATTCTGAAGAAACCTGATTTTTAAAATCACCGATAGTTTCTATTTTATTAGTAAAATCTTGCGATAAATCGATAGGTTTGAAATTTAAACCAAAAAGCTTTCTATCAATAATCTCTTTAATATCTAAATCGAAAAACTTTTTAACAAGAAGTTCTTCCAAATTTTTTAAAGAACCAGATTTGAAATCAGATACTTCAAGAGGCCTTTGGACATGAGTAGAAACGACTGTGGGTTTTCTTTCAGAAGTAGAAGCAATATCTGTAGTAATCACAGGGTTTGCTTTAGCTACATCACCCTTTATATCCTTTATTAAAATAGTTAAATCATCAAGTTTTTTTATCAAGAGAGCTAATATGCTCGCCCAAAACTTTAACATAAAGGCTCAAATAATTATTTTGAGTAATAAGTTTATTGATTTTAGCAATACTGATAGAAGCAATATCTTCTTCAATAAATTTTTGAAAAGCTGAGAACTTAATACCAGTATTATTTGGTAACACAAAAGTCAACTGAGGAGGGTAGATAGCTTTAGTAAGATTACCACTTTCATCTTTATAAGTCCTTTCAATGGCGTTAATATAAAGAGGTAAATAAGTGGTTATAAACAATAGTACAAAATACATAATTTGATTATGCAAAGCACAAGTTTCATAAAACTCTTGAGAACTACAATTAAGATCTTCATTACTGGGAGCATTCTCAACCGGATCTCCACCCCTAGCGGGTGCTACCTTTCATCTGCCCCTTGCTCGCCCTTTACCCCTACCTCGACCGCAACCTTTCATTGTGGATTCCTCAGTTGGCTCATTGATGGGAGTTGTGGGCCTGACACCGTTGAACCTAGTGTTAACCATCTGCAGACAGAAGAGTGAAGGAGGTTATATACCAATTCGGATCGCCAGATACCAAATTGGAATCAAGTTATAGCATGAAAGGAGACAAGAGAAAATAAAGAATTTCCTAAAGTCCTATAGCCTCTCTAAGAAAAGTACGGACGTCTCTGTACCGTTCTGCAAGACTCTACTAGACTGGTTTTGATACACCGAGATCAACAAACCTAGGACTCTGATGTCAACTTTGTCACAACCCAGACTATCGTGATTAGCACCCACAACAACCCTCCGGTAGAAGAACCATTAATACTAATTAGCTAACCCAAGAACTAAACATTTAAAGATACATAAGCAGATTTAAATGTAAAAATAAAGTAGAGTTCCCATAAACTCCAAAAGTCTAACAACGACTATCAAAACATTGCGGAAATATTCCCTAGAAACTGAAAGTCAATGTACCAAAACTCTAACAATGAACCATAAGTCTAAAGAAAAAAGGCAGAACCCCGAAAGCTAAAACAATTGATCATCTATAGTACTAATCTAAGTTCGAATAAGAAGGACTGAGCGAAAAGAGAAATCATGGCAACCTGGAAGAACTGACTCACCATTGAATTCAGTTGATCAATGATCTCCTAAAGGAGGTCTGTCAGTAGCTGCCTGAAGATGTCATGTACTCAACAAAGAAAGAGAAAGTGCAGTATTAGTACACAACCACAGTGTACTGGTAGGATCACGCGTCTATTCCAGTAAAAATATATATACAACAATTACAACATAGTACGTATGCATATACAAAATATAACAAATATATTGATTATCAATCATGAACAACTTACAATTCCACATTCTTTTTAACAAGTAATCACAGTAATTCAATGGTTCTCTCATGGGACCCATACCCAAAATGTTAGTGCACCGAAACGTGGTACCCAATCCAAGTTAGTGTGTCAGAACGTGACACCCGTTCCAATATGTATGTCGGTACATGATATCCAATCCCAGTTAGTGTGTTGAAACGTAACACCCGATCCATTCAACAAGTCACAATCACAATCACAATGTACATTCTCAAAATCATACAATCAAGTGTTGATTTATGGCATACAATCATTAATTCATACTCATTTGCATTAGGTGTGATCAATAGTGCAACATTCGTATACATACATACATTACAATGAAGCAATTGCTAGCATACATCACACAAAACAAGACATCAACCATCACCTACCTCGAAATCAAGTTTGAATCCTCCGAAGAAACTTGATTCTTCCCTTTCTGGATTCTTTCCGCTTGTTCTAGGTCTACAAACAATTAATATGACTCAAGGATCAATAATTATAGTCTAATTTACCCGGGTTATAAAAAACCCAATAACCCAAGACCCAACTCTTGATCCTAAGGTGCAGTTAGGGCTTTTTCCCACCATCCAATTCAGTACAAAACCCTCCCCCAACAATATATGATCACGATTCTAAGTTCTACGGATCGAAAAATGGATTAGGGGAATAAAATCCATACCTTTTGCACCAAAAGTAGTGGGAAACTGTCAAGAAATCATTTGGGGTCGTCTCCTAGCTCTCAAGAATGAAACTTGCAGAAAATAACGTTTTTGGGGTATATTTCTGACTTAAGTCACGACTGTCCCGCTATGGCGACCCCCATCCCACCACAACGGCCCTGCCCTGGCGGGAATAATCCTGCCCTAACGGCTTGCACAGAAACAGAAAGTCAAATTAAGAGTTTCAAAGCCCCATTTCACAATACACCTACATCCCATGACACTCGAAAACTACCCGTTCATGCTAAAGTCAGTTTCGGGAGTTCTACTCGCCCAAATTCTATTCTGTAAAGTCATACGGGTTCCTTAACGTCTTAGCTATCTACTCATGTAATCAAATTCATTTTTAGGTCTCTCATTCGCTATCAGATCTTCCTAGAACTTACTGACTTCGATTTCATCCAAATCTGGACTAGGCTAGAAATTCTCAAGGTACTAGGAAAAAGTTTTCTGACTCAAATTCTTTCTCCGATGGCTTTTCGATAACGATGGGAACAGGTCGTTACAAATAATTATAATATTCATGTTTTAACTTGACTCAATAAAAAAGGCTTTTGGATATAGATAAGCTAGTTAGAGGGAGTGTCGACAAGAGATTAAAAATTGTGTGTTTATCTATTATTTTTATTTTGATCTATTATCTTATTATTTTAGTCCTAAGGAAGATGTGTTCATTGTGTTCTTTATACATAATTTCTTAAGTTTGAACTTTTAGAATTTTTTGATTGGGTTGTATCTTCATTAGACGCAAATTAGTTCTTATAAAAAATATGCTAATTACAAATCAAGGTTCAAACAATACTATTGATAGATTAAAAAGATCGAATATATATATATATATATATATATATATATATATATATATATATATATATATTGATAGATTAAAATACAGTCTTTTTATAATGTTTCTTACGGTACGAAGAATCATTTATGTCTTATTTAAATATTTGTCCTTTTCTTCTACCTTTAATAAAAATAATAATAGAATCAACCGTTCTAAGTATTTATTGTGCACTGATTTTGTTTTTTTGTTATGAAACAAAAGAAGGATTATCCAAACAAAAATTATACCATTTAGTGAAAGCAAGAAAAAAATTAAATCATTAAATACAAAGATGAGTTATTCATTATTCGAGCTAGCATATTGTTTCCTAGTCTATCTTGAGAAAAATTGGTCCGTTGTCTTTCTTGGGAATTTCTATTCCTGTTTGAAAAAATGTCCATGCTTTTTCTTTTCTATCTTTTTGAGGGGTTATTTCAATTCTTTTGAGCTTTTCTATTAAGGCTTGTATATCGTTTTCTTTCTTATCGTCTTTAATAGGGATTTTTGTTTCTAGTAAGCTATCCAATTTTTTATTTATTTCGGCTATTTGGTCTTCTAGGTTTTTATTTAATTATAAAAAGCAAAAATTATTAGATTGTTTTGTTTTACACTTATTAGGTCTGTTTTGCCTGGTGGAGTATATTCTGATAATCCTTCAGGGTTAGCTTGAAATTGTACTGTTTTTCTAAGAATTTCTTTGTAAAAGAGACTGTTCATGAAAGGGTTAAGTCTTTAAGCTTGCCTAATTCTTTCTTAATTTCTTTTGTTTCTTTATAAAGGTTTTCTAGTTGATTATATATTGTTTCTAGTGGGCTATTATCAGTTATTTTATTTGCTATTATGGTCTGTACCTTAGAAATTATATCTAGTTGTTGGTTTTTTAGAAAGTCAAAATTTTGTTCTATTTTCTCTAATGATTTGTTTTGTTTATGCTGCAGGTTTTCTATGGTCTCTATTAGCTTTAGAAATCTATCGTCTTTGGACTGACTATGTTCTGCTAAATTTATTATTAAATCTGTGATAGTATTTAAATGTTGATTCTCACTATGTAAGGTATGATCTCCTTCTACGAAATTACACTTAAGTAATGATCCAAATTTTAGTCTTCGATATTTCTTTTCTAAGACTATTTCTAAATCTAAGTATTCTAACTTCTTAACACTTCCTATTATGCTAAATATAAGGTTCTATTTTTCCAATCTTGTGTTTCTATTCTAATTTCTTTTATGTAGTGATAAACTCTAGCTCCTATAGTAGGTATTTGTAAATCTATTAGTTTTATTTCCTGGTGTATATACAATATTTGTGAAGATGTCAATAAATTTGAATATAACCTTAATTGTTCTAAATATAGCTTCCTTTGTTCTATCAGAAGATCGTAAATATCTATATAGTTCTATCTTATTCTCAATAGATACCAATGATATTCTTGGTTAATTATAATATGTTTTTCGTATGGTCTAAATCTTTTCTTGTATATTCTAGATGGCATATATATTATTACTTGTATTTAGGGTGAGTTCTATGTTGCTTATCCTAAAGGTAATATTAATTTACTAATATAGTTCCTTTGAACTCCGATGCATCTATTTGCATGTTGGATATTACTATCTAAGCTATGTAGTTCCCACTTTAATGCACTTAATAGAAATGATTTAGGTCATACAAAAAACAGATTATAACTAACCAAGAATATCATTGGTATCTATTGAGAATAAGACAGAACCATATAGATATATACGATTTTCTGATAGAATAAAGGCAGCTATATTTAGAACAATTAAGGTTATATTCAAATTTATTGACATCTTTACAAATATTGTATATACACCAGGAAATAAAATAGATAGATTTACAAATACCTACTATAGCACCATAATAGCAAATAAAATAACAGATAACAGCCCACTAGAAACAATATACAATCAACTAGAAAACCTTTATAAAGAAACAAAAGAAATTAAGAAAGAATTAGGCAAGCTTAAAGACTTAACCCTTTCATGAACAATCTCTTTTACAAAGAAATTCTTAG
This sequence comes from Solanum commersonii, assembly GCA_029007595.1. Taxonomy (NCBI): domain Eukaryota; kingdom Viridiplantae; phylum Streptophyta; class Magnoliopsida; order Solanales; family Solanaceae; genus Solanum; species Solanum commersonii. The sequence continues at coordinate 14,305,088 of JAJTWQ010000002.1, forward strand.
AAAAACAGCACAATTTCAAGCTAACCCTGAAGGATTATCAGACTATACTCCACCAGGCAAAACAGACCTAATAAGTGTAAATCAAAACAATCTAATAATTTTTGCTTTATTAGAATTAAATAAAAACCTAGAAGACCGAATAGCCGAAATAAATAAAAAATTGGATAGCTTATTAGAAACAAAAATCCCTACTAAAGAAGATAAGCAAGAAAACGATATACAAGCCTTAATAGAACAACTTAAAAGAACTGAAATAACCCCTCAAAAAGATAGAAAAGAAAAAGCATGGACATTTTTTCAAACAGGAATAGAAATTCCCAAGAAAGACAACGGACCAGTTTCTCTCAAGATAGACTAGGAAACAATATGCTAGCTCGAATAATGAATAACTCATCTAGACCAAGTAGTAGTCATCAGTTGGATGAACTAATAGATGTAGATAGAGACATAGAAATATTCAAACAAAATTATTAAATCCACAAGCTCTCTATAATACAGGTTTTTCTCGTCAACAACACATCTATACAAACATTATAGAGAAAAATAGTTAAGTGTATCAGAAAACGATAGTGAGAGTATAAATATAATCAGTATGCAAGAAATACAAAAAAGACGAATGAATCTCATGCACATGGGATTAGTAGTAATTGGGCTTAAAGGGTTAACTAGAAAAAACTTGGGTACTAAAGTACTAATTACTTTATATGATAGCAGATGGTCAGAGTCCAAAAGATCAATAATAGGTTTAACGGAAGTTGACATGAGTAAAAATGGAGGAATATTTTACTGTAGCCCAGATTTCATGATAAATTCCAAATAATTTGGAAAATACATAAAAATAGGCATACAAATCAAAAGTTACGAAGAAATGAACTGTGAAAACAATCTTTTAGTTTGTGTTGGCTTTATAGGAAAATTAGCCACCAATAGCAACTCAAGGTTTAAAATAAAGATAGACGATGCAGTAGGTATAATGGGAAATAAAGGAATCAAATTAATGAACCCTTTAAAAATAAATTCAGAAGAATATGCAGGTAGAGATTGGAATTTAGAAAAAATTTGTAAAAAGGAAGTATTACGACCAAACGACCACCTCACATACACTAATACTAAAGGAGAGACGTCAATCAGATTCACTGATTATAAATATAAAGATAAAAAAGAAATAGATGAAGATTTAGAAAATAATGAATCAACCATCAATATGGAAGGTATGAATATTCAAAATATAAATGAAAAAGACTACGAAGTAGACTTGTCGATAGAAAAGGCTAAAGAATTACATCAACAAAATACAACAACTTTGTTTAAATGTAAAGGTTGTAAATTAGGAAAAATAGATATCTCCACAGTAGAAAAATACTTTAAAGAATGCAAATTTAGAATAGATAATTAAGTGTATAGACAAAATGAGGACACCCAAGAAGAAAGCGATGATGAGACAACACGCAGTCTAAAAGAATTCATGGAAACCGCTTCTTCTAGTTCAAGTCCCTTCCAAAAGACAACCCCCATAACACCAGTAGAATATACTATAGATAATTTACCACGACATAGGGTATATAGGCAAGACCCGGCAACAGAACCAGAAATGATTAGACCAATAGAAAAAAGAATGCCAATAGAAGCCCTTATCAAACTTCAAGACGGAGGAGATAGAGGAAAAATATTAATTATAGCAGCTCATGACCCTCAATTATGGAACTCAGTAATAAACGTATGGAAAGGAATAGTGGTAGCAGATTACATACATCATTATAGTAAAACAAATGCAGAAACTATGTATAGAAACATGGAAACTTTTTTAGGAGAATCAATCAAGGGAGTATGGAAAGCGTGCAAAGTAGCTTACTCTCAAGAATTCCAACAACTAGTAAATATGGGACCAAACCCATATAATTTCACTAGTAAAATACACAGCCTAATAACATGAGAAGATCCAAATAGCGGATTAGTAGTATTATAAAAGAATGGACTAATAAAACTAGAACAATTTAGTATTACAAATTGGAGCCATAAAAAAAATTAAAAGACTATTTCTACTACTGCGCTATAAGTGGTAATGCGTTTGACCAAAGCTTGGGAAAAAAGATCTTTAACAAACTCCCTGGAGCCTTAGGAAGAGAAATAGAAGAAAGATGGAGCAAAAGAGAAGGAGTTATGCAAAATCCAAATGCTAATTGGTCTATTGGACATAAAATACAACATGCTATGGAAATATTACAAGAAAAATGTACAAATATACAAATACAAAAACAATTAAAACAAAATGAGATAGGATTTTGTAAAAATATATACACAACGCAAAGCTATAATCAAGGTACACCGAAAAGCAAATACAAAAAGACATATCAAAATAACCAAGACTACAAACCAAGGAACAAATATTATCTAAGGAAATCTACGGCAAGAAAGTCTTATCTAAATAAAGATAGACATGTAAGAAAGCATAATAATAACAGAATCTATAAAAATAGATTATCTTGTTTTAAATACGAAAGTGAAGAACATCTATCTAATACTTGTCCAGGTAGAAATAATAGTAGAACAAGAAATGCCCAACTTATAGAAGATTTCCAAGAAACCCTGATAAATGTAGATGAATACATGTCAGATAATGAAAGCATATATTCAGTAATAAGTATAGATGCCTTAGAAAGAAGACAACAAGATTCTTCTAATTCAGAAGAGGAAACTCTAATAAACGAAATAGGGTTAGAAAAACTAGACTTAAATATCAAAGATTTTACATTTGTCAATATACAATGCAATCACCAATTTTCCAAAGGAAAAGGTTTAGATAGTCAAACATGCATTAATTGCACAGGATACCCCAGTAAAGACAGAAGAGCTAAATGTATGAATTGCTATACAGAAGGATGCCTTCTATGCATCGATAAGATATTTAACATCAAACTTATAAACCAGACAATAAGTCCAAAAGAAAAATCATTAATATCTTTAGAAAAGAGGATTGATAGTTTAGAAGATTGAATAAGTAAATTAGAAAAAAGGAAAAGAAAAAATAGAAAGAAATCAAAAAGCAACATCAGAAGAAGAAATTGAGCTCTTAAATGAAAGAGAAAACTATAAATTATTTGAAGGATTAATTTGTAATGAAGACAAGAAAATTAATACTATCAAAATATTGACAAGAATAAGAATTCAAGACTATGAAATAGAGACTCTGGCTCTAGTAGACTCTGGATGTACAAAAAGTATAATAAATAGGAATATTCTGCCTTTAGAGATAATAAAAGAATTTTCAGAACCACAAAGCGCCATGCAAATGGATGGATCTTCAAATATATATAGACATCATGTTAGTAACGCTCAAATAAGTTTTTTAAAAACATGTGCAAAATTTTATAAGCCCACATACAAATTAGAAAAAATATGGATTAGAGATTTAAATTTTAGAATAGACTTTGTTTTAGGTTTAGACTTTTTATTACATAACAATGGAAGTTGTCTCCTTACTAGAGATGGAGTACTATTTTCTAAAAATATGACTCAAAGACAAAGCATCCAGTTCAAGTTCAAGTGGACAGAGAGACAAAGACTTGTATCTGCAGACTCTTTTAGGAAATACTTTATTTCAACCACAGACAAGATTAGAGGAAGCAAGACTAAATACTACGAGCATGGAAAGGTTATATTTTGGGAAACAAAATCTAATTTTCTATCCTCCATCTAATCTAAGTTTCAGGGTAAAACCAGAAATGAAGATAGATAAACCTCAAAGATGCCTAATAGACAACCTGTGGATAGCATACAACAAAATACCTAGAGACAATAGTTACTTCATTTCAGTGGAAAATTCATTAATCCATTACTTTACAGACAAAAATGGAGACAAAAAATTCAGATTCTATGTAGTAGTCCAATGGAGATTGCCAGGAGTTTTCCCAACATGGATAGAAGTAATAGACCCAATCAAAGACTTTCCTACCCCACTTTTCAAAGGATTCAACGATTTCAATGAAGCACTAGACTATGCTAGAGGAACTCTTGGGCCAAATTATTTCATAAGCCCAACTTTAAGACAAACGACAAGACCTTTCTTGCAATACAATATCCAAAAGGACAATGACAAAATAATTTTTTGCGATCATTGTTCTTCAATGACTGAAGGATTCAGAAGACTAAACCAGACAATTGAGAAATTAGAGACTGAGAAAGAAAAATTGACCCTACATATCCACTCATTACAAGAAAGAATAAAGTTTTTACTTGGAAATACTAGTCAAACCATACCATTACAAATTCAAGACAACTCAGAAGAACCAAAGAGTTCTCCATCTCATTTCAAAATGGATAAGACGGGTGTAGATTCCCCAAAGAATGTAGAAAGAGCTATTGTATCGGCTAAAGGTACAGCTAGTCCCGTTCAAACGGTAGCGGGTAAAGACTCTTCAAATCCGTTGATGGATGACACTTTGCCAAAAAGTGTAAGGATTTTGCCAGCAAGTTTCAATACGGTCGCAGAAACAAGTAAAAAGACAAAAGGATTCTTGCAAAAGAAAAATAAATAAATCAAATGATCGAAAAAATAATAAAAAGTTCCCTTTACAAGTTACTTACAGAAAAAACTAAAGAAGTTATACACGAAAAATCATACGAGAAACCCCGGAGCCAGACCCAGCAGATTCTGAAACAAAAGACACAGGGAGTAGAAGTGATGAAAATGAACTATCAATAGATCAATTTACTCAACACTATGACCCAAATGACGACAATGATTCAGGAATGAGTTTAGATTTCGTAGCACTACACAATTTAGATACGTAAAGGTAATACGTAAGCAATGATGCCAACAAAAAAAAGACAAAAAAGACTATGTAAGAAATGACATCACAAGCCACTACCTTAAAAAAAAGACTCTACTCTTCAGAAATGGGCAAGAAAAAGGACAATAATTTTGAAATAAGTCTTTCAAGGCCATGTGACGATGGGGCCCAAAAAGCACCCGACATCAAAGAAAGATTATCTTCACCATTTGAAATCCGAACTTCAAATCCAGATCTACTCCTATAAATAGAGACCATTTGCAAAAAGAAAAAGACAGAGCAAAGAGTAAGCAGAGCATCGAGCAAAGAAGAAATATTAAGTTCTAGTTAGTTTTACATATTCCCCTTCCCTTTCACATATTTCCCTTCCCTTTCAAAAAAAAAAGTGAGTGAGTGTTTATGTACAAAAAGTGTGAGTGTTTTTATTTTCAAGTAGCTGCAACGTCACCCGGGGACTCCCGAAAGGGAAACCTCATTCCGACCATTATCATGTAAGTAGTTATCAATTTTCTAGATCTTAGTGAGTTTATCCCTATATTATGTATGTATTATTATGTATTGTTATTATAAATGTTTAATATGATGTTTATATTACTATGATGTTGATATACTTTTTAAATTACTCTTAGTAAATGGTTATTTCCTTATCTTCTTAGTAACTCCAATGGATTAATCTGTAAATACCTAGGGAAGTTGAAAGTTCGGCATGGTTAGAGAACCGAAAGGACTGTGTATCCCAGGGTGTGGTTAAAGAAGCAGGTGCTAAGAACATGGGTTAGGGAAAAGAGATAAACAGAGTAAAAAAAAAGAGTAATTTTGGGAGAGATTACATAGATTTAATAACGAATCACTATTAAACAAGATAACGGAGCAGGAAGAGAGAGTACTGAGTAAGATTTTACAATATATTTTTACAAACGCAGCCTACTCAAACATCACATTCTGGTTTTAGATATAAATTTTAGTAATATTTAAACGTATTTTACTATAATATTTAAACGTATTTACTAGTATCAGAGCGAGAATGTTTTGGGTACACATTGTTTAAGAATACAAATTAATTTTGTTTCAGTTAATTGATACAGTATTTTATAATTTATGAAAAAACACCCTTTTGCCAACCAGTTAAGGTTAAATTATTGGTACTTATATAGAGAATTACAGACTAAATCTGAGTGGCTGAAAATAAAAGAGGCATTAAGCTTATATCTAGAAATATTAGAAACAAGAGACTTAATAGACAAACTTTGTAATCACGGGGGTCTATATTCATCAAATCAACCAACCTTAGTCAACCCAGAGCTATTAAGTGCATTAAAGTGGGAACTACATAGCATAGATAGTAATATCCAACACGCAAATAGACGCATATGAGTCCAAAGGAACTATATTAGTAAATTAATATTACCTTTAGGATAAGCAACATAGAACTCACCCTAAATACAAGTAGTAATATATATATATGTCATTTAGAATATATAAGAAAAGATTTAGAACATACGAAAAACAGATTATAAATAACCAAGAATATCATTGGTATCTATTGAGAATAACACAAAACTATATAGATATATACAATTTTCTGATAGAACAAAGGTAGCTATATTTAGAACAATTAAGGTTATATTCAAATTTATTGACATCTTCACAAATATTGTATATACACCAAGAAATAAAATAGATAGATTTACAAATACCTACTATATGAGCTAGAATTTATCACTACATAAAAGAAATTAGAATAGAAACACAAGATTGGAAAAACAGAACCTTATATTTAGCATAATAGGAAGTGTTAAGAAGTTAGAATACTTAGATTTAGAAATAGTCTTAGAAAAGAAATGTCGAAAACTAAAATTTGGATCAATACTTAAGTGTAACTTCGCAGAAGGAGACCATACCTTACATAGTGAGAATCAACATTTAAATACTATCACAGATTTAATAATAAATTTAGCAGAACATAGTCTGTCCAACGACAATAAATTTCTAAAGCTAATAGAGACCATAGAAAACCTGCAGCATAAACAAAACAAATCATTACAGAAAATAGAACAAAAATTTGACTTTCTTAAAAACCAACAACTAGATATAATTTCTAAGGTACAGACCATAATAGCAAATAAAATAACTGATAACAGCCCACTAGAAACAATATATAATCAACTAGAAAACCTTTATAAAGAAACAAAAGAAATTAAGAAAGAATTAGGCAAGCTTAAAGACTTAACCCTTTCATGAACAGTCTCTTCTACAAAGAAATTCTTAGAAAAACAGCACAATTTCAAGCTAACCCTGAAGGATTATCAGAATATACTCCACCAGGCAAAACAGACCTAATACGTGTAAAGCAAAACAATTTAATAATTTTTTGCTTTATTAGAATTAAATAAAAACCTAGAAGACCAAATAGCCAAAATAAATAAAAAATTGGATAGCTTATTAGAAACAAAAATCCCTACTAAAGAAGATAAGCAAGAAAACGATATACAAGCCTTAATAGAACAACTCAAAAGAACTGAAATAACCCCTCAAAAAGATAGAAAAGAAAAAGCATGGACATTTTTTCAAACAGGAATAGAAATTTCCAAGAAAGACAATGGACCAGTTTTTCTCAAGATAGACTAGGAAACAATATGCTAGCTCGAATAATGAATAACTCATCTAGACCAAGTAGTAGTCATCAGTTGGATGAACTAATAGATGTAGATAGAGACATAGAAATATTCAAACAAAATTATTAAATCCACAAGTTCTCTATAATACAGGTTTTTTCTCGTCAACAACACATCTATACAGACATTATAGAGAAGAACAGTTAAGTGTATCAGAAAACGATAGTGAGAGTATAAATATAATCAGTATGCAAGAAATACAAAAAAGTCGAATGAATCTCATGCACATGGGATTAGTAGTAATTGGGCTTAAAGGGTTAACTAGAAAAAACTTGGGTACTAAAGTACTAATTACTTTATATGATAGCAGATGGTCAGAGTCCAAAAGATCAATAATAGGTTTAACGAAAGTAGATATGAGTAATAATGGAGGAATATTTTACTGTAGTCCAGATTTCATGATAAATTCCAAAGAATTTGGAAAATACATAAAAATAGGCATACAAACCAAAGATTACGAAGAAATGAACTGTGGAAACAATCTTTTAGTTTGTGTTGGCTTTATAGGAAAATTAGTCACCAATAGCAGCTCAAGGTTTAAAATAAAGATAGACGATGCAGTAGGTATAATGGGAAATAAAGAAATCAAATTAATGAACCCTTTAAAAATAAATTCAGAAGAATATGCAGGTAGAGAATGAAATTTAGAAATTTTTTGTAAAAAGGAAGTATTACAACCAAATGACCACCTCACATACACTAATACTAAAGGAGAGACGTCAATCAGATTCACTGATTATAAATATACAGATAAAAAAAATAGATGAAGATTTAGAAGATAATGAATCAACCATCAATATGGAAGGTATGAATATTCAAAGTATAAATGAAGAAGAGTACGAAGTAGACTTGTCGATAGCAAAGGCTAAAGAATTACATCAACAAAATACAACTTTGTTTAAATGTAAAGGTTGTAAATTAGGAAAAATAGATATCTCCACAGTAGAAAAATACTTTAAAGAATGCAAATTTAGAATAGATAATTAAGTGTATAGACAAAATGTGGACACCCAGGAAGAAAGCAATGATGAGACAACACGCAGTCTAAAAGAATTCATGGAAACCGCTTCTTCTAGTTCAAGTCCCTTCCAAAAGACAACCCCCATAACACCAGTAGAATATACTATAGATAATTTACCACGACATAGGGTATATAGGCAAGACCCGGCAACAGAACCAGAAATGGTTAGACCAATAGGAATAAGAATGCCAATAGAAGCCCTTATCAAACTTCAAGACGAAGGAGATAGAGGAAAAATATTAAATATAGCAGCTCATGACCCTCAATTATGGAACTCAGTAATAAACGTATGGAAAGGAATAGTGGTAGCAGATTACATACATCATTATAGTGAAACAGATGCAGAAACTATGTATAGATACATGGAAACTTTTTAGGAGAATCAATCAAAGGAGTATGGGAAGCAAACAAAGTAGCTTACTCTCAAGAATTCCAACAACTAGTAAATATGGGACCAAACCCGTATAATTTCACTAATAAAATACACAGCCTAATAACAGGAGAAGATCCAAATAGCGGATTAGTAGTATTACAAAAGAATGCACTAATAAAACTAGAACAATTTAGTATTACAAATTGGAGCCATATAAAAAAAAAATTAAAAGACTATTTCTACTACTGCGCTATAAGCGGTAATGCGGTTGACCAAAGCTTGGGAAAAAAGCTCTTTAACAAACTCCCTGGAGCCTTAGGAAGAGAAATAGAAGAAAGATGGTGCAAAAGAGAAGGAGTTACGCAAAATCCAAATGCTAATTGGTCTATTGGACATAAAATACAACATGCTATGGAAATATTACAAGAAAATTGTACAAATATACAAATACAAAACCATTAAAACAAAATGAGACAAGATTTTGTAAAAATATATACACAACGCAAAGCTATGATCAAGGACACAAAAAGAAAATACAAAAAGACATATCAAAATAACCAAGACTACAAACCAAGGAAAAATTATTATCTAAGGAAATCTACGGCAAGAAAGTCTTATCTAAATAAAGATAGACATGTAAGAAAGCATAATAATAACAAAATCTATAAAAATAGATTATCTTTTTTACATGCGAAAGTGAAGAACATCTAGCTAATACTTGTCCAGGTAGAAATAATAGTAGAACAAGAAATGCCCAACTTATAGAAGATTTCCAAGAAACCCTGATAAATGTAGATGAATACATGTCAGATAATGAAAGCATTTATTCAGTAATAAGTATAGATGCCTTAGAAGGAAGACAACAAGATTCGTCTGATTCAGAAGAGGAAACTCTAATAAACAAAATAGGGTTAGAAAAACTAGACTTAAATATCAAAGATTTTACATTTGTCAATATACAATGCAATCACCAATTTTCCAAAGGAAAAGGTTTAGATAGTCAAAGATGCTTTAATTGCACAGGATACCCCAGTAAAGACAGAAGAGCTAAATGTATGAATTGCTATATAGAAGGATGCCTTATATGCATCGATAAGATATTTAACATCAAAGTTATAGACCAGACAATAAGTCCAAAAGGAAAAACATTAGTATCTTTGGAAAAGATACAAAAAAATTTTGAAGATAGAATAAGTAAATTAGAAAAAGGAAAAGAAAAAATAGAAAGAAATCAAAAGGCAACATCAGAAGAAGAAATTGAGCTCTTAAATGAAAAAGAAGGCTATAAATCGTTTGAAGGATTAATTTGTAATGAAGACAAGAAAATTAATACTATCAAAATATTAACAAGAATAAGAATTCAAGACTATGAAATAGAGACTCTGGCTCTAGTAGACTCTGGATGTACAAAAAGTATAATAAATAGGAATATTCTGCCTTTAGAGATAATAAAAGAATTTCCAGAAGACTAAACCAGACAATTGAGAAATTAGAGACTGAGAAAGAAAAATTGACCCTACATATCCACTCATTACAAGAAAGAATAAAGTTTTTACTTGGAAATACTAATCAAACCATACCATTACAAATTCAAGACAACTCAGAAGAACCAAAGAGTTCTCCATCTCATTTCAAAATGGATAAGACGGGTGTACATTCCCCAAAGAATGTAGAAAGAGCTATTGTATCGGCTAAACGTATCTTACTATAATATTTAAATGTATTTACTGGTATCAGAGTTCAACGATTACAAATACCAGTAAATATGTTTAAATATTATAGTAAAATACGTTTAAATATTACTAAAATTCATATCTAAAAATTACAATGTGATGTTTGAATAGGTTGCATTCGTAAAAATATGTTATAAAATCTTACTCAGTACTCCTTCTTCCTGCTCCGTTATCTTGTTTAGTAGTGATTCGTTACTAAATCTATGTAATTTCTCCCAAATTACTCTTTTTTTTCACTCTGTTCATCTATTTTCCCTAATTCATGTTCTTAGCACCTGCTTCTTTAACCACACCCTGGGATACACAGTCCTTTCGGTTCCCTAACCATGGTGGACTTTCAACTTCCCTAGGTATTTACAGGTTAATCCATCGGAGTTACTAAGAAGATAAGGAAATAACCATTTACTAAGAGTAATTTAAAAAGTATATGAACATCATAGTAATATAAACATCATATTAAACATTTATAATAACAGTACATAATAATACATACATAATCTAGGGAGAAACTTACTAAGATCTAGAAAACTGATAACTACTTACATGATAATGGTCGGAATGAGGTTTCCCTTTCGGGAGTCCCCGGGTGACGTTGCAGCTACTTGAAAATAAAAACACTCACACTTTTTGTACACAAACACTCACTCACTTTCTTTTTTTTTGAAAGGGAAGGGAAATATGTGAAAGGGAAGGGGAATATGTAAAACTAACTAGAACTTAATATTTCTTCTTTGCTCGATGCTCTGCTTACTCTTCGCTCTGTCTTTTTCTTCTTGCAAATGGTCTCTATTTATAGGAGTAGATCCGGATTTGAAGTTCGGATTTCAAATGGTGAAGATAATCTTTCTTTGATGTCGGGTGCTCTTTGGGCCCCATCGTCACATGGCCTTGAAAGACTTGTTTCAAAATTATTGTCTTTTTTCTTGTCCATTTCTGAAGAGTAGAGTCTTTTTTTTTAAGGTAGTGGCTTGTGATGTCATTGCTTACGTAGTCTTTTTTGTCTTCTTTTTGTTGACATAATTGCTTACGTATTACCTTTAGGTATCCAAATTGTGTAGTGCTACGGAGTCTAAACTCATTCCTGAATCATTGTCGTCATTTGGGTCATAGTGTTGAGTAAATTGATCTATTGATAGATCGTTCTCATCACTTCTACTCCCTGTGTCTTCTGTTTTAGAATCTGCTAAGTCTGGCTCCGGGGTTTCTCGTATGATTTTTTCGTGTATAACTTCTTTAGTTTTTTCTGTAAGTAACTTGTAAAGGGAACTTTTTATTATTTTTTCGATCATTTTATTTATTTATTTTTCTTTTGCAAGAATCCTTTTGTCTTTTTACTTGTTTCTGCGACCGTATTGAAACTTTTTGGCAAAGTGTCAGCCATCAACGGATTTGATGAGTCTTTATCCACTATCATTTGAATGGGACTAGCTGTACCTTTAGTCGATACAATAGCTCTTTCTACATTCTTTGGGGAATCTACACTCGTCTTATCCATTTTGAAATGAGATGGAGAACTCTTTGGTTCTTCTGAGTTGTCTTGAATTTGTAATGGTATGGTTTGATTAGTATTTCCAAGTAAAAACTTTATTCTTTCTTGTAATGAGTGGATATGTAGACGTACTAGAAATTTTTTGTCTCCATTTTTGTCTGTAAAGTAATGGCTTAATGAATTTACCACTGCAATGAAGTAACTATTGTCTCTAGGTATTTTGTTGTATGCTATCCACAGGTTGTCTATTAGGCATCTTTGAGGTTTATCTATCTTCGTTTCTGGTTTTACCCTGATACTTAGATTAGATGGAGAATAGAAAATTAGATTTTGTTTCCCAAAATATAACCTTTCCATGCTCGTAGTATTTAGTCTTGCTTCCTCTAATCTTATCTGTGGTTGAAATAAAGTATTTCCTAAAAGAGTCTGCAGATACAAGTCTTTGTCTCTCTGTCCACTTGAACTTGAACTGGATGCTTTGTCTTTATTTTTGCCTGTACTCATTCTGAAAACAAACAATTAGTTTTCATAAGTCTGCTTAGTTGATCTGCTAAAGAATTATCTTTTTCCTTTATATGTTCTAAAGAAATATTGTATATTGACGTAGTGTCTAAAAAATTTAATTATCTTCTTTTACTACTATTTTTTCCTTCTATTTTTTGGTGGAATTTTACGATAGCCTCGCAGTCAGTTCTTACCAAAATTTCATTTTTATTAATAATATATAATTTAAAACTATTTAATCCATATATGATTGCTAAAATTTCTGCATCTATTCTACTCATATTTCCTTTTTCTTTGTATTTTTCACTGTGATAAGCGCAAATTTTTTCGTCTTTCTTATCTCCATATTTATTATTTTTTGTTTTTAATACTGCTCCCCATCCTTCTAAACTTCCGTCTGTTTCTACTATTGGGTAGTCAATTTCTAGTGGGAGGGCTAAATCTGGTATATTTTTAACCATTTGTTTGAGTTTTTGTACTAGTTTTATGTCTTCCATATTGAATGTCTTTTGTCCATGATTTCCTGTTTTAGAGTATAATGGTCTTGCTACTTTCCCTAGATCTTTTATGAAACTTCGCGCATAATTTAATATTCCTAGAAATTTTTGTAAGTCTTTAGTGTTATCTAATTTATCAGGCATGTCGAGGACCTTTTTTGCTATATGGGGTTGTAATTTTATCTTTCCATTTCCAATTTCTACCCCTAAGAATTTTATAAGAGCCTTACATAATTCCATTTTCTTTTTGCTAATTATAATTCTATTGTCTACAAACAATTTAAACACCGTTTGTAAATGTCCTAAATGTTCATTGGTATTGTTACTAAATACTAAGATATCGTCTACATAAACTAAAATAAAGTTTTTATAGTCTCTTAATAGATTATCCATCTTTCTTTGAAAGATTGGAGGGGCTGTCTTTAGACTGAATGACATTACCAATCATTCGAAATGTCCTTCTGGGCAAGTAAAAGTCATCCATTCTATGCTATCTTAATGCATTTTGACTTGCCAGTATCCAGACTTACAATCAAACTTACTAAAAAAAATTCTTCCCTGTATTCGATTTATTAATTCTGATTTGTCTGGCAATTTATATCCATCCATTCTAGTATTGTCATTAAGTCTTTTGTAGTTTATTACCATTCTAGCTTTACCTCTTAGTATTTCATTATGATTTCTTACCATAAATGCGGCTGACCTATGTTTTGAAGTCGACCTTCTTATTACCCCTAATTTTAATAATTCTTTTATCTGGTCTTCAAATTCTTTCAGGTCTTCATTTGTGGATTCTATTGAAGTAGTTTTAACAGTATACTCTGGGTTAATAATATCAAGCTTACAAGTTATATGATTGGCCTCCGAGTGCTTCAGGGGTCTTTCTCCAATTATTTCTAATTTATCTAAAATGGAGATTACTTCCTCTAGGTCTTTCTGATTTTTTATGACTCCTATATGTTGTAATCCTTTTCTGAAATTATAAAGTTCTGTATTTATTTCTATTAGATCATAACTTTTTTGTATTTGTATATCAGATAAACTTAGTTCTAATAATTCAATTTCTTTAATTTCTTCTTCTATAACATGTATTTTAGTACAATTGCACTCGTCTCCTTTATTACACTTTAATGTATTTGTATTAGATACATCAAAATTTTTAAGATACCTTGATTTTGTTGGAACTGGTTCTGTTGTTATTGAGGTTTGAGTCATATTTTTAGAAAATAGTACTCCATCTCTAGTAAGGAGACAGCTTCCGTTATTATATAATAAAAAGTCTAAACCTAAAACAAAGTCTATTCTAATATTTAAATCTCTAACCCATATTTTTTCTAATTTGTATGTGCGCTTATAAAAGTTTGCACATGTATTTAAAAAACTTATTTGTGCGTTACTAACATGATGTCTATATATATTTGAAGATCCATCCATTTGCATGGCGCTTTGTGGTTCTGGAAATTCTTTTATTATCTCTAAAGGCAGAATATTCCTATTTAATATACTTTTTGTACATCCAGAGTCTACTAGAGCCAGAGTCTCTATTTCATAGTCTTGAATTCTTATTCTTGTTAATATTTTGATAGTATTAATTTTCTTGTCTTCATTACAAATTAATCCTTCAAACGATTTGTTTTTCATTTAAGAGCTCAATTTCTTCTTTTGATGTTTCTTTTTGATTTCTTTCTATTTTTTCTTTTCCTTATTCTAATTTGCTTATTCTATCTTCTAAACTATCAATCCTCTTTTCTAAAGATATTAATATATATTCATTTTAGAAGAACTTTTTTTTTATGTAGTTGCTTTTTTTGTTTCTTCTTTCTCGATTAAATTTATAGAAAAACTATGTCTAAGTTTTTAATATATATATATATATATATATATATATATATATATAAAGAAACATACATTAAATATAGTAAATATGATATCAATAATTTTGAGTATTATACGCATTGTTAATAAAAGGAGCAAATTATTGGTTTTTCGTTCATTTATTTTCGATTCCATGAAATGCTTTGTGGAGCCAAATATATAAACACGAATTTGAAATCAGAAAAATATAAGCGAAAAAATTCTAATATATAAATAGAAAATAACCATAACATTGTTCTTGCAATACGAAAAAATAAGTTTATTTATTTTTCTTCAAAAACATGCATTGAATAGTTTTACCAATGTGAAAAATATTTTTTAGAAGATAAAACACTCATAGGGCAGTTAAAAATTACAAAAATTATAAAATATTTTAATATTAATAATACATTAAATTAATATTCTTTGTAGAATTATTTATCACTCATTATTTATAATGGATATTTGATAAATTTAATGAGATATGTTATAATCATGAGATGCACAATAACTTTACTAATTACAATATATAAGGCTAAATCTGTTTCTTTCTTAATATGGTATGATCCTCCGTATAATATTTATTTTCCCCTCTTAGTTTATGAAATTTATGTCCCG
Source organism: Solanum commersonii (assembly GCA_029007595.1). Classification (NCBI taxonomy): domain Eukaryota; kingdom Viridiplantae; phylum Streptophyta; class Magnoliopsida; order Solanales; family Solanaceae; genus Solanum; species Solanum commersonii. The sequence continues at coordinate 14,320,642 of JAJTWQ010000002.1, forward strand.
TGAAATACCACACATTCTTGATATGACGAAACATCCATTACTATATAACACATTTTAATCCTTCAAACTTGATTTGTCAAAATATTGAAAAAAAAATTCTTTAAGAAATAAGATAGTTAAAAATGAGAAAATCGACTTGGCATGTTCTGGAGCATTGCTCATTAAGAATGTCATCCCTACCCTCCAATGCATCTTAACTTCACCCTACTAACTCCATCTTTACCATTATAATATTTGTCTAGATTATATAAACCTTTTTTTATTTTATTTTTATATATCAAATCCGAAAAAATAAATAAAAAATTTCTTTATTTTTCTTAAAACTATTTTTTATCGTGCCAAATACACCTGCAATCTCAACAATATATAACTTAAACATGCATGATGATTATTGATATTCCATCAAGCTTCATGATTAACACAGATCATGTGAAAATAGTTAATTAGTTGAAATCAGATCTATTTTTGTAACTTAAAAATTGATTTAGTTGACCTTACAAAGCTGATCTATTTTTGTAACTTAAAAAAAAATATTCACTGCGCTCTCTCTCTCTCTCATATATATATATATATATAATGACATTTAATCTGATGGTTTTAAATATGTCAAAAGTCAAAATTAAGAAGAAAAAAATGTATTCTTTAAACGAAAAAAAGCATGACAAACAAATTAAAACAAAAAGTATAATCTTTAATTTATTACATTGTGCATTTTTTCTGTATAGTAAACAATTTTTAAAAAATTATTTAATATGTAATTGTTAAACCATGTGATTAAGATATTTCATACCGTGACAATTACCTATTAATTAACCGTCAAGTATTGGTTGACCTAAAAGGATATATCATACAGAGAGAAATCTGGTCACATGCAATCAGATCTCATGATTTAATATCAAAAAGATTACTTCGCGATTCAACCGCATAAGGGTCATTTAAATTTATTAATGTAGCAAATATCATCGTTATATTAATCATATAGCCATTAATTTTTATATTGAGCTTTATAATGAAAGAATTGTTATTTGGTGATTAAGAGTAAATATCTAAAAGTTCACTTAATTTTAAAATATTTATCTAGTAAAGTAGCTAAACTTTATTTTGTATCAATAAAATTACTCAATTTAAGCTTTTGTATCAGTAAAATTATTCAACTAAATTTATCATTAAAAATTAATTAGCATGATAAAATAAATTATTTTTTAGATCATGTTTGCCATTAAAATAACAAAGAAATAGCTCAAAATTATTACTTCGTCATAGAATAGTATAAATTCAAGATAAGATAAATTTATGTATGATGACATTCATTTGTAAGAATTATCAATAAAAGATAACCTATTTAATTGATAAACAAGTCACAACAAAATTAATAAACTAAGAAAGAAAGTAAGAGTGTATTGAATCATTTAGTAAAAATGGTTGATCAAGCTAGGTCCTTTAATTATATGAGTGACCATCAAACTAATTAGTTACTCTTTTGTGTTGTGCAGCATGAAGAAGCAATACTAGCTTTATTTGAATTCTTTAACTTGATCAATTCATATAGAAAATTCAACTGAAACAAGAAAATGCATTCCTTAGTGTTGTTCCTATCTCTCTCTCTCTCTCTCTAAATATATTCAAACATATATAGTATGTATATTATTTTCTAAGTCATCCTTTCAAAGTTTCCCTGCCCAAAATTTACCATTATTGCAACTAAAAAATTAAACATAATATTATTTTCTTACTTAGTTTAATAATATTATTATGACTTGTTCAGCGATTAAATTGTTCTATTATTTATTGATAATTTATAAAAATGAATGATGCTATACATAAGTTTATCTTTTATTTTAAATTTTATATTAGTTTATAAAGTAATGAAGTAGTAATTCTGGATCATTTATTTATTATTTTAATCATAAACATAAAAATAATCTATTTTATCATGTCAAAAAAAAAATTAATGATTAATTTAGTTGAGTAATTTTATTGATACAAAAGCCTAAGTTGAGTTATTTATTGATAGAAAGGCTTAAGTTAGATTATTTTATTGATACAAAATAAAGTTTAATGATTTACTAGAAAAAAAATTAAAATTAAATGACCTTCTGAGAAATTAACTCTAGTGATTAATAATCAATCTATTAAGTAATATACATATATACTAAAGGAAAAAAGTTTTTTTATCGCACATAATTTCTATTAGTCAAAATTTGTTTTTGCAAAGCCAATCAGACATTGCTTCTCAGAAATAACAATATAGGAGGTTAAATTGATAATTATAGGGACGACATCAAATATTATTATTTTGTAGAACAGTTATTAAATCAATAAATTAATATTTATTAATTTAAAGAGTATTTTGAAATTCAATAAAGGTTAATTTTGATTACATCAAAATTATTGAATCTTACTAAATTTATCTATCATATTATTGACTTATAATTAGTTGACCTTACATATCAGATCTATTTTTGTAACTTAAAATTTTGATTTAGTGGACCTTACAAATCAGATCTATTTTTGTAACTTAAAAATTGATTTAGTTGACCTAATAAATCATATCTATTTTTCTAACTTAAAAAAGAATATCCCCTGCTCTCTCTCTCTCTCTCTCTCTCTCTCTCTCTCTCTCTCTCTCTCTCTATATATATATATATATATATATATATATATATATATATATATATATATATATAAATTAAGATACATAAAATGTTCTAAAATGTCATTTAATCTAGCGGCTTTATATGTGTTGAAAGTTGAAATTAAAAATTTGTCAAAAACTGAAGAAAAAACGTATTGTTTAAACGGACAAAAAAAAAGAAAAACATGACAAACAAATTAAAACAGAAAGTATAAGCTTTTATTTATTAAATTGCGCATTTATTGTCCGTATTGTAAACAATTGTTAAAAATTTATTTAATATTTAACTGATAAACCGTGTGACTAAGGATATTTCATATAGTCACAGTTACCTATTAAATAATTGTCAAGTAGTGGTTAACAGAAAAAAAAAAATCATATACAGAGAGATCTGATTACATGCAAATAGATCTCGTGATTTGATGTAAAAAAGATTACTTCGTGATACAACCACTTAAGGGTCATTTGAATTTATTAATGCAGCGACTAGCATTACAATTTTAATAATAATATAGTCATTAATATTTATATTGAGTTTTATAATGAAAGAATTGTTATTTGGTTATTAAGAGTTAATATCTTATGAGTTCATTTATATTTTGAAAAAATTATCTAGCAAAGTTATTAAACTTTATTTTGTATCAATAAAATTACTCAATTTAAGTTTTTTATATCAATAAAATCATTCAACTAAATTTATCATTAAAAACAAAATGACATAATAAAATAAATTATTTTTGAGAGCACGTTCATCATTAAAATAACAAACAAATAGCTCAAAATTACTAATTCGTCATAGAATAGAATAAATTTAAAAAAAGATAAATTTACGTATGACGATTTTCATTTGTATGAAATATCAATAAAAGATAAAACTATTTAATTGTTAAAAAGTTCACAACAACATTAATAGACTAAGAAAGAACGTAAGATTTTATTGAATTATTTAGTAAAAATGGTTGATCTAGCTAGGTCCTTTAATTATAGGACTGACCATCAAACTAATTAGTTTCTCATTTGTGTCGGGCAGCATGAAGCAATACTACCTTTATTTGAATTCTTTAACTATATAGAAAATTCAATGCTTTCCTTGATAGTTGTTTCTTTTTATTGATAATTTATAAAAATGAATGACATTATACATAAGTTTATCTTTTATTTTAAATTTTATATTATTTTATAATATAATGAAGTAGTAATTCTGAGTTGTTTATCTGTTATTTTAATCATAAACATGACTTCACTCAAACTTATTTTGTCATGTCAAATTGTTTTTAATGATAACTTTAGTTGAGTGATTTTATTGATACAAAAGGCTAATTTGAGTGATTTACTGATAGAAAAGCCTAAGTTGAGTTGTTTCATTGATACAAAACAAAGTTTAATTATTTGCTAGATAATTTTTTGAAATTAACTGACCTTAAGGAAATTAACTCTGGTGATTAATAATGAATATATTAAGTAATATACATATACTTAAGAAAAAATATTTTTCTTATCGAACTTAATTTCTATTAATCAAAAAAAAAATTGCAAAGCCAATTGAAGGAGTATTATTTAATCGAAAAATTAATATTTATTAATTTAAAGAGCGTTTTGAGATTCAATGAAGGTTGATTTTGATTACCTCAAAATTATCGAATCTTACTAATTTATGTATTATATTTATTGAAATAACGTGTTGTGTAGCATTGATTTATAATTAGTTGACCTTATAAATCATATCTATTTTTGAAACTTAAAAAAAAAAATTAAAAAATAATATATATATATATATATATATATATATATTGTGATTAAATTAAGTTATACAAAATGTCATTTAATTTAGTGACTTTAAATATGTCGAAAGTTGAAATTAAAACATTATCAAAAGGTGAAAAAATAATGTATTCTTCAAACGGACAAAAAAAAAAGAAAAATATGACAAACAAGTTGTAACAGAAAGTATAAGCTTTAATTTATTAAATTGTGTTTTTTTTGTCCATATTGTAAACAATTGTTAAAAATTTATTTAATATCTAATTGTTAAACCATGTGACTTAGGATATTTCATACAATGACACTTACCTATTAATTAACTGTCAAGTATTGATTGACCTAAAATGTGAATCATCTTCTTCTGTTATCAAATTCCAGATGATTGCATATATGTTAGCACATACTTATCTTTTACATTTTAGTTTGAAGATGTTATTTGCATTATAGAGAATGATGTTTCATACTATTATTTGGAAAAATATATGTTGGTTACAAAAATAAATTGATGAACTATTAAAAAATATTGCAATGAAGATATAGTATGTGCTAACATATACGCAATCATCTGGAATTTGATAACTGAAGAAGATGATTCACATAATTTTGCCGAAAATGTTCAGTAAGTTCTATTTCTTAATTTATTTCATATTTATTAATGATTATCTTTATTATGCACTATGACGAAATGACTTAAAATAGTGTGATTTTTTTTCTTTAGATTGAAGGATTGCATAGCATGTTGAGGATTGAAGGGTTGCATAGCCTGTGACAAGAAATTTCTTCCTCTTTTTTTAAAATTTAATAACTTAAATTTATTAATTATTATAAATTATAATAATAAATTGAATTTAAAAAATAATAATTCCTCTTTAGCCAAAATAATAAATTAAATGATTTTAAAATAATAATTTATTTTAATAATAATAATACCTCTTTAAAAACTAATAAATTACTCTTTTATTTTTTAAAATTTAAAATGATTTTAAAGCAGTTTTCACAATTAATAAGGATGGTTAAATATATGTAGGTAATTTTTTATTTTTTATTTTAAAATAGATAAAGATAATAAGGAAATGAAACTAAACCTAAAATCCCTTATCCACTTACCTAACTACTCTAATCTCTCAAAACTCAATTTACTCTTTTACCTATATAATAGGAAAAACAAAAGTACCACGTTTAACATCACATACAAAAGACAAAATTTGAATTTTAAAAATAAATTTAAATATTTTAAATCTATATTTTATTTTTAAAGATGTCATCAAATGTATTCGAGTTATCATTTTTTTTATAAAAAAGAATAAATTCAAACCACTCTTTATGAGTATTTCAAAAATTATACTCCATATATGCAAATTTAGGATAAGAAGCATCTCATATTATATTTTTTAATTTCAATTTAACTGCAAAATTCAGGATAAGAAACATTCCCGATTATATTTTTAACTTTTAATATATAGGCTAACCTAGAATAGGAAGTATTTCCTATTATATCTTTTAATAATCGTGTAAACTAAATTGTCATAATGTAAAATTATTATAGCTTTTTATCCTTTATAAATAAAATAATAATAATTAAAGCTAATGTTGAATTGTACATACAAAATAAAAGGCATATGGACAATTTTATAAATATATGGCTTATCTTACTATACTAGAAATTACATTTGAAAATGCATGAGATTCACATTGATAAAGTTAGGATTTAGATTAGTGAGAACTTATATAGTCAAGCTTAATTTAAAATTTTCATCCTATCATATAAAATCTCTCCACATGTATTTCAATTTAAAGATAATAATTGATATCATTGCTTTCAAATTTCAAATTAAAATTGGTTTGAAATGAAATACCATGTATGTTTTCACGTTATATTCATAATAGCATGTTGGTGGCGTTTATAATGTCTAAACTTTTTCTAATTAATATTATAAAAAAATATATTAATTATTTATATAAAATTAATTTAATTTTTTAAAAACTATATCCTAATATTATATACATGCACTTTTTGTTACTCAATAATAATAATTCATATTAATTATTTTTAAGTTTAAAAATTATTATATTTTAAAATATCCGCGCAATGCGCGTGTATGTATACTAGTTTTAAAAGATAAATAACTAATTTTATTCCTACAAAATAGTTAACAACATAACACACATTTAAATAACAAAAATCATTTTTAACTGCACCATTTACATCTTCCCAAAAACTTACTCATTTCAGAATTCTTATTCTCTTAAGTTTATTCAACTACTTAAACATGGTAACATTTTTTGCTTTTCAAGTTTGCTTTTATGATTAGTTCATGAGTATGAAGAGAAGATCATTTGATTTAGAAGAGTTTGAAATAGATTGATATTTCTTTTAAGATAAGTTCATAGTTTTTCATATTAATGAAAATGAGCATGTTTAATTTTGTTTAAGGTAAAGAAAGGAGTATGTGTTATACTATTAACCAATATGCTTATTTAAATTTTGAAAGGAATTATGTTTAGCTTTTGTTTTATTGCAGGTATATATGTTGCCGGTTGATATAGATACTACTCTACTTCTTTTTACATCTTCCCAAAAACTTATTCATTTCAGAATTCTTATTCTCTTAAGTTTATTCAACTACTTAAACATGGTAACATTTTTTGCTTTTCAAGTTTGCTTTTATGATTAGTTCATGAATATGAAGAGAAGATCATTTGATTTAGAAGAGTTTGAAATAGATTGATATTTCTTTTACGATAAGTTCATAGTTTTTCATATTAATGAAAATGAGTATGTTTAATTTTGTTTAAGATAAAGAAAGGAGTATGTGTTATACTATTAACCAATATGCTTATTTAAATTTTGAAAGGAATTATGTTTAGCTTTTGTTTTATTGCAGGTATATATGTTGCCGGTTGATATAGATACTACTCTACTTCTTAAATCTATGATATAATAACATGAATTGATCTGAATTTTGAAATATATACAATATGTATATATTACATAGAAATATGACTTTGTTCTCTTTCTCTATTTTTTTTCAGGAAAAATAACTTTGAAAGAAAGTGATAATTTTTTTTGTAGAGTTTAAACTACCAATTAAGATAAGAGAAAACACTATGTTAGGAGCCTCTGGATGATAATGCAGGCTGTTACTATGAATAAAGGTAGAGGAGTGTCGGCATTACTCATTAGTCGAGGGCCTTCATGGGTTTGTCCCAATCTCATATATATCAATGGTTAACTATCAATTTCACTCTATAACAGTTGCCATCTCAATATGAAAAGAGGTAAAAATCTAAATATATTAACAAGAATAATAACATACCATTGAAGTCCCACAAGTCCACAACAAAACAAATATTCATCCTGTTTCAATTTATATGATATTATTTTATTATATTTAAGAAAAATGTGAATATTTTGCAATGATTCAAAACTATTCTTAAAATAAATGAACTTTTAAATACAAGACCTATTTTTGTGAAATTATATCAAAATATTTCTAACTACACATTATCGTTCCATGTTGGAGTCCTAAAACCTGGAACCATAAATCAATGTATGTTTTAGGACTTCTCTACTTTCTTTTTATTTTTGGAATTTATAAAAAAATTATATCAACTATTTAAACTATAAAATAAATTTATTATATTTATATAATTTCTGCATACAAACAATTGCTAAAAACTTTCAAAATAGAAAATAAGAAAAAGAATTTACAAGAATCTGGAAAAATATGAAAATCGGAATAACTGAAAATTGTGCCATACTTTTCTACTTATAGTTATTTTTATTTGATACTTCTTTTTTCTTTTAAAAATTTCATAAAGTCAAAGTATTTTAATTTGTAAATCGAAAATCCAAAAACGAAATTTAACAAATTAAAATAAAACATTGCAAACTCAAAATTAACTTACGATACCACTAAAAAATTAAATCACACTTTTTAAAACTCTATTTTATATCAAAAGAGAAATTACTTTTTTATAACTATTGCAAGGTCAATTTTATCTCCCGGAAGGGTTAAATTGATTTATTTATCTTTAAACTGAGATATATTTTTAATGTTATTCAATTAGTTATTTTTATTTTTATTAATTATGTCAATTTATAATTTGTGTAAATACAATTATTTTTAAAAAAGTATATGAATTTTGATAGTAGATTTAAATGATAAAAAAAATTCCTACAATCTAATGGTAGTTTAAAATAAACGAAAATTTTACTAGAAAAATTAATTATATTGTATTAAAGGAAATAATAGACCAAAATATTAAATATTGAATAACAATCATATAAAATTCAAATTCAAATTTTATTTATCCATATAAAATATTTAATTGATATTGCACTAAATATAAAAATAATTATCAACAAAAATGATATATCTTATATCAATATTGAATTTTAAAATAATTCCAAACAATAACTGAAAGTAATATTTAAAATTTTAAAATAAAACAAGCCTAAATTTGTGCCATACTTTCCTACTCATATTTATTTTCATTTGAATGCTTCTTTTTCCTTTTAAAAATTTCATAATTCAAAGTATTTTATATGGATAAATCGAAAATCCACAATAGAAATACTTTTTTTTCCTTTTAAAAATTCATAATTCAAAGTATTTTAATTTGTAAATTGAAAAATAAAACATTACAAACTCAAAATTAAAGAATATCACTGAAAAATTAAATTACACTTTTCTTAAATCTATTTTTTAATAGGAAATTAGCAACTACTTCAATATAACAATTACAAGGTCAATTCTATCTCCCACGGGGTTAAATTTATTTATTTATTTTTAAATTGAGAATTTTTTTTTAGTGTTATTGTAGTTACTTATTTTTATTAGTTGGATGAGTCTAAATTTGATACATTAGTTTTTGTTTTATTGTAGTTACTTATTTTGTGAAGCTTTTTTCTCTTGAATTATGGAGGTTTAATTTATCATATTTAGATTACATGTATAATGTACCGATTAAGTTAGAGGATTTGTTGGTATAGAAAAATGATTTTATCACTATGTATTACAATTATTTTTCATAGTTATAGAATCTTATAATATATATAAGATTATTATTTATTGATAAAATGAAAAAAATCTCAAAATCAAGTGCTCGGTTATTATTTGTTGATAATGCTAAAGAACTTCTCAAATTTGTCTCTATTTCTTTGATTGCAATGGTAATAGAAAATTAACATTATATTACTATTGTCAAATTTAGACAATGAACTAAGCTTATATGTTGATTTAGTTACACAAATATTCTATTATAGAATTATCAAGTTGCAAATTAACATTCTCTCAACAATATTATCTTTATAATAAATCAAATTTTAAAATTATCAATAAATCAATATTTATGATTACACATATCAATTAACCGCGCAATGCGCGGGTACGTATACTAGTATATATATAATAGGAGAAGTGAAAATGCCTGCGTGTTAGCACCACAAAATTCAGAATTTATTAATTAATAAAATTATTTTAAAAATAAAAATAACTTCCTATTTCTTTGGTTTCAGTTTTTTTATTTGAATATTTTGAAAAACAAACTGAAATTTTTTATGTATTCGTCAGATTTCTTAAGCAAAATATTCAAATCAACTTTTCATATCCATTCCTTCTCTATAACAAAAATAAAAGGTAAATTATATATATGAGAGGTGATAGTGCCTACTTGTCAACGCTATAATTATTCTTCAAATTTTAATCAAAAAATCATTTAATTAAATCTTTTAAATGGATGAAATTTTAAAATGAAAATTTTAAAGCGGTTACAAAACTTTTTACGTGAACTAAACAAAGGATAAACCAGTTTATATCCCTTTAATGTTTTTGTTTAGTTAAATTAATTATTTTTAAAAATTAAATATCATGAATTTGTGTTTTGCAAACAAAAAAAAAAAACCATGATTTTAAATTCTGCTAAAACAAAATAAGCATTACATAGACCCACATAATTGAAATCTTGAATTATAATTAAAATATTCACCGTAAAAATAAAAATAAATTAATTTTTTATAAAACCAAAATAGAAATAAAAATAGATATAAATTAATTTTTTAATCACAATTATAATTTTTTTTAAAAAGAAAAAAATACATGTAATTGCAGTTAATTATTTTTAAATTGGTAGAAGACTGAGATCAGTTTTAAATTTATATAATTACACTTATCTTTTTAATTTTAAGTTACGGAAAGAACAATAGTGGATTCATACAATATAGGTAACTGATTAAGAATTTTATTCTTCTTTATTAGAACTCAATAATTCAAATTAACCGTGAAACAGTTATAAAATTTTTTAACTGTTCATTCCTATTCATAAACAAAAGAAAATCACTTCTACAATAGTCATTGACGTGACTTTCTTATTTTTAGATATGCCATTTGACATCCATGTTGTTGTTGATATCTTGCTCCTGCTTGGAACATTTAGTTTTTCACAATTAAGTGCTTTAAATTATTTTTTTCATTTGAATTTAATTATGCTGATAATTTTGTGTTGATAGATTAACAAAATTCATTATATCAACATAAAATTATCACTATATACTTTCCTTAATTGTTCTATTTAATCTTCTGACTTCAGGTTTAAAGTAATTGAAAAATTTGCTTCAGAATGACTAAAGGTGTAATAGACAAGCTTGTTGGATGGTCAGGAAAGTTTTGGGGATGAAAGATTCGCTGCATCTACTGCATAATGGAGCTGCGGGAAAGAAAAATGTGATTAGACAAGCTTATCAGCAAATGCTTGGCAGGTATCCAAAGGTTGAATGGAGAGGCCTTATTTGTCGAAGCTCTGCAAGGCCAAAAGCAATTTTTACACTATGGTTGCAGGTTCAAAATAGGCTCCTTACAACGGACAGAGTGCTAAAATGGAGAATACAAGTGGATCCTATATGTGTTATGTGTCACCAAGAAGCAGAAACAAGAGATCACTTGTTCTTCGAATGTATGTTTGCTAGCATGCTGTGAAGGAGACTGCTCCAATGGATAAATCAGCCACCTAGCAGTACCATTATTACAAGACACCAATGGATCATATTGAAGACTAATAAAGAGAGAAGTCAACAAGCTCAAGCCTGAAGTTGATCTATACAGTATATATATATATATGCAATATAGAAGGAGAGGAATACAAGAATCTTTGAGAAACATGAGACCACAGTGGAGGTTATAGCCCGATGAATTGCTTGTGTGTCTTATGTTAGAGTAAATGTAGCAGCCAAGCTATTCCTAGATAAATGTAGTGTTTAGAGTTTGTGGGTTTTGTTAGTTGCAGCTAACTAGTTTTATTGAGATAGCCAGTAGAGTAATGCTGGCATAGTTTTGTAAATACTACTTTGGTGATTAATAAAAGTTCTAATTACCAAAAAAAAAAAAGGTGTAATAGAGATTTACACACACATTTGATACGATCTCACTTGGACTCTTATTTTTTTTAGATATGTCATTTGACATCCATGTTGTTGTTGATATCTTGCTCCTTCTTGGAACGTTTAGGATTGCACAATTCATTCCTTTAAACTATTTTCTTTCATTTCAAATTTGATTATGCTGAAAATTCTATGTTGATAGGTTAACAAAATTAATTATATCAACACAAAATTATCACTACATTCTTTCCTTAATTGTTCTATCTAATTTTCTGACTTCAGATTTCAATTTTGCAAGTTTAAAGTAACTTAAAAACATGCTTCAGAATGACTAAAGGTATAACAGAGATTTACACACATATTTGGTACAATCTCACTTATACTCTTATTATATATACACTCGAGTAAATTTATGTTAAAGTTAAAGTTAAAAAGTTTGTACTCTTATGAAGTATTTTTAACTTTATTAGAACTTGAATTTGGATTGAAGCTATGAATATTGATTTCGGATGCATTTGATTTTATAAATTTTTATGATATTTAATTGATAGTTTAATTATATATGTATATCTGTGTTTTTAGACATTTTTATCATTGAATGAGCAAAAATAATTTATATTCTAAAAATGAGTTAACAAAAGTAAAAAGAAAAAAAGAAAAGGAAAAAGTAAATAATTCCAACAAAAAACATAGAGATAAGACTATTTGAATTTGAAACTAAAAACATTTTAAATTCTGCTAAAACAAAATAATCATAACATATACCCATATAATTGAAGTCTTGAATTATAGTTACAATATTCACCCAACAAAAACAGAAATAAAGCAAATTGTTTTTTTTAATTACAATTAGAATTTAAATAATCAATATTGAAACTTTCAATTACATTCAACTTTTGCACAAACTCTAAGAACTTATTAAGAAAATAAAATAAATACATGTATATATTAATTTTATATACATGTTTGTATTATTATTAAATTATTTTATATTCGCTCTATTTTAAATACATTATCAATTATAATCTTACATGAATTTAAGACGGCAAAGAATATTTTGAGCCTTTTGGATTTGAAAAAAAACATAAGTAAAATGTACCAGCATGTCATTTGAGACTATGATATTTAATATTTTTAGAAAGTTGGAATTAATAAATTGTTAACATGATTTTTTTTTTACTAATACAACATAAAGATAATAAAGGACAAACATGTAAAAATATTTAAACTACTTTTCTGTTTTATGAAATTTAAATAATCATAAATTAATATATCTGCGCAACGTGCAGGTACGTATACTAGTTTTATAATATAATAAAGTAGTAATTCAAAGCTATTTATCTGTTATTTTAATCATAAACATGACTTTCCTCAAATTTATTTTGTCATGTCATATTATTTTTAATGATAAATTTAGTTGAGTAATTTTATTGATACAAAAGGCTAAGTTGAGTGATTTATTGATAGAAAAGTCTAAGTTGAGTTGTTTCATTGATACAAAATAAAGTTCATTTATTTGCTAGATAATTTTTTGAAATTAAGTGACCTTTAGGAAATTAATTATTCTGGTGATTAATAATGAATATATTAGGTAATATACATATACTTAAGAAAAAATGTTTTTCTTATCGAAGATAATTTCTATATATTAATCAAAAAATGTTTTTGCAAAGCCAATCAGTGGTGTATTATTTAATTGATAAATTTATATTTATTAATTTAAAGAGTGTTTTGAGATTTAATAAAGATTAATTTTGATTACATCAAAATTATCGAATCTTACTAATTTATGTATCATATTTATAGAAAGAACGTGTTGTGTAGTATTGACTTATAATTTTAAAATGAAACATGTTTCCCTCATACAGATAATAAATATTGAGTATATTTCAATATGAATATATTTTATATGTTTAGTTGGCTATATATATAAAGAAGAAGTTGCACCATTTTAGCAAAAGAAGAAAATTAGCAACAATGGGTATGAAAAGACTATTGTTGAGTTTGTGTTCCTTTTACCTTGTAGTAAGTCTTCATCTTACTAATGCTGCGGTAATCCCCGCGAAGCGCTTTGTGGCCCCTTTTAACCGAACAAGTTTCCCCTCTGATTTCATATTTGGTGCTGCTTCAGCTGCTTATCAGGTATATATGTATTCACGCGAACACCATAAATATTACATTATTATAACTAGTAACTTGTCCACTTGGGCACATATATAGTTATATACATTTAAAATAAACTATTAAATAGTGAAGGGGGTAATAGGTCCTTCCCAAAGTTTGGGATTGTTACAGCAATTTTGGTCAAAGTTCAGATATATTTCGTACCTTTTTTCCTATATATTATAACATGAAAATTCAATATAGGATTATAGGATCACACATTTTTTAATATTTTTTGTTTGAATATGTAGATTGAAGGAGGAGCTCGTCAAGGAGGCAGGGGAGCTAGTATATGGGATACTTTCACGCACAAACATCCAGGTCTTTTCCATTCCTAAATAATGAAAAAATTGTGAATAAAACATAATTTTTCCACCAAATCAGTTTACTTACTATGGGAAACAAATTTCAATTGAAATATTAAGAATAGTTCATGAACATTTTTTTAATTCTCTAATTCAGTCAAAATATGTGTGGTAATTGCTATGAATACTTTACAATTAAAAAATAGTAATTTTTTAGTAGTCAACGATCTTCAATTTTGGTAAGATATAAGAAATGAGCTGTCAATGATGATCAGTTGATAAAAATACATATATTAAATAATTGTGATCAACTGATGGTAGGTATATAAATAAGTTGATCACCATTACAAATATACGTTATCCGAAAAAAAAATGATGATATTCAACCTTTGATGTGTTTATTGTAACACAACTAATTTAGATCAATGGTTCTTGTAGATGCATACTATCTCAACTAACATAAAGAATACAACATTTTAAACTTCGTTGAACATATACTTCAAAATGCTAAGCTCCGGTCTCACCGAGTAATTTTCAATATAATATGTTCTTGGAAAGCCATTGGCTAGTTTGTAATTAATAAATTCAAACTATAGACTTCAATTTCTTCAGTAGATCTAGTAGCTGACTCCTTCAGCAGTTAAAATATGGTGTGAACATCGCCGTCATATCATACTATTTTTGTTTGAAAGATAATATTTAATATAATACGTAAACGTATGCTTTAACTTAATATTAGTTGCTATTTGTATCTTTCCAATATTTTAACTTATATTAATTTAAGCAATTAAAAACACATATTCTATGTAACATAATCTGTAACAATTTATATGAGATACACTCAACTTGATTTGTATTATGGCACATAAAATGTCTGCGTTTCAATCATATATAAGTTTAAATATTTATTTGTCAATACCTAAAATTAAAGAGACATAGTTATCAACTAATGTCAAATTAAAGGATACATTTATATATTATGTCAAAATAATATAGTAAAATTGAATTTCACATATAGTATAGTTTATAATTGTCTACATATCACATAGTTCTAGACTAGATAACGAGCTGTGTCATATATATATATATATATATATATATATATATATATATATATATATGGTAACTTAGGTTGGACTTTATCATATAATAATTATTATTCTATTTATTATTACATAACAGTCATTCAACTTTAAAATTTATCATACATAATTTTTATTTTATTTTCTATGACATAAAAATCAACTTGCTAATAAATTTATCATATAAAAATAATTTTTCTACGTTTTGTCACACATATCCAAGGAATAGGTGTTATTCGAAACAAGATTAATCCCAATTAAATTTAAAACCAAACGAGTGTTTGAGGTTATATTATACATAACATTTCCAATTTGAATTCCTCCAAAAAATTATTTTGCTACTACCTGGTTCAATCTCCTATTGATAAGTTGTCATACTATTTGTTTCATAATTGATCTAAATTTGAGAGTATGAGATGTTATGACTCTACAAAATGCCATATATCATGGATCTTATTAACCTAATAGCATATTCTCATGAAATGATTTCCTACAATCACTTCTCAAAATGATTTTTTAAACATATTTTTATGTACAAAAATAAAAACCTCTTATAAAAAAAAAGTTTGTAGATGATTTTAATTGCACTTGTAATAGTGTATTTTGTTTTATAGTAATTACCCTCGATCTCTTAACAATTTATTATCCTTAAATTACAGAAAAAATTGCTGACCGTTCAACCGGAGATGTCGCTGTTGATTTCTATCACCGTTACAAGGTATTTATGATTAAATAATTCTTACACGTAGCATCCCAATCATGTCCACACCAAAACTAGTTCTCTTTAATTTTTATAAAGAACCCAATACACAACGCATAATTATATAATCAGTGTATATATGTGTCTCGCATTAATCAATAAAATTATATTCAACAAGAATAAATTATACAAAATAAAGAGTTTAGCAATTATTCAATATAGGATTATAAAACAATTGACGTTAAAATAAATGTTGTATATATCTACATGAGCATTGCAGAGCGACATAGGTCTGCTTAAGGAAGTTGGCATGCAGGCATTCAGGTTGTCTATCTCCTGGTCTCGAATTTTACCATGTAAGTATACTTCACTTGTTTATTTATAGATCTTCTACACATGAATGATGAATCTTTGAAAAATCCTAATAAGAAATGTAATACAAGTTATCACTTAATGAGATATACAATTAGTAATAATTACTATAACTTTCTTGCACCTTAACATGTACAAATATTTGCATTTGCTGAAATTATAATATTCAATAACATAGGATTTTCTCATCTTTATTTTAGTTTGTTCATTTATATTTTCACTTCAAATAATCTTAATTTACTTGGTTAAATATATCTTCGTTCCGTGAATTTATCATTATATACAGAGTTTAATTTTTTATTTTTTACAAATAGTTGTTATATTTGTGTACAATTTTCATAATATAGCGGGTGTGAGTGCTTGATTTTGAAGTATAAAGGAATATACCTTCAATTAATCAGTTCGTATCACAAGGTTATTTTGGGTATAATTCAAAAAATTAAAAAGAAAGGACACACTAATAATTACTCCCTTCTTTTTAAAAAGAATGACCCAATTTCCTTTTTAGCCTATTTTAAAAAAAAATGACCCCTTTCTTTTTTTGATAATACTTTAACTTCAACTTTCCACGTAAAATGTTTAAGGCCATAAGATTAAATGACATTTTGGTACATTTGACATAACTATGTAGAACCACAAGATTAAAAAGTTTTTTTTCTTTTCTTAAACTCTGTGCCAAGTCAAATTAGACCATTCTTTTTTAAATGGAGGGAGTAGTATTCTAACATTACTGAAGTGAAACGACTTTGCTTTAGATGGAAAGGTAAGCAAAGGGGTGAATCCAGAAGGCATCAAATTCTACAACAATGTCATCAATGAACTTATTTCGAAAGGTACTAATAACTTTTATCTCATTCTAGTTAAAATAATCCTTTCAGAAACCATCATAATTAAGGTTCCTAACCTTTCTTTTAATTTCTTAAAAAGGTTTGACACCATTTGTGACGCTTTTCCACTGGGACACACCACAAGGCCTTGAAGACGAATATGGAGGCTTTATGAGTTCAAAAATAGCGTAAGATGGCTTAAGTATTCAATTAGAAATCAAAACTTTCATGTATGTTTGACCACCGTAGATATCATATTTTTAATTACTTAATTATATATTATGTCTAAATATACCGCCTCGTGTATTGTCACGACCAAAAATATACCATAGACGTGACATGTCGTATAAGAACCCAAGATGTCCTACACAAGGCATACATACAACACAACATAATAGACCTAAGTAGAATAGGTACAGAAGTCTCATATTATGAATGGAACATAAGTGCAGAAATATACTAAGTCTTGGCAAGTCAATCTAAAACATCAAGAGTGGTTGGAACGTAACCCATACACCACGTACAAAGTTTCAAAAGTAATTAACATCAAAAGTAAAGTCTTTATAGTCTTTCCCTCAGAGTATGAGGACTCACCAATCCAAGAAATAGGTAGCGACCGTATCTAGTCACGAGCGGGGGAGAGGAAGTGTCGAACCGTACATTATGAAACAATATGTCCACAAGTATGCATTAGTACATGTAATGTATTAAGTATGAGGGATATCCATAAAATCATAAAACATGATCATAAGGGACATAATAGAAACATGATATGCATGACCAAGCTAAACATAGTAAAACCTTTATAGAAGAATCATAAATCAAGAACATGGTCATTGCATCTTAAAATCATCATGAAAGCTTCAAAAAATCTTTAGAGAGAGCATAGACCATTTTGTGGGATATTTACTGTCAACTGACATAGACCATGTGGGATATAACATGAAATTTGGTATCTTACTCTCACACCAAAAAGACATGTCATACTTGCTAAGGTAAGAACCATGAACTTCTAGCTTAGGTGGATATTAGCTATGTCTTTCTATGACAATCCTACGGGGTCACGTAGTTAGGGACAAAGAGACTACTACTAGAGACCCAACCTCTATTAGCTGGAGAGCCTCCATCTCAATATCCTCTCGGTGCTATGTAAAAATCTCAACAGAATAGTCATATGCGTAGACGTATTATCATACATGGAAAAGCATAATTAAGTTACTAATTCAAACTTAAATCATCATAGAGTAGCTCCTTAAATCATGAATCTGCATACATGTGTGAGAAAACCTTTCACCAACCATGATTTCTTAATGTGAGAAAACCTTTCACAATTTCATTGATACAGATCTTAAAAACAACCTTTAGATCATAAAACATCTTTTTATTAATCATGCATAAACTTTCATAAGTCATCATTCATAAGTTCATAGCTTACTTCATAAAATTCATAATAAAAAATCATGGATAATGCATGAGTCCATATGAAATCAATTGAAAAATACTTAACTGAATCAAATCATGCATAATAAGATAGAAATCAAACAATTGAATCATAAGAAATAGGACCCATGGAGAATTGAGATCAAACCCTAATTAATTTAATGAAATTGAATTGGAGAATTGAGAATCTTTAGGACCCAATGGATGAATGAAATCCATTGGTTAATTCCCACATACCTTGAGGATCAATGTCCAGAAGCAATGGACAAAAAAAGAGACTTGACTTGAACCCTAGTTTTCTTCCTTGAGACTTAAGAGAATTTGGAGAGGATGAATGTGGATGAGAATTGGGGATTTGAGAGAATGAGAGAGTTTGGGTAGAATTAGGAATCAAAAATCAGTTATAGGGGTAGTTATAGGTCCATAGAGACATAGTATAGGGGTTAATTGGGAGGAAAAATACCAAAACACCCTTCATTAAAATTGCCGGAAGTGACCTACGGTTCCAATCTACGTCCCGTATTGGTCAACCGTAGACTCAACTTCAAAAACCTAAAATTTGCTCAACTTCCCACAAGACCTCCCTACGGCCCGCCAAAAATTCTACGACTCGTTGAGCCAACTTTTAGAACCCAAGTTCGAGTCCAAAATTTCACCAAGTCTAGAACCCTCCTACGAAACCCGTATATGACACGTAGTCCAAACGATGAACTATCATGTTCACTCGTAGGTTGAATTTAAGAAACTTAAATTTTCCTAAACTATACCTTATTCCTACGAGTGTCATCTACGACTCATAGAGGCATCTATGGACCATAAACTTGTCTCGTAGGGTCCAATTACAAGAGGCCGAAACATGAAGTTCTTCTGTTTTCAATTTCCAAAGTGTTACATGTATGTGCTTCACTTGTAAATATTTTAGTTAATTGTTTTAGTATAGATAAGATGTGTTATTTGGTTTGAAATTGTAAGAATAGTTTTGATTATTTAATTATATGTTAATGCGTTATTCAGGAAAGACTATGGTGAGTATGTGGATATTTGCTTCAAAGAATTTGGTGATAGAGTAAAGCATTGGATCACTTTAAATGAGCCATTATCTTATAGCATGAATGGATATGCAAGCGGTACGTTTGCACCAGGAAGATGTTCGAGTTATGTTGGAAACTGTACAAAGGGTGATTCTGCCACCGAGCCATATATTGTAGCTCACAACTTGCTTCTTGCCCATGCAACTGCTGTCAAACTATATAGACAAAAATATCAGGTATATATATATATGTGTGTGTGTGTGTAATTTCATTTTGACATTTGGTGTGACAACTTTCAGAAAACTCAAAAAGGGAAAATAGGAATCACTTTGGTAACTCACTGGTTCGTACCAAAAATCAAGACTCCACTAGGACTCAG
Organism: Solanum commersonii; assembly: GCA_029007595.1. NCBI lineage: Eukaryota > Viridiplantae > Streptophyta > Magnoliopsida > Solanales > Solanaceae > Solanum > Solanum commersonii. Next base: position 14,340,715 of record JAJTWQ010000002.1, read on the forward strand.
TGCCCCTCAAAAAGCACTTGATTTTTTCTTAGGATGGTGAGTTTTTTCCCCTTGTTTTATTGTTCCCTTGCAAACTTTTTGTTATTATCGGGTTATCGAGTTTTCTAATTTTATTTTACTTATCTCCTCACCAAATAAATTCAACATTCACATAATTTGAAGCAAAGAGATGAATTTCAGTTCGAATAAACTTTACTTTGTACTTGGATTCATGAATTGATAAAAATTCGAGATCATTTCTCCATTTATTATTGCTTTATCAAATGTTGTATATCACTATATATATTTTTTCTATAGGTTTTTGGACCCAATTACATATGGTGACTACCCAGCCAGCATGCGTGCTAATGTAGGACGTCGGCTCCCAAAATTCACACCGGAGCAGAAAAAGTTGGTGAAAGGGTCCATTGATTTCTTAGGAATGAATTACTATACTACTCAGTATGCATCTCCAATGCTATCTGTCCCCAGAGTTAATCTTAGCTATACCACGGATGGTCATATTGATATGACTAGTAAGTCATCAAATTCATTCATTTCTTTGAGAGAAATTTATTCATTAATACTCCCTCCGATCCCCGTCCTAATTTGTTTTGACTTGACATGAAATTTAAGAAAGAAAGAAAAACTTTTAGAACTTCATGTGATCTCAAACATGTCAGTGTGACTATAAATCGTTTCAGTAATTAAGGGTAAAATGAACATTTAAAATTTAAATTGTTAGTAAATATAGAAATATGTCTTTTTTTTTTGTATTGAGTAAAAAGAAAAATAAGTCATATAAATTGGTACATGAAGAATATTAGTTTTACTTAAAGTACATAAAATTGGGTTATTTTTGATATCGTAAGAAAATTTTGTTTCTCAGTAAAAAAATAAATACTCTCTCTATCTCAATTTATTTGTCTTAAGCCAACCTTTAAAGAAAAGACATAATTTATATTTAGTAATAATTTAATTTTAAAATATCAATTTTATCCTTAACTAAATGATTTATAATCACACAAACATGTATGAGTTATTTTAGACCATAAGTTTCAAAATTCTTTCTTTTTTCTTAAATTTTATATGAAGATAAATACATTACATAAATGGAATAGAGGATATTATGTACTCCGTTATTTAACAGTTTGTATTTCATAATTCAGCACAAAAGGACGGAAAGCCTATCGGTACACCGGTACTAATTCTCTCCTTTCCTTTTAATTTTTCATATGACATATTTACATATTTTTAAGGAGTATAAACTAAAATTTTATTTTATATTGTATTGCAGACTGCCCTGGGTTGGCTATACATTTATCCAAGAGGAATATATGACCTCATGCTTTACCTCAAGCAAAAATACAAGAATCCTCCCATTTACATAACAGAAAATGGTAGTTTTTTTTAGTTTAAATTAGCTATTCTTACCCAAAAGCTTTTTTATTCCTTTTTAGTTAAGAAAATTAATTGACATTATGTATATATTGCAGGAATGGCTGATGCGAACAACAGCACATTGCCACTTAAACAAGCCCTTAAAGATGATATGAGGATAAGGTATTACGAGGGACACCTATGGTTTCTATCAAAAGCCATCAAGTAAGATATTTTAAATTTAGCTAGAGTTTGATTATAAATTTTTGAAGTAGATTTTGATAATATGTTCGCATATCTATAGCTTACTTGTGCGCACAATTTAAAAAACTCAAATTTCAACTTCAATATCTATAACTTACTTGCACATTATTAATTATTGGCAGGGCGGGGGCAAATGTGAAAGGACATTTTGCATGGTCATTCTTAGATGACTATGAATGGGATGCTGGTTTCACTGTCCGATTTGGCATTACATTTGTTGACTACAAAAATGGACTTAAAAGATATTTCAAGAAATCTGCTTACTGGTACAAGAAGTTCCTCTTGAATAATCACAAATAAATATGAGTTTCACTCGGCTCGTTGCTCTAATTGGGATGTCTTGTGTCTTTGCATTTTCTCACAATGTTTGCTTTCTTTATGTTTTTTCATTTTTGTAATGAGCGGGGAACGCCACAATAAATTTTACATGAGTCAACGATATTCAGATTTATTGGAAAAATAATTATTCCATTTAGAAACTGTATCTACATTAAAAAGCAATAATAACAAAAGAGTGATAACGACATCAAATCTTTGAATGGAATAAAATATAATATCCATACAAAGTATGTCACGGTCCGAAATCGGGCCATGATGACGCCTTCTATAACCCTCGAATAGGCAAACCTAACCCAACATAAGATGCAGAAGACAATAATTTAATAACAATAATAAGAATAAGTGGAAGAAGACATAAAATATAAGAAACGAGCCATTTCATATATCTGTAGTGCGATACAAGATGTACAAAGAGCCCCAAAGGTGATCGAGAATGGCAGATTAACGCAAGAACCAACCCAGACGTGGTGTCACCTATATAGGAGCTAACAAGTACCAAAAAGCCAAATGTACAAGAAACTGAGTAAGCAAAATATAAAACATAAGTCAGTACAAAAGAGGGAAAGAAGCAAGTCTCTAAACTCCAGGAGCTCACCACAATCCAAGCATCCGATGGCTGAGGTAGATCCAACACTCACAGAGGGTGACTCGAACTGAGAGTTGCATCAGATAAAGATGTAAAAGTATAGTATGAGTACCAAAACATGGGGTAGTTGGTAGGAATCACACGCCAAACAAGCTCAGAAAGAAAACAAGTATATAAAGAAGAACAGAGATACTAATAGGTCAAGAAATAATACGGAGATGCGGTAATCATACAATGGGAACAAGCAAGCGATTTACAAGAATTCTATCACAGCTACACACAAACACAAGGCAAACCAAATTAAACATGCTCCAAGGCAAAATCATACCATAATTCAATGCAGGTGACTAAAAGGAGTAAAGCAATAAGCCTAGAAGAATCATCGAGCTTCCTAGAATAATACCTTAAGCTAAACTGTAAAGTGCCAATAACCCTGATATATGTATCCACGGGCCACATGGCACTACAAGAAAATGGAGATACGACGACATTTTCTAAATGTCGTATTATGATGTTTAAATGTCACAAATTTGTTTACCGACATTTATTTTATATTTGGACCAAATGTCGTAAACTTTTGTGTCGGGAATTTTTTCGACATTTAGGTAATTGTCGGGAAGAATTTGTGACATTTAGGTAAATGTTGAAAGGAATTTGCGTCATTTACTTTGCAACATATATGTAAATGTTGGTAAGATTATTACGACATTTATTTTTTGACATTTATGTGAATGTTGATAAGAAATATATGACATTTATTTTTGACATTAAAGTGAATGTCAGTATGAGATATATGACATTTATTTTCGACATTTAGGTAAATGTCAGTATGAGATATATGACATTTATTTTTGACATTTAGATAAATGTCGGTATGAGATATATATGACATTTATTTTCGATAATTAGGTAAATGTTGGTATGAGATATATGACATTTATTTTTGACATTTACGTAAATGTTGATATGAAATATATGACATTTATTTTTGACATTTAAGTAAATGTAGATATGAGATATATGACATTTATTTTTTCGACATTTATGAAATGTCACTTAAACTTTCTAACATTTAGATTAAATGTTGGTAAAACAAATTTCAAGACACTTACTTGTGACATTTATAAAATGTCACATTGAAATTTCTGACACTATAGTTAATGTCAACAAATGCTATTATTGAATGTCATAAAAATTGGTGATATTATTTTATATTTATCTAAATGTCATATTAATATTCTAATGTCGCTACCAAGTTTCTTAAACTTCCCAGAAAAATCTATATATAGTTTTTCTCAAGACACAAATACATACAAACAATTCGTACATTCAAAACTATCTCCTTCATGATGAGCAAGAAATATTATATAAAAAAAATATTTTCTAATATTATAATCAAAGAACAAAATAGCAATATAATAAGTTTTCTGTAAAAGTAAACAATGTCAAAACAAATTATCTTTTCTATCTCAAGTAAAATTGAGATCTAACTAAATGTAATAATCTCAACATAAAACCAACTAATTAACTCCTAATTCAAATGGAATTAAAATCTCCAATAAATTTGCAATAAATCTTTATGAAATCATCAATCCAAATGTCAAGTATGTTGAAGTCGATACTTGACCTCAATTTCCTTGAAAATTCTGCACAAGAAATGCACATAAGAAAATTTATAACTATATAATAATAGAAATTAGATACTCATTAACTAGAACAAATTGGGATATCAAAAATTACTAATTGAATTTTTCTAAAAACAAACATATTAAGGAATTGATGCAAACACAGTAATTATATACATGAAGTTTTCCTCCTTTTGAAAGAAAAGAAAGATCTTGTAGTTTTTTCAAACATACCCACTTCTTTTTATTTGTGCCAACTACGGTAGTTCCAGTCTTCTTGATCATGTTAGCCTGAGAAAAAAACATTAAATTGATTATTTTGATACTTTACAAAATACAAAACTTAACATTTCATTGAATACATAAGTGTGCCAATTAGGAAAATAAAAAAAGGAAGATATATGATTGCTTCAACAAAACAAATATCTGGTGTTGGGACAAAGATACAAACATCTTATAATGCAACTAACAGTGTGATATCATTAATATGAGTTTTTCCAACACAATGTTCACATATCATTAGTTCTTGACCACAAAACCTAGCATAGCTACTAGTCAACTAGTTCATCCAAATACCTCTACATCCATTCCAACCAACTCTGCAGATACTGATTTGAACAAAGCAGGACACACTAGTTTCCGTCAAAGCACACAATAAGCCACACAACAAACCATAACATCACTGTAATGAACTCAATGCAACTTAACATTTTATACAGAGTTTTCCTTTTCGAGGTAAAGAGAATTTAAACTTTTTACCCCCTTACTTCTTATAAATTGTTTTTCTGAATCAAAAGTAACTTTTCTTTTCTTTTTACTCCTTGCAGAAAGAACCAATTTAAAGGGATTTTCCTTTTCCCAACCTCACTGCATTGGCTGTATCTTGATAATTCTGGATGATTTCTCCTATTGATATTACCAAGTGGATAAACTATATCTTTTCTCAGATTTGGCAACCAGAGCTTTGTAGATGAGAGGCACCTTCATAGATATGAGGTTCAACACTTTTTTTTCTTTAAATTTGGAATTGTGGTGTAACTATTGCACATCTAGGTGGACTGGTTTAATAATTATATGTGGACCATGTAAAACAGAGAGCTAAAATAGAGTAGAATTGAACAATTAGCTTATCAAAAGCAACATGATCAAATTCTAAAACTACAGCTCCAAATCCAGTCTACTAGTACATCCAAATCCAACTAGCTCCACATCTTGCTTTATTGAAATCACAAAATAAACCATACAGTAAACCAAATCTTAGCAACATTAAAACTCCATTCTCTGACTTTTGACGCCTTCTCACTAATTTCTCAAACCAATACTAAAGGGAGAATTACTGTCTTACACAAGACACCTTTTATGAACAAGCTATGAATGCCATCTAACAAACTAGAGGTGGATGGCATTTGGGCCCTGAGAAAATGTAGGGACCTTGTTCTATGGAGTTTCAGGTTCAGATATCAAAGTGACGAAAAAAATAGAGGACGTGTGATAATGAGAGATCATAAGGGTTTTATCACTAATCTGACCTAGACAAGCTGAGAGGAGGAACTTGAACTCTATTATAAGCTCATGCTTTTTAAATAACAAATTTCAGCAGAAACTGTTATATGGACCTGTTGAAGTTACATGTTTGGGGATTGTGTTAAGTTGATTTACCTCTAAGTTGAGTATTTGTATGACTTTAACTACATGCTAAATTGACTTAATTTTTATTTGGCTTATTGAACCAAGAACCTGAAAATGTCTTTTCATACACGGAAGCTTGTCCCTTGGTTATTCTACCTTTGCAAACTACCATCTGCAATAGTGGCTAACATCAAACTTTTTTTTTGCAGACCTAGCAGCTCTGAGCAGACCTCTTCAAGTCATCGACACTCTGATATATTCGATTCATTTCAGTCCCTGAAACTTAAATCCTCTCCCCAGCCAAAAGTTTTGCCAACTATGAGCAGCTTACAAGGATATTATGGTCTTAAACCGCCAGATCAGAAAGCTGCATTTGAAGGAGTTGAAATTGTAGTGTATAGTAAGGGAGGATCACATTATTTAGAAGATGGCCCGTTTTACAAATCCTCTCCTCTTTCAAATCCACCACTTAGTCTGCAGAGAAAATCTAAAAGTGTAGCTAATGGTTTTATGTCAGAGAATGGAGTTCCTGCAAATCATCTATCAACACAGGACACTAGAGACAATGGTTCGGATAAATGGTTAACATTAATCAATCAATCATACAGAGGGTAACATCAGACCACTCTCCAATTGTGTTGCAGTGTGGTGATTGGGGAGCCTCCAATTCTTACTTCAAATTTGAGCATTGGTGGCTTCAAACCGAGGGGTTTAAAGAGAAGGTCAAGATCTGGTGGGACTCTTTTCCCAATGTTGGAAATCCTGATTTTGTTCTAGTGACCAAGCTGAAGGCGCTGAAGACCAAATTCAAGGACTGGAGTAAATCAGTCCAAGGTAATTTGAGAATTCAAAAGCAGTTGGTATTGGCAAAATTGGTAGAACTGGAAGAAATCCAAGAACATAGAACCTTGCAAGAGAAGGAAATTGTGTCTAGAATGACTCTTCTAAATGATTTTGAAGATATTGCCAGAAAGGAAAAGATAGCTTGGCAACAGAGGTCCAGGGAAACATGGCTAAAGGAAGGAGATAGAAATACCAACTTCTTCCATAAAACAACAAATGCTCATAGGAGAACCAACACTATTGATAGACTAAAAGTAGGGGAGGTGATGATAGAAAATCCAGTCGAAATCAAGAAGGAAATAGTGACCTTCTATGAGAACTTATATGCTAAAACAGAAGAATGGAGGCCTCATTTAGGATGGAGAATTTCCCTAGGATCAATAACAGTAGATAATTTTAGCAATCTTACTGAGGAGAAGGATTCATTGGTTTGGCAGAGTGACATTCATGGTAAATTCTCAGTCAATTCAGCATATAGGGCACTCAACAAGACTGCAGACCAAGAGACAGACTGGCCATGGAGGATGATCTAAAAACCAAAGGTGCCCTACAGAGTGAATTGCTTTTTGTGGTTTCTGTCAAAAAAAGCGATTCTGACCCATGAAAATTTGAAGAAAAGAGGATATCATTTTGCCTTTAGATGTACTCTGTGTGGAGAGCAAGCAGAGACAATCAACCATCGTTTTTTACAATGTAAGTGGACTAAGCAGCTATGGAGAATGTTCTTTTGCCTGAAAGGAATTATGTGGGTGAGACCAGGAAGCATCAAAGGAGTTCTAAGTAGCTGGATTAGGGATGGCAATGCTTCAAAGAAGGAGAGATGGAAGTTTATCCCAACATGCGTTTAATGGACAATTTGGAAAGAGAGGAACAATAGGAGCTTTGAGAATGTACAGAATAGCCTTCAGAAGATTAAAACGAATTGCTTAGCTCTTCTCTATTTTTGGTGTAAACAAGAAATTTTAGCTAGAACAGAAGACATCTTTGATGTGCTAGATTGTTTATAGGCATCAATCCAATTAAGTCAAAAACTTTGCAAGATGTAATACTTTTTTTTTAAAGGGGAACTACACTTTTGGTTGTAGTTTACCTGTGGATATCTATAGACTAATGTTACCAGCCTAAAAAAAAAGAAATTAGTGAGAAGGTGTTAAAAGTCAGAGACTCATTTCACGCGTACTTCAGAAATGCTGTTGAAGGAAGATGATTCAATGCAACTCAAATAATACTACATAAACTTGTACAAATAGTAAAACTCCATAAATACACAGAAACAACATTAAAACATACTAGAATTGAACAATTATCTTATCAGAAGTCGCAATGATCAATTCTAACACTTAAACTCCAAATCCAACTAGATCCAAACCTAGCTTTGTTTAAAAAAAGCAGAAAACCAAATCATAGCAATGAAAAAATCAGATAGCTCAAAGTAGCAGCCAAAGGGTTTCTTTTTATGAGATATGAGTTATAATCTACCATAGTATATTTGGATATGATTCTTTGGATTGTCGTTTTATCTCTTTTGAAGTATTTTTGATAGTTAAAAGACTCATATCCCAAAAAAAAAAAACTTGCAGTTCCCAAAAAAGCAGATAACAGAAACTACTTAATGAAAAAAAATGTTCATTATTGTAAGAACTCATTCCCAGACCCCAGTAGTGGGATCACACTATGTATGTTGTTTATTGTAAGAACTCATCTTATAATAAGCTAAAATCAGTAGGAAGAACAGTGGCAAACTCAAAAAAAGAAGAATAACAAAAACAATACAAACAATGAGGAGAGGCCTAAGACAACTCAAAAACACATGGATCAGGCCAATTCCTAGAAAATTCACAGTCATACAGGTAAAAATATTATTACTCGTAACTCTTATATTGATCTTGTTGAACCAGATCTGCCAAACAGTCCAGGTACATGCAAAAATCATCATGAAGACAAGGCACCGACTAGGAAAACACAGGCCAAACTAGGGGAAGATTCTGTGTTACCAACCCCTATATCCCAAAATCCTCCCTCTATGCCTAATGTACTTGCAGGTATGGACAAAGAAGGAAATACAAAGGTCTCTAAGATCAAAGGTATTGACTCAATGCTCCCATTACCTTTCACCCTTTAGATAATTGTTTAACTGTTGTGAAAGCTGTTGGAGGGGATCATTACTAACTTGCAGGAAGGGGTGTCCAAAGCGGGGTTTCTGCATCATGAGAATTTACACACTAACCCTAAGAAAGACCCTAGAGATTCTGCTACCACTTCTCATCATACCACACAAGAGAACAGGCACAATCAACTCATCCATCAGGGAAAGGTTTCTGGTCAGGGACACAGTAAAAACAGAATGATCAACAAGGTAATATTAATACTTCTCATAACACTCAGAAAAAGAATCAGAAAAAAGAATGTTCATTAGAGAGAATAGGAACAAAACATACAAGACAGTGGGGGCAACAACAAGCAGCAGGTACAAAAGAGAATAAGGGGCAAGAGCTACAGGTTCAAGTTGGTCAAAATGAAAATAACAACATCATAAATACAAATTATGAAATGATACATTAGAGTATGATCAGGACACATAGTCTTTGGTGCAAGTTTTTCAATTTTGGAGGCTTAATGCATGAAAGAGTTGACTTATGTCAACAACCGAAGATTCTGATGTTAGATCAAAATTTCGTTAGTTCCATCAGCTACGAATGGGTCCTTTTAGTTTAGTATGATGTTTGGTTTGAGTTTCGAGGCTTCTATTTGGAGTGTGTACGATTAGGCGTTTTAGCTTTTGTGGTGAGAACTAGAAATATTATGATAAATTAACACAATTTATAATTTCACTATACCAACTGAAAAACAACAACAACAACAACAACAACAAGAACCAAAAGAAAAAGATGATCACTTAGACTGTTTATGTGTACATGACACGCAATTAACAGTTTGTCGATTAATCCATATTAAACAAGAAAGAGGAATTAGTTGATCTCGTGATCATATAAATGTTAGGATTTACATAATTAAAATAAAATTCAAAAATTTTAATGAAATTTTCTCTAACCTTTCTTGTGTGAACACCTGGAACAAGTGATGATGGTTGTTGACAATCTTCAAGTGGGTTATCATGAACCTATTGCAAAAGAGGAAGACTATTATAATCAAGGAAACTAAGTTTTCATCTAAAAAAAGTAATTTTTTGTGAGCAACACAATTATTTCACCTGCTCTGATTTTAAATTTGCATCAATATTAATTCCCAAAGACTCTACATATGCTTGTATTCCTTCCTTCACTTTATCCGCTATAGTTTCTTCCATATCCATTTTTGCTTCTGATAATTTTCTCTCCATCACTTCGTTATTCTCTTTTGCTTCCTTTTTCGCTTCTAACAGCTTTTTATCCATTGCTTCCATCTCTTTTTTTGCTTCATATATCTTCTCTGTCATCTCAATTTTCATAGCTGAGGTAGCTTTTTGAACTTCCATCTCAACCCTTGTATCAAAATCTCTTTTTTCAGCCTGAGATCGTTTATATACGGGGCCATATACTAAGCTAGGAGATTCTCCTTTTCCTAGAGTTCGGACAATTCCATGAATGTCTGATCCCATTACTTGGGAGTACACATCATTAGGAGCACTTCTAGGGACATTCAACTCAGGATACACCTCGGCAAGATCATCCATTTGTTTCTTTTTGAAAGAAAGGTAAAGTAATGAGAAGTTTTTTAAAAAAAAATTGTAATAGAAAGAAAGTACCTACATATTTTTAAAGAGTAAGAGTTTACCATAACTTCACCAGCTATCTCATTTACTGGTTGTTTATTCGCTCTAATGTGAGTTTTTTTAACACCTTAATACGAGTTGGCAAAACGTCATTAACTCGTCTATCCAACGTCCCTCTGCAATCGCACCTTCTGGATAACATTTATTCCTTACGTAGTTTTTAAGACAAAGCAAGAACCTAAAATAGACAATTATTAGAATACAAACACAATTTCTTGTAAGTATGATAAAAAAATAACAAATTGATACCGTTCGATAAACCACATTGAGCGATATTATGAAGGTCCTCCCAACATTGCTTATTCAGCTAAATAGATAAGTAGATGTTCCATGATATCAAAGAAAGATGGAGGAAATATTCTCTCCAAATGACAGAGTTATTGCAACTTGATCTTGGAGTTTTTCTAAGTCACCAATCTTCAGATCTTTTGAACAAATGCCCCTAAAGAAATTACTTAATTCAATCAATGGCTTAAGTACATTCACTGGCAGGAGATTCCGCAAGGCAATAGGAAGGAGTTGTTGGATTAAAATATGGCAGTCATGACTTTTCAACCCATGCATTGTGCGTTGCTTGAGATCAACACAACTTGACATATTTGAAGCATATTCGTCTGGCACTTTCACATCTTTTAACACTTGTAAGAGGATGTCTTTCTGTGTGTTACTCAATGTGAAACATGCATGAGGAAGATAATATTTTCCATTAGCCTTTTTCTTAGGATGCAAAGCTTTTCGGATCCCCATCTCTTGTAAATCTAAACGGGAGTTTAAATTATCTTTTCCTTTTCCATCAACATTCAATAATGTCCAAAATATATTGTCAAAGACATTCTTTTCAATATGCATCGTATCAAGATTATGCCGAATCATATTGTCTTTCCAGTATTCCAACCCAAAAAATATGCTCTTTTTGTTCCATATATTTTTCACCAAATTATCAGCATCATCCCATTTCCTTTTACGAGATTTGGCCAATAGATCTTTACCAAACTTGTTTTTAACATTATTCAATTGCTTAAGAATCTCAATTCCCATCAACCGTTTAGGTGCTCCATCTAACTCCACAAGGCCATTGAATGCCACTTTATCTTTTCGAAACTTGTGTCCATGAGATAACCATCGTCTATGAGATATGAAACAATATTTTCACCCATTTTTCAATCTTGTATATTTAGTTTTGGTAAGACAACATGGACAAGCATATCTAGTTTTCACACCATATCCTGATAAGTTATCTAACCCTGGAAAATCACTAATTGTCCAAAGCAATGCTACACACATTTTAAACGTGTGATTGTTTGATATGTCATAAGTGGCAACACCAACCCACAATTCTTTTAACTCATCAACTAAGGGTTGTAGATAAACATCAATATCATTACATGGTGCACGAGGACCATCAATAATAGTTGATAATATCATATATGGTTGTTTCATGCACAACCATGGTGGCAAATTATATGGAATCAAGATAACAGGCCATGTGCTATGTGAGATAGACAGAGACAATGGACTAAAGCCATCTGAAGCCAATCCAAGTCTAACATTTCGAGGATCTCGAGCAAAATCTATATGTGCTTTATCAAATTTCCTCAAAGCAATATTACTGTCTGCAGGATGTCGCATTACCCCATCTCTAGTGTGACCTTCAGCATGCCATCTCATTTGAGTAGATGTTTTGGCCGACATAAATAGTCTTTGAAGTCGTGGTATTAATGGAAAATGTCTAAACACCTTTGATGGAATTTTTGATGTTTCTGAACTGGAATTAACTGATGCACCTTTGAACTGTTTGTATCTTGGAGCTTTGCAAAACTTACAAGATGTTCTATCTTTCGTCTCATTCCAATAAATCATACAATCATTTGGACATGCATGTATCTTTTTATATTCAAGTCCTAAATCTTTAATAATCTTCTTTGAATCATAAAAGGACTTGGGCAATGTTTCACCTTCTGGAAGCACATCTTTTAACAACTCTAATAACATGGAAACTGATTTGTTACTCCATCCATTGAGACACTTTAAGTGTAATAGACGAACAAGGAACAAAAGTAGTGAATACTTGCTTCCAGGATATAACTCACATTCAGCTTCTTTTAGTAAGCGAAAGAATTCTTCAGTCTTCTTATCAAAACCCATGTTATCTTGATTTGACCCATCAAATCCTTCAACACTAGTGTCCATATCAACAAAAGATGTAGAAGGAATTCCAAATCTTCATGTAACATGTCTTGCATCTCATGATCATCACCTTTATCTAACTGATTGACCAATTTTGATGAAAATAGTTCCTCACCATGATAAATCCAACTAGTGTAACTAGTTAGAAATCCATCAACCACAATATGTTGAACAATCAAATCTTTTCGAACAAATTTCATATTACAACACTTTCGACATGGACACATTATTGCAGATGCATCTGACCTATCTTGGAACGAGCATGAAGTAGCATGATAAGGAAATATTGTTTATGAATTTAGTGTGCGAGTTGCAACACTTTATGATGTAAACATATACTCTTGGGTTTTCTTTCTGGTTATTTTTATAGGGGAGGGTGTGTGGCGAGGGCTGTGTAAATTTATGTGTGTGCACACATGTGTGCTTGTGTAAATTTATGCATTTAAGTTAAGCCATTGACATATAGATATGGAGCCAACTTAATTTCCTATGATTCATGTGAACTGACAAAGGTTTCAAAAGTTCAACTTACAAACCTGGTGTATGTAATTCCACACAATGCACTTATTCCAATCCTAATTACTGTGGTGACTGCATATTGAAACCAAAATTGCAGCCTGGATGCAACAACAATAGTTGTTACATTTGGGGTGAAAATCCCTTGATTGATTAGTTTGATGATAGCGCTGAAATAGCTGATGATGTATTTGTTATTGGTTATACTCCTAGTGTTCGTGTAACTTTGCTGCGGTTCATTTTTGCTTGAATCTGTTTATTCCTTTTGCTTCAACAGACTGGCAGTGGTAGAAAATTGCAGCACAATGCAATATACAGCTGATCAAACCAAGTGATGCCGAGAGGCCATTTTTATGGACAACAAGTAAGTCCTTCAGTTATTGGTAAAAATGAGAACAACAACATTTACTTTCTAGCTTTTATTTTCTTTATCTTCTTTTATGGGGCTAAATTCGTTCTCAATCATACTATTCAGCAAGAAGCCTTTCATGTTTACCATATGGGATGATCTAACGGACAATGAAAGGGTTGTACTACTACAACTGTTGCACGAGCACACTGTTATTCTTGCAAAATGAGTAGCTGTTACAGAGTACCGTCGCGGTAAGATCGTCTTTCCTTAATTTATTTGATCGTGCTATGAATAATTTCTTTGCTTTACTTGTCACCATATGTTGTTCCAGCATCTCTAAGGTTGACAACCAGATACATTTCGACAATTTTAGTCAACCCTTTATATGTGCAATCTACTGCATTAATGGATTCATACAAATTAACTTTCCTGCCATTCTAATCCACCATCCTTCAAGTTATTTACATGTGGGGAAAAAAGAAAAGATAGTCATTTTTACCGTGGCTGTTAGCAGGGCAAAAGACAACGAACAAATGCTCTTCGCTTATACTTTGAGAAGCTCATCGGAATCATCTTCATCCCTCAATCTTGCATCTGTTGACAATGAAATAATATCTATCTCGGTCATTCCTTCATTGTCGTCTAGAATGAGTTTAAAACATGACTTTCACTTTCTTTGTCAATACTGACCAACTGCTCCATAGTGAGATTTCTCCACTAAAAAAAAATGCTAATATCTCTTTTGAGTTGTGATCTGACAACAATAGACATGGAAACATTGGCTGAAAAAATATTAGTGATGAAAGCTGAACAAGTGTATGAAACAGTCGTTTTCCAGGTACTTCGTATTATCTCTTTCGAGTTATGATCTGCATAAGTGTTTGTTCTCTATTGACAAATGAATCTGCCTTTTTCTTTGCTGATTGTGACCTCTGTGAGCTTCAGTTTTCTTTAAGTTTTGATAGAATGAAATTTTGCATTTTAATGTGGATCAGTAGCCTATATGTTGTCTTGGGAAGGCACTGCCTTCAAGATGAATTAGCTTTGCAAGTGATTCTTTGTTTCTTTTAGATGTCTCTTGTCTTTGAAATGTTGAAATTTATAAAGAGTTGTCTTCCAGCAGTCCATTTATGCCTAAGGGAAATTACACTAGCATTCCATTTTGTTACTTGCTATTTTTCATAACAATACCACTACATTGGGAAGGGACTGGGTAGGTATTGTTAAAATGACTAGTATTGAGCATATTAAATACATGATTTATTTCTCTAACTTATTTTTATTTTGAATGTGCAGGAAAATGCTAGTAATTGAATTTGAATATTGGCCAGAAGTAAAATCGATCTATTGTAGTGAACGATGAAGAGTTTTTGTACTATTGTCATGTATGTTTGAATGCATTTAGTTTTGTGGAATTTATTGATAGTAGATATCTTTAAACAATTGATTTTTAAGTATCGGTTGTACAAGACATGTTTCTCGAAATTTATTTGAAATATATTCCTTCGATTTATTTATTAGCTAATTTTGTGCTTTTGATCACTTATATATATTTAATTATGTGATTATTGAATATATGCAAATAAAAATTATAATTCTCAAAAATGAAAAATTGTGGCTACAAAGATTCTACACAACATTGTCAAACTTCAAAAGTGTTGCTATAGGGACGTCCAACGTGTGACTTATTGATTAAAAAATTTATCTTGTACATAAGAAAAGTTATACTTTATAAGTGTTGTTGTAGATGAGATATAAAAGTCGACACTTTTTAAGTGTGATGAATATCAAAGCAAAGGCCACACTTTTAAGTGTAGTATAATCTAAGGCTGGCAGGGGGACTGGGTCGGCCTGCCCCGGCCCGCGACCGATTCGAGAACCGGCCCGCCAGACCCGGTCTCATTACATTTCGGGGGATGTGGGACAAGGGACCGGTCAGGGGCCGGTTCAACCCCTGGGCCCGGTCGACCCGGCCCGGATGAACCGGCCGATTCGCAGGATCCCCCAATTTTTTTTTTAAAATTTATATCCGTTGGGCAATGGCTAGTGGGCCCCACCCAACAGATTTATTTGCAGATTTTGCCCTTCCCTAACACCCCTACCACCCCTATTTTTAATACTTTACTTTAAACCCTCAAGTTATCATAAATACACTTTAACCACTTCTAATATTATAAATACCCCTCTATCCCTTATTATTTCTTACAAAATTATATATTCTCTCATCTATTTTTTATATCTATCAAGTCTCAATCTTTTATTCCATTTAAGTCTCATATTATATCATAATACATATATTTCAATTCTAAGTTTTCATATTATGTATCATAATATATATAATTCTCATATTTTCTATCAAAAATTGGAGTTCCAAATTATAAGTTACAACAAACTACAAGCTTCAAGAATCGGTTATAACGCCTGCTATTAACGCAGACATTTGGTACATTCGTTTCATAATATTTATATTTTATTTTTTGTCTTTAATTTTTGTGTTATTATTATTTTTATATTATATTTTACATATAATTAAATATGAGTTCTAACAAAAAAAATACCGGTAAAGGAAAAGAGAAAGAACCAAGTGGCATTAGTAGATTATTTAATTTTACTAAAAAAAGTAGTAAGGAAAAAAATAAAAGTAAATGTGGTGGTACTTCTAGAGTTAGATTTAATACAAATGATTCTACTTATGTTGATGATACTTCTTATGATATTGATTCAAATGCTCAACTCGATCGGGAACTTTTACAACAAATTTATGGTGATATTAATCCTTATCTTGATGAAAATTCAGGTGAAGAAGTAGAAGTTGATTCGGGAGAAGATGAATTAGAAGATACACCTACTAGTCCGGTGACAAATGTTCCAAATGAAACTACAAATTCAACGGAGCAAAATTCTGGACGCCCACCCCTTATACCTCCTACGAGGGAGAAGGTGAAGTATCAACGTCCTAAAACTTCTGTGGTGTGGCAATTTATGACTTTAGATAAGGAAAATTCTATTGCTATTTGTAATAAATGTAAGCAACCTTTTAAACATAAACAAGGTGGAGGTTAAGGTGGGACGGGGGGCTTAAATAGACATTTGTTATCTTGTGTGCCGATTCAATATAAAGAAGCTAAATCATTAGCCGATAGAAAAAAAGGAATTCAAGTTAATGATTTTGATATTAATGTTAATGAATCGGTAGGGGTTTCTAACATGGTTCAAGGAACATTAGATCCTTCTAACCCCGGTGGTCCACTAACACAAAGTAAATATAATAAGGAAAGAGATCGCGAAAATTTAGCTAAAATGGTTTCTGTTTGTGGTTTACCTTATAGTTTTCCTTCAAATCCCGGTTTTATTGAATATATTCAACAAACTTATAATCCTAATTATAGAGATGTTTTTGTATATCAAGGTAAACATTGTCAATATCTTCGTTGTATGTTTAGCATATTAGATTGTAGAGTGTCTATAACTTCGGACATGGGTCGTAGTGTTAATGGACATGATTATTTAACTGTTACAGCACATTGGATTGATCATAACTGGAATTTGCAAAAAAGAATCTTAAGTTATAAAGAATGTGTAGAGAAAAAAACTGATGCATATTTAGCTTCAAATATTTTGAGTGTTATAGATTATTACATGCTTATAGATAAAGTAATGTCTGTCGCATTAGATAATGTATCTAATAATGTAAACGCTGCTAGTATGTTAAAAACTAGATTATGTCCAATTGATGTTAATTCTTTTCATGTTAGATGTGTTGCACATGTTTTAAATTTAGTTGTACAAGATGGTATTTCATTATTTGAATGTGGTTGTATGAAAATTGAATATGCTGTTATCTGGATTTTTTATGCTAATAGAGCTGCTAGAATTAGGCAATTTAATGAGCGTTGTGTACTATGTGATTTGCCACCAAGAAAAATTCCAAGACATATTAAAACAAGGTGGAATTCTTTTTACGAAATGTTTTCTGTTGCTTACGAATATAGAGGACCCATACAAATGGTGTTCAATGTCATAATGCTGACCCATTAGACAGAATTTGTGAAGAAGATTGGGAAGAAACTAATGAACTATTAGAATTTTTAAGACCTTTTTATGATGCTACAACCATGTTTTCTGGAATTTATTATCCTACTATTTCATCAGTATTAATAAATATTTGTGCTATTTCAATTCAATTTTCTAAATACAAAAAAATTGAAAAATTTAGAGTTGCAATTGAAGGTATGATTGAAAAATTTAAAAAATATTTTTTTCCTATTCCTCAAATTTTTTTAACTGCTACTTTACTTCATCCTGACTATAAATTACAAGGTGTGCAGGGACTTGTTGACACTTTTTATGATACCTTAGAAATTTACCGGAAATAAATCCAACTTGTGAAATGTGTAAGTTTAGCATAAAAATAGAAGCAAAAATTTTGTATGAAAAATATAGAACTACAGGAAATGCTCAAGAAGTTGGTCAAACTTCTAATCCTCAGAGTAAAGCTCAGAGATTTTCTTGGTCTTAATTCTACTAACCGTGATGATTTTGAATAATATCTTAATCAATCTTTAGAAACAGTGGAAGACGAAGATGGCAATGAAGAATTATTAGCATGGTGGAGGAGGCGGAGCGTTGCATTTCCAATTTTGAGCAAAATGGTTCGTGATGTTCTAGCTATTCAATCTTCATCAGTTGCATCAAAGGTTGCTTTTAGTGCGGCAAGGTTTCAACTTGGCGATCATAGACATTCATTGGCGGAAGACTGTTTGGAAATATCAGTTTTATTTAGAGACTGGATCAACGCCGAGAGGAGAAATTATAATTTGCCAAAGTTAAGTTCCAAACAAGAAGCTTGGATTAATGCGGTAATTGGATCTAGTGATGATGAATTAGAGTCACAAGAGTTTCTAGCAAGTATGCCAACACCGGAGGATGTTACCGTCGATATGATGCGACAATTAGAATTAAATTTTAAAGGAGAATACAAATATTAGATTACATCCGAGAACTAATCGAAACAGAACCCTTCCTAGAAGGTGGCTGCGTAAATTAGTTACTCATCTAATATTTGTAACAAATATTAGTTTTACATATGAGAACTTATTGAAACAGAACCCTTCCTAGAAGGTGGCTGCGTAAATTAGTTACTCCACTAATATTTGTAAATTGTAACTTCTAAGTTCTAAGTTGCAATTATATTTTATTGAATAAATTTGAAGGCTTTATTAAGTTTGTTTTTTTTATAACTATTGTCTTTCATTTTAATTTTAATATATTCAATTATTCATACATATTTACATATATACTAAACTAAATTTAAAATACTTAATTTAAAAATCAAAATTTCAAGTTTAAATTACTTTAAAATATTTAAAATACAAATTTGAACTTCTCAAATTTGAAATTTGAAAATTGAAAATTGAAGTTTGAAATTTGAAATTTGAAATTTGAAATTTGAAATTTGAAGTTTGAAAGTTGAAATTTGAAATTTGAAGTTTGAAGTTTGAAATTGAAATTTGAAGTTTCAAATTGAAGAGTCCCTTTTTATTCCCAAATAATAGATTTAGAGAATTAATAAGATATTTAGTATATTTCTATTATTAATAATTACTTTTATATTACATACATTTAATAGATATTTAAATATTTTCATTCTTTCATTTTTAATTGTATAAATTATGTTTTGGTTTTATTATCAAAATTACTCATACAAATAAAAAATTATAATACTATTTTTTTATTATTCCAACATAACATTATATATGCCTAAAACGATTTCTTACTTTATAAATAAGATTTACTTGTTCTATTGGTAAATTCATAATTTTGATTAAAAAACAACAAAATATCATAATATAAAAAAATTAAAATAGATATAGGTTGCTAATTTAGAGAGTAAGGTATCTAAATTTATTAATTCAGACTAAAGAAGAAGAAATGACAACTTTTTAAAGTACATTTGAGGGGTATGAAATGCCAACTTTTCAAATTCCTTACTTTGTATTTTCTTAAATTCGTTTTAAAAAAAATAATAAATGACAACTTTTTAAAGTAAGTTTACAGAGTTTAAGAAATGACAACTTTTTAAAGTAAGGTATCTAAATTCGTTTTTTTTATATATATATTTTATTAAACTTTGTATCAAATTATCAAGACTTAATTATAATGAATTTATTCACATATATCTAACTGGTCAACTCGCAATCATGAGACAGCTAGGTATAAAAATAAAATAAAATAGGGCAATGACCTAGCTTTTAAGTTATACTACTATTAACTATATAATATGGGTCAATCCCAATAAAAACTGAAAAACATGATCCATTTTATTAGCTCTAAATAGATATTCTTTTTATTTTCATTTTTAGAAAGTCAAATATACACGCTCCGTTCACATTTTGTCACGACCCAAACATGGAAGTGATGGCACTCGTCTTATCCCACCAAGACGTTAAATGTATTTATTTTTATTTCGTGATATTAATAAATTTGAATGATTAAGACTTAGCAAAATATTATAATATTATTAAGATGTTATTCATTCAAGATAAATAAGTATATAAAAAATAAAAAATCCCCCGTCCCATCCCGTCCCGTCCCCCCAAAACCCGTCCCATCCCGTATATATAGTGGGACGGGATGGGACGGATTTTTGTCCCCCCAATCCCGGTCCCGGAAAAATCCCCCCAAACGCGTCCCCCGTCCCATCCCGTCCCCCAGTCCCCGTCCCCCTGCCAGCCCTAGTATAATCAAACAAAAGGTGTTGCTAATGAATTACTACAAAGCGTGTCCTTTATACCTCTTTGGTTACACTTTTTTGTATATTAAGAGTAGCTTTCATATAGAATTATTTTTTAGAAAATTAAAAATGCCGTCTACAATAGTCGGAAGATCACCTAATAGTTAATTAATTAACTATTACGACAACCGTAGTCGGCGTTATTAAATTAATAAATTATTATTTAATAAGTATTCCGACTATAGTAGTCAGTAGTATTACAATTAATAAAATATTATTTTACTACCGTTCTGACTACAATAGTCAGCAGTTCAAGTACTTTAATGGTCGGGTTTTAATTTATATGTAGTGACTACGGTAGTCGGTAAGTATTTTTCAACGCTCAGTCTGCTGACTACTCAAAAGTTGTCGAAAAGTCATCAAAAAACTCCATTTTCCTACTACATTCTGACCAATTTTGAAGTTGGCAAACAACAAAATTCTAGTAGTGTAATATATTCGACATTTGTATTAAATGTCGCTATTTTAGCAACACTTTTGCTAAAAGTCACTAAAATGAATGACATTTTACAACAAATGTCACTATTTTAGTGACATTTTTTCTAAATGTCACTAAAATCAATGACATTTTGTAGTAAATGTCATAATATATTCAACATTTATATTAAATGTCACTATTTAAGTGATATTTTTTTCTAAATGTCACTAAAACCAATGACATTTTGTAATAAATGTCCTATTATATTCGACATTTGTAGCAAATGTCATCATTTAAATGACATATTTGCTAAATGTCGCTATAAACAATGACATTTTGCAATAAATGTCATTATTTTAGTGACATTTTTTCTAAATGTCACTAAAATCAATGACATTTTGCAGTAAATGTCATAATATATTCGACATTTATATTACATGTCACTATTTAAGCGATATTTTTTCTAAATGTCACTAAAACCAATGACATTTTGTAATATTATATTCGACATTTGTAAAATGACATTTTCGCTAAATGTCGCTAAAAACAATGACATTTTGCAATAAATGTCATTATCATAGTGACATTTTGGACCAAATGTCATTATATTTACGATATTTGATACCAAATGTCATTATTTTACGACATTTGACATCAAATGTCATTGTTTTATGATATTTTGTTCTTAAATGTCATGAAATTCTTTATTTTCCGACATTTGTTTCAAATGTCACCAAATTAATGTCGTCGTATGTACATTTTCTTGTAGTGTGGAATGATACATTGAACTTATCAACAAGCATAAATGAAAGAATGTAGTACGGGTAATCATACATCAGGCTAATCATAGTAACAGCAACAAAAAGCATGTGCAATCAAGTAAATTAACATTTCTACCATTTTAAAGTCATAATAGCTCCCAAGGACTACCAAATAATTTAAATAATCTTTTCTTTTTACCAATATCAAGTTTTTTTTTCCAACAATGAGCATTCAAGTGCAACAACCACCACCAGATCCATCGACATTTTGAAGCTTTACACCAAATTACAACACACCAAGCACATATTTGGTAAATTCCCATCATAGTACAGACGTCTAACCTGGGACTCCAGCTTGTTCAAGCTCATGACCTTGGGCCCAACAATCAATAATAATAAAAATAAAATCCCAAAAAGCACCATAAGCAACCAACAACTCAAACAAAACAAGACATGTGATAAACTAAGTTTCATGCCACCTAAGAGCAATTTCTAAGGATACTATGTGATACAAGTACAAGGATCAACCTAAACTAAAACTTTTATAACTAAAACCTATACAAAGCAACCCAATAATGGTCATAAGTCGACTAAGGATCAAAAGCCTACACTATTTCTAACTCAAACCTAATCATGCAATACTAATCAAAATACATTCACTATAAATGAGCCAAGTCTAAGAAAAGGAAAATTGCAACCTATCTCAAAGTTGAAACTACACATGAACTATAACCTGGGTGATTTTCCCTTCTGGAGAGCCTCGGATTGCTGCCAAGCTATGAAGAGCAGAACGAGCAAATCAATATGGGAATAACAATACCCATATAACCAATACAAAAAAAGGACCAAAAATCGGGTCAAATATCAATCCTCGAGTGATATTACAGAATTACTAAACTAAAACCATCATTATGTTCCCCTCGAAATGAGGATTACTTAACCGAAAGATGGGCGAAAATAGATTTCAATTTTGACCTCAAATGGTTTAATACTAACTTTAAAGATTAGGAATGAAGGAATTTGAGGTCGGAAACAAAATCTATTTACAAAAGTAAACATATAATCAGGTTAAGGAAGAGGAAGGGAAGAAATTTACCTTTGAATCATATAAATTGGCAAAGAAATGAGCAAAATTTCCCTTGGCCGAGCTCCATGCAATTGGGTTTATTCCTTGAAGAAATGAAGAAGAAAAGGAATTTTAATCCTAGTGATTTTTGCAAAAGTAGCTGATAAGTCTCCCAAGTGATCATCACTTAAGCTGTCAAAAGATTGCAAATGTGACCCCGACCTAAGAGGCGCCTATTGCTTAAGATGTCCCATGGTCGCAAAAGAGACCTCCACTAAAGCAACTCGGTCGCTTAAGTAACCCCCGTCCATAGGTGCATCTTCACTTAAGCGACCCCTTGGTCACTAAAGAGACCATCGCTTGAGAGATCAAGGGTCAGTAAAAATGAATGCACCAGAAGCCATAGATCAGTAAAATATTTAAGTGTTCCCAAACTTCAAACGGGCCCTTGGAATATATTCAGGGTCCAAACTGTCATGACCTGAGCCTACACCCAGGATGTGGCCGACACTTAAGAACCATTGTTGGTCCCCAAGCGAACCCTCATCCTGGCTAACTACAAGCGAAAGACTGACTTCAACATACATAAGCATCAAATTGAAAGAAACGTTTAAAAATAATTTACTGAATCTCAAAACTTTGCTAAATATACTTAGAATGAAACATAAGTTATAAATAAAATATATGAAACTGAAAGACTCTCCAAACCTGTCTATCTATGAAGCCTCTTCTATTAATAAAGGATGTTAGGACAAGACCCACGACACCTCAAAAATACTAACTGGAAAGTAATTGTGAAGTCCTCTCGAATACAAGGAGGCTCACCAAAGCTAACTGGAGTGTAGAGTGATCTCAACGAAGCAACTTTTGATAATCATGAAGACCTATATCTGCACCATAAAATGATGCAGGTCGAATGACATCAGTACATGGAATGTACGAGTATGTAATATGGCTGAGTAAACAAATAACTGAAATGACTGAAAGCAACTCAACTGAATCAATACATTAACATGAAGTGCAAACCATTTAAGCTCTACAATATGATATGCAATAAAAGTAATAGGAAAATAATATACTTTACTTGTGGGGAGTTTTCTAACCGACAATCATTACCATGAGCCTAGCAATGATACAATGTTTCACCACACGTTGCTAGGGTCATCCTATACTTTGCCGGGGTATAGGATGATATCATGACTATGGATCCATCTAATTGGCCTTCTCAGAGGCAGTGAGGAGTCGGATGAAGAATCAATGCTATCCTATCCTATGCTGGCTACGTAGTTCTATGGGATTTCTAAATCATAAAAGACTCTAACCTAACTAGGTGCTCGACACTACTCCCAAAATAATTAATATAACTTTGTGCTCAATTCACCCATTACAAAGAATGATCTTCTTACATTACTTGAAATACTTATCAAAACATGAGACATGTTTACCTCCTTGAAAACATGCACTTATGAACTTATCTTTCAAGTCCAATAATTAACATAGGTACATATGTATATATATATATATATTAGAAATTCTTAAGTCTTTATGAAATAGAACCTTTAAACTTTTTCTCAAAACTCATCTTTACTTCCTCAAAAACTCAGTTTAAAACTCAAATGTTGGCTTTGAAAAACTTCTCATGTTTTATAACTCAAAATAGGGTTCCTGCTGAATTTTAGATATGAACAAATCAAATCAAGGATCTCAATAAAAATATAGAAACTCATTACTTAGGAATAGAATTTCAAAAAGAAACAGGAACTCAAGAACTCAAATCAACTCATCTCAAGAATACTCAAATCTAGGGGTAGAATCCTAGATTTCTCTTTTACTGATTTAAAAGTAGATGTAGGGTGTGAGGACGAGCTAGTCAAGGTTCTTGAAGAATCTTTAAGAATCTTGAAGAAGAACTTGATTAGAAGCCTTGAAACCCTAGCTTGAAGGTGAACAATCAAGAAAATCTTTCTTGAGATTTTTGAAATCTCTATGGCCAAGAATCATGATTTTCATTAGTGATTCATAATTGTATGGAGGAATTTGAGTTAAAAAGAATTAAATTCTTGGAGAAAGACTTACCTTGAAGAAGAATCTTGAATGGAGTCTTCTACTTTGATTTTTTCCGTAGGGTTTTTTCTTAGAGTTTGAGAGAGAAGAAAATGATGGATTAAAAGATGGAAATTGGATTGTTTAGGGCTTTAAAGGAGTTAAGAAATACATTTTAAAGGTTTTTCTAGTGGTATAAGGAGAAGAAAATTACCTTATTTAGAATTTTCCCGCGGCTAAAACGGAACTGCACTATACCATTTATTAAAATGGTTATAACATTTTACTCAAAAATTGGATTGACGCGAAATTGATGGTGTTGGAAAGTAGATTCAAATATCTTTAATTTGATAGATTATGAGCCACATAACTCTTTATATTCTAAGAGATATTGCTGTTTGAAGTTGATCCAAGTAAACTCTTACATCTAAACTTAATCAGTAAGGAAACTTTCAACTCAACTTTGTGCTAAGAGTTTTTAGTGACCTTAATTGATATCCAAATTCATTCCTATACTAAAGAATTTACCTTTACAAATATGAGCAATTTAAGAATAACCCGATAAGACCTTATGTTCAAATAAAGAATAGTACGGGCCTTAGCTTAAAAAAATTTGGGGTGTTACAATATCTCCCCCTTGGGATCATTCGTCCTTGAATAACTGTTGAACTAAGCATGGAAGGGCAAATAGTTACTCTTACCATCTTCCAGCTTAACTCAAAATCACAAATTACTTAACATAAGGTGATTATTCTAATTTAAATCACGAGATTCAGGTTCTATACCTCTATAAAAAATCTCATCCCAAGAATAGTTCTCCCTATAACTACATTCAACCAACCTCGAGTCTTAATCAAGAATCATTTAATCCATCATGCATTCATCCACATGCTACCAACACCACATTCAAGCCTAGTACTATAACCACTCCATGGACTCCTACTAACCAATCCCTATAAGAATTCCTCATTCTCTCATCACTTCTACAAATAAAACTTTTATGCATCACTACCAGGATTTGACTAATTACTCATCGTAAAACCTTATCTCATTCTTCTACATTTATAACCTTAGATGGAATAACCATAACATCACTATCACAATAAGAAATAGATATCCTCTTCTCTATCCTTCAAACAACTACTATCAACAACACGACTCTCAAAACTGAAAAGGATTACTGAAAGGACTTTAGGGCTAATATCATAAGCACGATTCATTCGAGAATTCTGATTTAAGAATATGCATGACATAACATTATCTTGCTTGCCATTGATAGTAATTCATGAATTCAGGAGACTAAACATATTGTGAACATGAATGCTTATATGAATAGGTTCATATCATGGATGCCAACTGGTATCCATAACTTTATGGAGTAATATTGAGATCAATGGGCTAAATCTTTGCCCCTTATTCTAGAAACTGAGCATAGATGTGAATCTCTCTAAAGTGTATGACCATAGGTCATGACCACAATTATGATAGAAGAAACATCATCATGATGTTGTAATAACTAATCTTCGAGGAATACGCAAGATTATGAATGGATTGATATATCTCTAAAACTCTTTCTGAAGACATCACTATCTTATCCTCAATACTTTACTTGATTTCTCATCTTATCATCTCCCCCTTAGGTTTGGGGTTGACACTCTAAAGCCATGGATCTATTCTCATTATCTCTAAATCGGTCTACATTCCATTTACTCTATTACTCAGGAAAGACTTATCTCATGGCTTGTCACACCCCGAAGCTACCCCCAGGACGTGGACACGGGACCTAGGATCATGAGTAACCCTAAGCTAACCCTGCTGGCATATCATAAGCATACTAAAGTAAACTGAATCAATACACACTGTGCGGAAGCTAATACTGAGATAATCTGAAATAATGGGGAATACCCATATACTAAATCTGAATAAAGAAAACTGAGAGTTTAACAACAATTGAAAAGTCAAAATCTAATACTAAAGCTGAATCTAACTATGTCTGAAATAAGCCTCTAACTGACTAGAAGTGCTGGGACATGCCCCAACTAAATCTAGCAAAACTGAAACTAAAAGAGTGAAAATGGAAAGATAACATGTTTGACGTCCTCAAGAAATAAGGACTCACTACTGATGCTGCCAAACTAGAGATTGAGAATCGATCTATGCGTGATCTGGAAGCTGAGGACTTGAACCTACATAACGAGAAGATGATAGAGTAAAGCAGCCTTCAACAGGAGCTGCAATACAATGCCTCAGCTCTGGGAACAAGAAGGAACTGAGCGCCCCGGCTGAATAACAACATATCTGAACAAAGCAATAAAGCATTGATATAATCTGAACATGATAAGGATACTAAAAATACTGAACATGAGCTAACTGAATGCAATGACCAAGTTTATAACATGTTGAGATTGAATACTGACTGTACTGATAACATGGTCAATGCAATAGAATCTGATTGAACTGTGAGAGCTTTTAATAACCGACATAAAACCACATGAACTAAATGTGGAGTCCGATGTATACTCCCCATCGAGAGGACCCAATATACTCTGCCAGAGGTATAAAGGCATGACTGGCGTGATTACTAAAATGTTGCCCACAGAGGGGACTTACAGCCTACGGGGCACGTATTTTTGGGACTTGCGAGTGACTAACCCTAGTCCACTCGGTATTAAGTCTACTCCCAACTGATTATGTAATTTAGCAATTTATAACTAAAATGTTGTAATTATGGATAGCTCAAATACTGACATGCTAACTGAAAATGCAACATTAATGTACTGATAATGAAACATTTATAATTGGAGCATGTATAACTGAATAAACTGACCTAGCATGTGCAATTTATGAACTAAAAGAACTACATAGCTAGGGTTCTGAATCTATGAAGGAATTTATACTAAAACATACTAAAATCATGATAATCTGATTAGGAACATTAAAGTAACTAAATTGTAATGATCTGCTGAAATTCTAGAAACCCTAGGTTTAGATAATATTAAGGGAATCAAGAATCTGACTGAATTCTAAGGACCTAATGGATGAAAGGAACCCACTAGAGAAATCCCACATACCTAGTGACGAATTCCATAGAGAAATCTTTCGATTTCGGGACTATAACTGATGAAAACCTGCTGCATTCTTGGACTAAGGTTTGGTCGACTCTTTCTCCTTCTGCGTTCTAATTTTTCTATGTTTTTGGTGAATGATTTGCTTAGGGTAGATTCTAATTAAGTTGCTAGGCTAAAACTGACCAAAACGGCATAGTTTAGGGGTTCAATGCATAGGGAAAAGACCAAACAACCCCTGACTTAAACTACTGTTGGGGCTGGCCGATGGACCTGACCTATAGATTATGGATCGACTTATGGTCTGTGCTGGTCGGCCGTCGTTCGGCGACTAGGACTGATATCTGAGGGTCTGACCTACGGCCCTGGACCACGGACCGTGGTCTGACCTACGATCCATAGGTCCTGGCGTGGGTCAGGACTAGAATATTTTTATGGGCCTTTCTGGCAGGGGCTACAGGTGGCCATCCACGGACCACTAGGATGCTACGGTCCGTAGGTGGTGCCCGTCGATGGCACCTATAGCTTCTGAAATCTACAATCTGGTCTGTCTAGGATACAGGGTGTTACATTATCTCCCCCTTGGAACATTTGTCCTCGAATGAAGTCTAAACTAGAGAATATAGAGGGAAAGAGCTGCAAACCCTACCACTAAACACTGGAAACTGATTTCTGGTTGAGCTAAGTTCCAAGGACATGCAAATACGCTGAAAATGCAAGTATAAATTGAAAGAACAAGATACTAAGATTGAATATACACATGAATGACTGGAAAACTGAAGAGGAACTGTTACCTCAAGCCGGAATGGAATCGGAAGGAAATAGGTGAGGATACTTGGCCTTCATGGCACTTCTTCTTCCCAAGTATCTCCCTCTACAGACTGACTCCTCCATAAAACCTTAACTGAAGCGACTTCTTTATTTCTCAACCTTTTATCCTGATGATCAAGAATCTCAATTGGCACATCCTCATAAGTGAGACTATCCTTCACAGCCACACTTTCTAAAGGTACTATAGATGCTGGATCAGCCACACACTTCTTTAACAACGAAATGTAAAAAACTGGATGCATTGCCGCTAGTTCTGCTGGAAACTCTAACTCATAAGCCACTTTACGAACTCTTTTCAAAATCTTGTAAGGGCCTACATATCTAGGACTTAGCTTACCTTTCTTGCCAAATCTCATCACCCCCTTCATAATTGACACTTACAGGAAAACCCAATCATCAACCTGGAACTCTAGTTCCCTTCTCCTTACATCTGCATAAGCCTTTTGGCGACTCTGGGCTGTCTTAAGTCTATCTCTAATGAGTTGCACTTTCTCCAAAGCATCATGAACTGAATTTGACTCTATCAAGGCTGCTTCGCCCACTTTGAACCAGCCAACTGGAGATCTACATCTACGCCCATACAATTCCTTATAAGAGGCCATCTGAATGCTGGAGTGGTAGCTATTATTGTAAGCGAACTCTATAAGAGAAAGGTGATCATCCCAATTACCCTTGAAGTCGATCACACAAGCTCTCAACATGTCTTCTAAGGTATGAATGGTACGCTCTGTTTGACCATTCATCTGTGGATGAAATGATGTGCTAAGGTTAACCTGAGTACCAAGAGCTTTCTGAAATGACTTCTAGAAATGAGAGGTAAACTAAGGACCTTTATTTCAGATGATAGACAAAGGAACCCCATGCAACATGATTATCTCATCAATGTAAAGCTTGGCATAATCCTCCACCGAATCTGTAGTCTTAACCGCCAAAAAGCACGCAGACACAACAATCACCCAAATGTAGTCATGTTGTTTGCGAGTATAAGGTAAACATGTAATGAAGTCCATGTTGATATCTTGAGTCATACTTCATATTTTATGATGTTCTACCTTGACTTGTTGACAATTGGGGCACTTAGCCACAAAATCTGCTATATCCCTCTTCATGCCATTCCACCAAAAGACTTCCCACAGATCACGGTACATTTTAGTGGCACCTGGATGAATAGAATATCTGGAATTATGGGCTTATGCAAGAATTTGATGTCTCAACTCACCCACCTTAGGAGCACATAATCGACCTTGATAGCGTAGCACACCATCTCCCCCTTGGGAGAACACCTCAACTCTCTGCTGATGGACTACACCCTTTAGTTGAAGCAATATCGGATAACTGTCTTGCTTTTCCTTAACCTCCACTACCAACGAATATTCTGACCCATTCTAAATTGTTAGACCACCTCTGATATGCTTATAAGACAAACTCCCAAGCGAGCAAGCCTGTGAACCTCCTTCGCTAGTTCTTTTCTTTCTTCCTCAACATGTGCTACACTACCCATAGATAGTTGATGAGTCCACAAATTGGACTCATTTAGGGCTTTATTTTAATGAAAACAGTGTCCTTGAATGCTTGTTTTATCTCAATACCTAATTAAAATGCTGAAATTTCAGGTATTTGAAGTATTAGTGGAAGCATGGACACATAGGCGCAAAACGGAGCAAATAGGGCTGAAAAGAACAAGAAATGGAATCCTGCAGATCACCAAGTTTAACTTGGCGAGTCATTGAAACAACATGAACCGCCCTTTATTCCAGTATGCGAAGCCTTGAAGGAAGTGGATCAAAAGGCGAGGAAATGAGTAGTAGGCGAGTCGCCAATCAGTTCCGTGAAGCAGTACTATACCACCCAATAATCCAGAACGCGAAGATGTTGAAGGCAAGCCACTAAAGGCGATGAACTGATTAAAGGGCGGATCGCCGAGTTCATTGGCGATCTCGACTAATGTCGCCGAACGATCCTCCGCAGCATAATCTGTGAAGACTATAAATACTAGTTAGAGTTGTAGTTTTTGGGGAACATTTTCAGAGTAAAAACTATTATTAGTCTATAGTACTTTTTGTATTTTTCTCTCACGTTTGGAGAGGGTTTTGTGGAGACTTGAAGAAAGGAGTTTATCTTCCCCAAGTTGGAAGTGGGTCTTCTTTATTCTTCTTCCGTAGCTTAATTTCTTATACCCAATTGATTTCTTTATCTTGTTAGGTATAATTTCTTATTTCTTAAAGTGTGACTAAAAAACCCATTCTTGGGGTGTGATTTAGCAAATATGGGTTGATATTCTTGTTGGGTCTTGCTTGCTGATAGGTTAGATGTATTTTAATGGTGGTTTCACCTAGTGGTTGTGGTTTAATCTAAAGGGTTTGAAGTTGCAAATATAAAGCCACCCATGTGTTTTTGACTTGCCCGAGAGGGAGGTCGCGAAACCAAAACCACTAGATGGATGGCCTAAGGAGTGGGTCGACATGAGGTTCAACCCGAAAGGGTGAGCCCTAGTCTCATATCCTAACACTCAGCTCGAGGGAGTGAGTAGGGTAAGGCATAGGCTTGTCTTCATGTGGCAAATGGGTGTCCGAGAGGAACACATTTGAAACGGGGTAAGTTTCCCGAGAGGGAATTTATTTCCATTTAAAGCTTAGCCTAGTCACTACTGTCTTGCAAATTTCCTATTGAAAGCATGTACCCAATGATTTATCTCAACTTCTATTGCGGTCACATCCCAAGAATCTTCCCCATACTTGATTTTCTTGTTTATTTTGCTGTTTTATCACTTGCTACAAAACCCTTTTTGATATTTGACACTTCTGTGTCACCCCTTTTAATTTACAATGTATTTCAAATGTTTTTAGCTACGACTAATTCAAACAAAATTTTAATTGGCTATTGATTCTTAAAACCGCTCCCTTGAGACACGACCCCAACCCTTGGTTGGGTTACTATATTATCGACGATTGTAGACACTCATACCATTGGATAGTGTCGTTGGTCACGATAACCATCAAAATGGCGTCGCTGCCGGGGAGTGGTGTTAATTGAGAATTTTTAGTTCACTAGAATTTCCGTCTTATTAATCGTAGATTATTAAATTTACTCTTAGTTTTATTTTTCTTTGAGTTTTTGATTGTATGTAATCCCAAGGATCATTGGCAAGAATTTCTGTTTTCCTTAGTTTTAGCTTTACTAGTCTTAGTTGTAGTTTTGCTTTGCTTGTTTGAGCATCACAACAGGGAACAAATGATGGATGATCATTATGGATACCACACGAATCATCCCCTGCTGAAAGTATTGAATCTCAGGGACAACCTCTTAACATTTAAATAGGTAGGGGATTAAACAATTCAGGACATGTGGCTGAAGTTTCAAGCAGTGCTGCAAGCATGCCCATCTCATGGGATGACGGATAAGGCACTACTGGAGTGCTTCTATAGAGGTCTTGGACCCGAGAATAGAAGCATAGCCAATCAGATTTGCGAGGGAGGCATGCTATACCAGCCCTATGAGGTCGTCAAAAAACTCCTTGCTAGCATGGTAGCAACCAGCAAAAAAAGCCAAAAAGAAGCCGGAGTGGCAGGCACTAATTACCCAGTTGGATGATCTATCCAACCGAGTCACAGAATTGGAAGTACAAACCATGGGTAAAGAAAAACACCACTCCCTCCGTGAGTGTAGTCATGGGAAGAAGTAGGGAGGTGCAAGGAGATGAAGCTCCTTCACTCATTCAAAAGAAAATGGAGGCACAAGAGGAGATGTTGAATGATATAAAGGAAAACATCGCAATGCTAAATGAAGCATCAGCCTCACTCCATGACCATCCAGCTATAGGATACTTAAATTGGCCATTTGATATCAGGCCATTACCCACCATTCGCCGAAGACTCACCTAATGACAACATAAGTGACTCCGAAGATGAAGAATAGTTGTTGATTTACGTCGTGCCATGACGTTAACTAAGGCGCTGTTTTGGAGGCAACCCAAAACCAATTACTTGCTTTTAATTTTCTTGATAAAATAATAGTGTTTTGTTTGAACAGGTTGAAGCTAGGGAAGTTCTTGAAAAAATGTATGAAAGCAAGCAACAGGTTTAGTTGGCGGGTCGCTGACAAGTTTGGCGAACTAAATTTCTTCCATGGTCTGACCGAAGGCATCCTCAGATGGGCTTCTGTAAAGCTCAGCGATCTAAAAAAATTACTGGCGCATCGCCAACCATGTTGGCGATCTCGACAGAGACCGCCGTTGGGATCCCTACACAAACTAAAGGTCCTGCTAACTTTGGCGAGGAAATTAGACATTTGGCGTGTCACCGAATAAATAGGCGAACTTGACTCACATCGTTGAACGGGCGGGAACTGGGCGGTTTTTGCAGGCCACAGGTTTAAAAGTCCTATTTCACTTACTTTATCTCATTTCTTCATCCTACCAAACTCACACCTGCACCCTAGTTTTATGTTTCTTGCACTTTTGGAATACTGTGGTTCATTGATTTATGCGCAAATTTGGATTGCATTGCTGCCTTGCACTTCGTTAGCATCTATTCAACATCTAAGGTTGGTAATCTAAACCTCACATTTAAAAATATTATAAATGTACTCATTTGCATAATGATGAAAGTGTTAAACCTCTGCTGAGTCTCTGAGTTATTGGAATTACATATATTTTTTATCATAATGTGGCACCTAATGCATTATTCGAGGAGTTCCCACTTAGCTATGCTTTGAGTTAGATTGTTACTGATGGGAATAGAAGTTTCTATGTGTCTTCGTTGAAATTGAGTTATGTGTGCGTAAGCTATATTGTCTGGGGTTGCTAGGTGAGATTCGAAATGCTGGGTTGATAATGGACACGTTGAGCTAATAGGCGAGGTGACAAAATTCCGCCGAATTGTTCAGCGGTTCACCTACCAGCTCCATTTTACTCTTAACTGCGCGTTTTATGTACTGATTGACCTGTGACTCTCGGTGATCAGTTTGGTTCGCACAATACACTCGGCGACACACCGAGAGAGCATTTGTTCGCCTTTTGCCTATGCCCTTGTATCATTTGTACATCAATTTCAATGATTAGCCTGACAGCTTACCTGAGAAATTCCACACCTAGAAACACCATTTTGTCTCCTATGTGAATCTATATTTAACTTATACTCGAAGTTTTTTCAGAAATGGCTAGATGAAAAATCACAGGGAGAGATGATCCACCAAGGCACATAAGAGCACGAGAATTTAGAAAAGATGAAAAGAGAGCAGAGCTAGCCAGACAAAGGAAGTACACCAAGGAGGCTAGGGAAAAGAGATGAATTCCTTTTGACCTTAATCTGTGCCCATGTGATTGAAGTTTAGTTAATTCAATACATGCCTTCAGAGCAAATCAGGAAATAGATCAGATGATTGTAGCAAATCTTGCTACAGAGGCTAAGGCAAAAGTAAACAATGGAGACCAAAATAACAAGGCTCTAAGGACCATTGTTTTACTTCAGGAAGATGCACTGGGCACTGATGCCCCATCAGACAGAGAAACGGCGTAGACAAGACCTTTCTCTACCCTTCTCTCTTAATTACTAGCATCTACTTTTGGATACTTATTACTTGCATTTGAGGACAACTGCTTTTATTTGTGGTGGGGTGAGGCCTACACCTTTTGTGTTGACATTCATGTTTTGTTTTGCATATATTTGGGTTGTCTACTTTAATTTGTGTTTTAAATACTGCGTTTCTGTGGATGTTTGAGCTTGTGGCTCCTGTTGTTCTAATTGAAAATAATTTTGATCCTTTTGAAAAATTTTTGCCACCTCTTCTGTTAAAAGTAGCTATTTTTTTACAAAAAAATTTGAGTCTCGATTTCGATCAATACCAATGACTTGAATAGTGCTCCCAATTGAACAAACATGAATGCACGGCTACGACGAGGCCAAATGAAGTTACATAGATAATATGTGCACTCTTTGCATCTCGTTGTGACTAACCATTTATCAAATTGATTTTCTTGTGAGGACCGTTGCACGCTAGCGAACGTGTCTAGTCTTGTTTGACTGAAGTATCGATGCCTTGTGTGATTAGCTTACTTTGAACCATGCATGAATAAACCTAGAATTTACCCCGTTAGTCTAATTGATTTATAAATGTGTACTCTTGAGATGATCTTAGGCAAATTTTGAAGAGTGTGAACCAATTTAACAGATACCTCTTTTTGTGGCCTACCCGTGAGCGTGTGAAACTCTTTTGAACACCCTTTGAGCCTTACCTTTCTTTGGAAGAACCTCGATGAACCCTATACCTTACTTGAACCACTACCTACAATCCTCTTGAGTTGTGGTTTAGCGAATAGCCAACTTAGGCCAAAAGCCTAAGTTGGGGGTGTGGTGAAGGGAAAAGGAGAGGTCAAGAAGTGCAAGAAAAGTCCCCCTTAACCCATGGTATTGCATAAAAATGGAACCCCTTCAATTTAATTCAATTCAAAAAATAAAAGAATAAAAAAATAATAAAATGTGGAATAAAGTACGAAGGGAATCGGATTTCAAGCAATCAATGTAGGAGAATAAAAAAAGGTGACTTAGAAGCACTAGAAAAAGAATTGATAAAGGAAAAGAAGGGAATGCATTGAGAATACCACAACTCATGAGGAAAAAGTCACTGAGCCTAAATGACCATACCTTTGCACTCATCCTCATTACAAACCTTAGAAAGACCTTTTTGATCTTGAGTATGCCGAATCGAAAGTCAACTGGAAAATAAGGGCAAACCTATGGGTGAAAACAAGCATTGTGTTCTTTTTTTTGAGTGTGAGAATTGTATCTAATTCCTGATCTTAAATTGACTCATATTTGTGTGTGAATATGGAATCATTCTTTACGTGAGGGCATTTAGATACTTTTGTTGAGCTTGAACTTGCACAAGTAGCAAGTATTGCGAGCATGAGAATCTTTGGTAATGGTGTGTCACAATTTGAATATTTGAGTAGACAAGTGATCCTTGCATAAGTAAATTGAGTCTTATTGTGTGCATTCATGATTTAGTCTTGTGTAGCACTGTTTGAGACACCATATTTGAACTGCTGAACTTGAGTTTGCTTGAGGACAAGCAAAAGTTTAAGTTGGGGGTGTTAATGAGTCCACAAATTGGACTCATTTATGGCTTTATTTTAATAGAAATAGTGTCCTCGAATGCTTGTTTTATCTTAATACCTGATTAAAATGCTTAAGTTTCAGGTATTTGAAGTTTTATTGGAAGCATGGACACTTAGGCACAAAACGGAGTGAAAAGGGTTAAAAAGAACAAGAAATGAAAGTCTGCGGATCACCGAGTCCAACTTGGCGAGTAGCCAAATTGACATGCATCGCCTTATGTTCCAGTACGCGAAGCCTTAAAGGAAGTGGATCAAAAGGTGAGGAAAGGAGTAGTCGGCGAGTCACCGATTAGTTTCGTGAAGCAATACTGTACCGCCCAATGATCCAAAATATGAGGATGCTGAAGGCAAGACACTGAAGGCGATGAGCTGATTAAAGGGTGGATTGTCGAGTTCATCGGCTATCTCGACTAATATAGCCGAACGATCCTCCGCAGCACAATATGTGAAAAGTATAAATACTAGTTAGAGTTGTAGTTTTTGGGGAACATTTTCAGAGTAAAATTATTATTAGTCTATAGTATTTTTCTCTCACGTTTGGAGAGGGTTTTGTGGAGACTTGAAGAAAGGAGTTCATCTTTCCCAAATTGGAAGTGGGTCTTCTTTATTCTTCTTCCGTAGCTTAATTCAAGGTTTAATTTCTTATACCCAGTTGATTTCTTTATCATGTTAGGTATAATTTCTTATTTCTTAATGTGTGGCTAAAAAACCTCCATTCTTGGGGTGTGATTTAGCAAATATGGGTTGATATTCTTGTTGGGTCTTGCTTGCTGACAGGTTAGATGTATTTTAATGGTGATTTCACCTAGTGGTTGTGGTTTAATCTAAAGGGTGTGTAGTTGCAAATACAAAGCCATCCATGTGTTTTCGGCTTGCCCGAGAGGGAGGTCGTGAAACCAAAACCACTAGATTGATGGCCTAAAGAGTGGGTCGACATGAGGTTCAGCCCGAGAGGGTGAGCCCTAGTCCCATATCCTAACACTCAGCTTGAGAGAGTGAGTGGGCTAAGGCGTAGGCTGGTCTTCATGCGGCAAATGGGTGTCCGAGAGGAACACATTTGAAACGGGGTAAGTTGCTAGAGAGGGAACTTATTTTCATTTAAAGCTTAGCCTAGTCACTATTGTTTTGCACATTTCCTATTGAAAGCATGTATCCAATGATTTATCTCAACTTGTATTGCGGTCACATCCCAAGAACCTTCCCCATACTTGATTTTCTTGTTTATTTTGTTGTTTTATCACTTGCTACAAAACCACTTTTGATATTTGACACTTTTATGTCACCCCCTTTAATTTACAATGTATTTTATCACAAATGTTTATAGCTACGACTAATTCAAACGAAATTCTAATTGGCTACTGATTCTCAAAATCTCTACCTTGGGACACAACCCCAACCCTTGGTTGGGTTACTATATTATCGACGATCGTAGACACTCATACCGTAGGATAGTGTCGTTGGTCATGATAAGCATCAATGGTTGACAACAAAAATGTCAAAAATCCTCCAAATCTTTTTAACCCTCCTGATGATATAGTAAGTTGTTATATTACAAATTACAAATTATATTATATGCATTAAATATTGTTACAGTTGAGGCTTATGCTTTATAGATGAGTCGTTTGTTGCAACTAATGACTCATATGTTGCTACAAATGATGCATCTATTGCAACATATGACACAAATATTTCTACAAATGACCTATGTATTGCGACATATGAGTCATATGTTACTACAGATGATGCATTTGTTGCAACGGGTGACCAAATATCACTATAGATGTCTCATATGTTGCAACATATCACTCATCTGTAACAACATGTGACCCATCTGTAATAATATGTGACCCAAATATTGCTACAGATGACTCATCTGTTGTTATAGATGATGCAATTGTTGCAACATGTGATAGAAATGTTGTTACAGATGACCCATGCGTTGCTATATGTGAGTCATATGTTGTTACAAATAATGCGTCTGTTGCAACATGTGACTCAAATGTTTTTACAGATGCCTCATATGTTGCAACATATGACCCATCTAAAGCAACATATGACCCATTTGTTACAACATGTGATCCAAATGTTTCTACAAATGACTCATTTTTATAATTTTAGGTTGTGCATCCATGACTTGTCCTAACAGAAAAGAAGTTACAAATGCCCTTTCTAATTACTCTAGGGTTGGTTAAAACCTTATTTGATCATGTAGTTTATAGAGTTAAAAAGGAATTGGTTGGAGCAAAAACCATCAAAAGGGCAAGAGTTGATGATCAGTTCGTTATTTTTTAATTACGATATGGTTGATGCAGTTGTAAGGCATGGTGTTAATATTGGTGTCAGTGCTGGTGTTGATGTTGGTAGTGGTATTTGTTCTGGTGCTGCTGTTGATGGACAAAGTGTTTGGGCTACCTCTTGTAGTAGATACTCTGGCTTTCTATGTGAAGTGCAAGAAACATGATGGCGATTCTATAATGTATCTTCAAACATTGAGTGAGATTGTAAATGAATTTAAATACAAGAGGGGGTCAGGGTCATTCCATCAAACAAGGTTCGGGATCCATATACTGCACAAGCCAAGACGAGAAAAAAAATCCTTTATCAAGGCAATACATAATTTGAAGAATTGCCAATGGTCATAGGAGAGAAGATGGAGCTCAAACATGTGAATGTTTATAAAATGGTGCCTGTAGCCAAAAAGTTCACTTTGTTGGAACTGATGAAATCAAAAGATCATCGCGCAAAATACGACATTTTTTTATGGAAATGATTTTAGGAAGATGAGAAGTATGGATGAGTGGTGGGAAGACTGTGTTATTTTCTCTACTAACATTCAATTTATAATCTTTAATTTTATATTTTCAATCATTACTCTTCTTTACTATTTAATATTAATTGTTATTTCAGTATGTTAATGAAATTCTTAGCCTCATGCGGGAGAGGCATTTGAGATTCCATGAGTATTATGATTTCATGGACAGAATCATGGATCTCGACTTCTAGACCAACTTAAAAAAAAGGTATGAGAGTATTAACGAGGAGAAAACAACAACTTGTGATAGAAGCTTAAAGCAGTTACTCGATGAGTTTGTATGGAATGACGATTGATTGACTACGTTAGGGGCATAAGACCATACCCTGAAGACATGGATTGGATTGGGGCAAAAAGGGTTATTACAGTCATGAA
Organism: Solanum commersonii; assembly: GCA_029007595.1. NCBI lineage: Eukaryota > Viridiplantae > Streptophyta > Magnoliopsida > Solanales > Solanaceae > Solanum > Solanum commersonii. The sequence continues at coordinate 14,379,465 of JAJTWQ010000002.1, forward strand.
CACAAATAATAATCATTTTCTGACTCTTGAGATCCTCTTGCACGAGGGTCACATGAATGTTTATGACTGCAACATGATGGCTTATGAACATGACAAGTTTTTGACATTCATACAACCTGTGTTCGAGTTGCTGCCAAGCTTATTGAGGCAAAGTGAAATAATAAAGCATTTGTCATAAAAAGTTTCTTAATGAACCATAGGAATTTAAAGTTCAGGTGGAACCCATGGTCAAAAATGAAATCAATTCCGTGTGCTGGTCATACTCACTTGCATTTATTGAGTATCTGATAACCGGTACACCAATGCAACCTCCCAACACCGAGTTGTGTGACAATACAGTTGGAAGAATGCAATGGGTTTGGACTGCTGGGATAGTATGTTGGAGCCTTGACAATGTGTTTGTAATTAATGACAATATTTTATTTTATCTATTGCAACATATGATGTTAATGTCATGTTATGTTACAAGTACACAAAATTGTGCATCTGTTGGAACAAAAGTACATTACTATGTTTATTTATTTGATTTGTTGCAACATATGCTGTTATGTTAAGAACAAGTGCACATTATTGTGCTTCTGTTGGAACAGAAGTGCATACCTATGTTTGTTTGTTTTTTCTGTTACAACATATGTTGTATGTTTTGTTAAGAATAAGTACACATAATTGTGCATCTGTTGGAACAAAAGTGCATAACTATGTTTATTCTTTTAATCTGTTGCAATAGATGACCCATGTTGCTATAGATGAGTCTGTTGGCAACAAATTTTCATATGCGCTGAAAATTAATTGCAAGCAAAATAAATAAATGAAAAATGTGAATTTTATTAATGAATCTCGTAAGTACAATTCTGTTGTTCTCTTGATTCTTCTCTCCTAAACTTCTTTGTGATTCGAGGGCCTTCATTAGCGTATTTCTCGAATGTAGGAAGATGTAGACCTCCTTGAGATGTATTTGATCTTCGGGAATGTCGGGAAGCACTTCGTCGTTACAAGTCGATCTCGAGGAAGAACTCTATTGATCACTCCTTTGAAGAGCTATGTAGTTGATGTTGTAGCTTTCTCCAATCCTTGCAGAATGCTTGTTGAAGGGTTTTCTTCATGGCCTTAGAATATCATGTCCATCCCCTATTTATAATTGTAGCTAGTTGGGGGTGGACAAGTTTGCTTATGATTGGCCAAATGATGTCATTTTGACACTTGGTGGATTGTGATTGGTTTTTACATTTGACTGTGACTACCACCTCATTTGGATACGTGGCATCACCTTGTTGGTTTTGGATGCCTACTTACATGGGACACGTGGCATGGGTTTGGGCTTCAAGGTGAAATGGACATTGGACTTGAATTTAATAAAAATGGACTTATTTATTTTTAAAGCCCAAATTAATCATCCAACCCAAATAAATATGGATTTAATTCAAATTTCGTATGAATTAAATCTAATAAAATTTGTGTGTTTACAGATACCCCCTACTTCAAGCCTTGTTGAAGTGCAGGTTTGCTGACACTTGATTGCGAGACTTGAAGTATTATGAATCCAACAGTATCACTCTTAAGACATTTGCTCGACTTGATTTCTTGCGATAAAACAAGTTGCATGATACGGTTATGTGCAACTCCATTTCTTTGTGCTCCTAAGGACGTTTGTTATTTCAATCCATCCGAGGGAAGATATGGAGGACTCTTGAGAGAGAGATACACAAATCAATGTGACAAAGTTGTATGAATTTTAAGTTCAAATAAACTTCCACCATAGACTTGAATACAAATTTGGACATCAATACTTAGAGCGCCATACAAGTCCCCAAAGTTGAATTTTAAATAAAATAAGAACATAACTTGATTTGCACCTTTTTTGCAAACCTTCAACTTGGAAACAATTGGTAATTTAACAATTACACCAACTTTCTTTCAGTTTCTTGATTTTGTAAGAATCATTCTTCCAATCTTAAGCATTATTGTTTTCCTTTTGAGTGCTAGCATAATTCCATTTAGATGAGGAAGAATTGATTTGATTAATTTTCTTCCTATCTTACCACAACTTTCCTTGTACAAAGAATGAGAATTGTTCATAGAAAACTCTATATAAACACCTTTAATGTACAAAGGATTCATCAAAGAATCATTAGAATAATCCATTTGAATTGATAGTAAAATATTTTTGAAGTAGAACTCCAAATTTGGTGTGTTGTTTTTATATTTCGTGCAGTCCCGCCAAAATGTTCTTTTCTTGGTGTAGAAGCATTCAAACGATGAGCGACTTAGTTCTGGAGAAACTAGACTTCTAGAAATACGACATATTAAAAAATCAACATCAAAAACCTTTCGTATTGATGGGAATTGATTTTTGAAGTTTGTCTCCAAATCTGGAAGTTCTCCTCACAGTTATGTGCAATCTCGCTAAAACGTCCTTTTCTTGGTATAGGAACATTCAAATAACAAGTGGCTTGATTCTGGAGAAACAAGAGTTCTAGTACTACGACATATCCAAAAATCAACATCAAAACCCCTTCGTATTGATGGGAATTAATTTTTGAAGTTGGTCTCCAAATCTGGAAGTTCTCACATTTATGAGCAATCTCGCTAAAACGTCCTTTTCTTGGTGTAGGAGCATTCAAACGACAAGCGGCTTGATTCTGGAGAAACTAGACTTTTAGTACTACGACATATCCAAAAATCAACCTCAAAAACTTTCTTATTGATGGGAATTGATTTTTTGAATTTTGTCTCCAAATTTTGCCGTTTTCCTCACAGATTTGTGTCTTTTAGATTTTCGTGTTTCTCTTTCTTGCAGGTAATGGCCATGGTTGAATCTTTATTTATGCATTGACATGTTTATTAAACAAGGGATATTGACGTTCAAGATTCAATTTTGCCGCAATTCAATGCTTCGTGTTATTGGCACCGCCATGTCGAACAAAATTGTTGTGGTGCTGCTCATGTTTGTCATGCCATATTGAAGGGTCATGTACTTACTACGTGTATTATTGGAAGTAGATCAACCAAGAAAAATTGAAAACTTTGTGCAATTTGCACCGATGGCTCCAATATTTTTTCTTTTCATGTTTCTGAAAGAACCTAAACACCTAGAAGATGCATGAGTTGTTCACATGATCAGTGTGGAACCACTCGTCTCATCCTTACAATATTGGCAGAAAACTTACTCGAGGCATTTACCTTTCTTGCAGGCTTGGTAGAGACAACTTACCACCTCCATTTTCATCCCCTTTTGTGGCTCCACGAGAGAAACATTTGGAGTAATTTCATTTCATTTCCGACGAGAAAGCACACGGCATGAGCATGAAGAAAAAAACGCTTGGTGTAGGCCCTCAAACATAAGCGAACAAGATTACGGATAATCTTATGCTTCAAGCTTCAGTGTGGATTGACATCTTCCTTTCAATTTATAGACGATATTGGACCATTCTTATGCCTTCTTGAGAAGTACATGGAGCTCTTATTCCTCCCAACTTGTGATTCAAACTTTGCACACCTTTGCATGTATATTTATTTTCAAATATAGGAGCAATGAAATTTCAAGACACTTGATGCAGCAGAAATGAAACTTAATGTAGATCAACGCTAAACCATTTGATATATCACTTCCTTACTTCTTGGAAATAAAAGTGCTTGGAGTGGTCAGACATCCTTTCTGGCAACATTAGAGGTAGCCTTTCAAACTTCTGCGAGCAAGTAGTTGATGGCCATCATTGCTGCCTTGTGAAAAAAAAAAGTTTCGAGTGTAAACATTCCATTCTTGGCGATTGACCATGTGGTGCATCTTATCCTTGAGTCTTGGCGATAAAGAGGCTAAGAGTTACCACATTCCATCTGGCTTGGAGAGATTGACACCACGATAAGCCCTGTCCGACTTCGGTGAATAAGTACTTGTCACCTATCTGTTCCCATATGAATGAGCAATAGAATTGCAATCCACTTGATCCTTAAGAAACATAACTCAACCTTCTGCAATATATCAATATTTCAAACCAAAACTCCCTCCAAATTTATCAAAATTAATTTCTGAAGTTGATTTCTAGATCTGATATTTCTGTTTCGCAGCTTTGCGCGTCTATCATAGAAAATTGATAAGTCAGAGTAGGTGTACCGAAATCATGATATTCTTATTACATGGGAAAGACGACTCAAAGAATTACAGCATACGTAAAAATCAAGGTCAAAGACATTGTAGATTGGTACAGATGTTGGCTTCGAAGTCAGCTCACAATTCTGTCTTTCTCGGCTCTTTAGCTTCATGCGTCTGGGGTAGAAAATTCATAACTCGAAGTACGAGTATTGAAATCATGGTTTTCTTTTTCCGTTGGAAATACAGATCAAATATCTACAACATGTGTAAAAATCACGGCCAAAAGCTTTACAGATTTTTACAAACATTGCTTCAAAGTCAGCCCACAATTCTGCCCTGCTCAATTCTTCAATGTTGCGCGTCGGTGGCAAAAAAACTCATAATTCGAAGTAGGAGTTCCATAATCACGAGCTTGTTCTTTTGTTACGGAAAGGGCTACAAGAACTACAATATGTGTAAAAATCATGGTCAAAACCTTTACGGATTTTCACAAATATATCCTTGAAGTCTGCTCAGTTTAATTTTGAAATATGATGGTCTATTTCACAGCTTTGAGCGGCCGTGGTAGAAACTTTATAACTTGGCGTAGAAACCTCTGAATCACGAGCTGATTTTTACGTTGCAAAGTAGACTGCAAGAAATACAATATACATAAAAATCATTGTCAAAACCTTTGTGGAAATTTACAAATGCACCTTTAAAGTCACCTAAGATGCCTTGCTTAGCTCTTCTCCTTTGCTCATCTGTGATGTATTTGAACTCATGTGCTAGTTACATAATTTTAAAGAGCTAGTGTGATGATAACGCAATGACACCAAACCCTCTCTTTTTTTTTACTCATGTGACTGAGCTTAGAGTGATTACTCCAAGAACATACGTACCTCGATGAAGAGGATCAAGTCATATCGTAGTACATGATGATGAGTTTTATTTTATTATTTTTTTGGGCCGTACATAGTTTATACTCTTGCGGGCCAAGAGTAACATGTAGTTTATGCTCGTACCTTAAGCAGCGTTATAACCTGTAGTTTAGGCTCGTACCTTAAGCAGCGTTGTAATTTGCAGTTTAGGCTCATACGTCGAGGAGTATTATAACTTGCAATTTAGGCTCGTGTGTCGAGGAGCATTTCAACTTGTAGTTTAGGCTAGTACATCGAGGAGCATTTCAACTTGTTGTTTAGGCTCGTATATCAGGGAGCATTTCAACTTGTTGTTTAGGCTCGTATATCAGGGAGCATTTCAACTTGTTGTTTAGGCTTGTACGCAAAGAGCATTTCAACTTGCGGTTTAGGCTCATACGTCAAGAAGAGTTTCAACTTGCAGTTTAGGCTCGTACGTCGAGGAGCATTTCAACTTGTTATTTAGGCTAGTACATTGAGGATCATTTCAACTTGTTGTTTAGGCTCGTACATTAAGGAGCATTTCAACTTGTTGTTTAGGCTCGTATGTCAAAAAGCATTTCAACTTGCAGTTTAGGCTCATACGTCAAGGAGTGTTTCAACTTGCAATTTAGGCTCATACGTCAAGGAGCATTTCAACTTGTAGTTTAAGGTCGTACGTCAAGAAGCATTTCAACTTGTAGTTTAGGCTCGTACGTAAAGGAGCATTTCAACATGAAGTTTAGGCTCGTATGTCGAGGAGCGTTTCAACTTGCAGTTTAGACTCGTACATCAAGGAGTGTTTCAACTTGTAGTTTAGGCTCGTACATCAAGGAGCATTTCAACTTGTAGTTTAGGCTCGTACTTTAAGGAGCATTTCAACTTGTAGTTTAGGCTCATACGTCAAGGAGCATTTCAGGGAAAAAATTCATCAATGTAACTATCCTTCTAACCTTTTATGAGGAAGCATTAATGTACTTCGATTTGGTGTTGGATTTTATGCTTTCGCATTGTTGAAGTTGATTTGTACTTGATCTTATGTCGACTTTTGAAAGTTGGAGTTTAGAAGTCCCTTGATTCTTTTACTTTTTGAGAGTGACTAAAGGCCAAGTGTTACCATTCTCTTCATTGGAGAAGTCATCTACCTTCAAGGCAGAAACTTCAACTGGTTCAAAGCCCCAAACTGTAGTATGATAACAGCTTCTTCAATTTTTGGCGATACCATAGGACGTAGAACTTCTGAAATTAAATCCTTTTTATTATTAAGTTTGACACTAGTATGGTTTGTCTCAGCTGTCTCACCATCGTCAATGATGATCTTTCCCTCTCATACCAATGTCATGATCTTTTCCTTTAGAATGAAGTATTTTGTGGTGTGATGACTAATGATGCAGTGGATGCAGTGAGATTTACAATACATAGGATTATCGACTTTATTGAGTTCTGTTGGTCGCTTTGACTTTAGAAGTGCAATGACTTTCTTGGTTAGCAGCTCATCAAGAATCGCAGGAACGTCAGAGTCTGGAAAGAGATACTTTTTTGCTTGTAACTTCTTCAAGATAGATTGATTTTCACATTTTGTGTTTGTTGATGCGCCACGATCTCTTTCAACTTTTGTCTCATGGAGGCGTTTATAGAAGTCGTGGTTACCGCTATGCACTCATTAGTTGTGTATTCTAATGACTCCTTCAAATTTGTATCATCTTTTCTTACATCAAAGACAAGTGATGTCTTTCCATGACTTGCAATGCTTAACTCCATGTCATGAGCTCGTGTAGCTAGTTCTTCAAAAGTTCAAGACTTAATTTCTTGAAAGATATATACAAGGCCCCAATGCATTCCTTGTATACAAATTTCAACTGCAGAGATTTCAGAAAGTTGGTCCTTGCAATCTAAGTAATCAACATTCGCCAACGATTGATGTAGTCCACTACAGGTTCATCATTATTTTGTTTAGTGTTTGTCAATTCCATCATGCTCACTGTACGTCGGGTACTGTAGAAATGATTGAGAAATTGATTTTCTAGTTGCTCCCAACAATCAATTGATTAAGGCTCCAAGTTCGTATACCAATCAAAGGTGTTTTCTTTTAAAGAATGAATAAACTGCTTGACAAAAAGATCACCATGTGTACCAACACTGCTACAAGCCTCGACGAAATTGGCAATATGTTACCTTGGATTTCCCCTTCCATCAAATTGTTGCGATTTTGATGGTTGATATCCAATTAGCATCAGTAGACCCTCAATTCGCTTAGAATACAACTTTGAATATCCTAAGGAACTTTGTGGTGGGCCACCATTTTGAGCTTTAATTGTGTTTGCGATCATATCTTATAGTTGTTCAACTTTTAGAGTGGCCATTGAAGCAGAGCACTTTGCGCTTTTAGAGTCAACTGGCTTGGTGGGAGAATCAATATAAGCTTTTTCTTGCATTTTTAGATTGTGATATGACTCTCTAGAGTAGTAGAGATCTAATTTGCTCATAAGTTGGGAGATTTAGAGATTTTTGTCATCAATAGACTTCTTCAAGGCTTCAATGGTTTGCTCCATCATTGCAAACTTCTCATCCATATCAGTTGCGTCAACCATCAAGGAGCTAACCTTTGTTGAAATTAAAGAATCCACTGAATTCTTAGATTCACAAAAGTTGAAGCCAGAGTAAGAAAGTTCATCAAACAACTTAGATGCAATGTTGCCCCCAAAGATTATAGTTTTGAATGTCATTTGACACTTGCTCTTTCTTGCCATCTCCAAGGAGATGAAATATTCAGATCTATTCAAGGCACTTGTCTTGAACTCCCGTTCAATTATTGGATCAACATCACTAAAATCAACAAATGTGGCAACAGTAGAGTCCTTGCATGAAACATAATTGATCTTCTTGAAGGACATTGCAAAGTTGAACTTGTTGTTTTTTGATTTGTAGGAGGAAGAGAAGAATTGGTCCCACTGGACGTGCCAAATTTGTTTGCAACAAATTTTTGTAGGCGTTGATAATTGACCGCAAGCAAAATAAATAAAAGAAAAATGTAATTTTTATTGATGAATCGTTGTGAGTACAATTCTGTTGTTCTCTTGATTCTTTCCTCCTAAGATTCTCCAATATTCGAGGTCCTTCAATACCGTACTTCTCAAGTTGTTGGATGATGTAGACCTCCTTGAGATATTGTTGATCTTCCCGGAGATCAACTTGAAACAAAAAAGTACTTTCCGATGTTCTTGGTGAGTATTTGAAGTCATTCCTCATTTGAGGCATCAAATAACTGCAAAAGAAGAGGTTTCATTTCCAAGGATATTGAGTTAAAAATCCTCCAAAGCTTTTTAACCCTCCTGATGATGCAGTAAGTTGTTTTATTACAAAATACAAATTATGTTATATGTGTCAAATATTGATATAGTTGAGGCATATATTGCTACAATTGAGTCGTCTGTTGCTACAGATGACTCATATGTTGCTACAAATGATGCATCTATTGCAACATGTAATACAAATGTTGCTACAGATGATGCATCTATTACAACAAGTGAGACAAATGTTGCTACAGATCCATGTTGCTACATATGAGTCATAAGTTGCTATAGATGATGTATTTGTTGCAACATGTGATTTAAATATTGCTATATTTGCCTCATATGTTGCAACATATCACCCATCTGTAACAACATGTGACCCAAAAATAGCTATAGATGACTCATCTGTTGTAACATTTGACGCAAATATTGCTACAAATGACCCATGTGTTGCTACATATTAGTAATATGTTGCTACAGATGATGCATATATTACAACATGTGACCCAAATGTTGCTACAAATGCCCCAAATGTTGCAATAATGACCTATCTGTAGCAACATATGACCCATATGTTACAACATGTGATCTAAATGTTTCTACAGATGACTCATTTTTATAAGTTTAGATTGTGCATCAATGACTTCTCCCAACAGAAAAGGAGTTACAAATGCCATTTCTAATTACTCTAGGGTTTGTTATAACATTATTTGATCCTGTAGTTGATAGAGTTAAAAGGGAATTGGTTTGAGCAACAAACATTAAAAGGGCAAGAGTTAATTATCAGTTAGTTGTTTTTAATGAGTATATGGTTGATGCAGCGGTAAGGGTCTGTTGTTAATATTGGTGTCAATGTTGGTGTTGATATTGATGGTGATATTTGTGTTGGTGCTGGTGTTGATGGACAAAGTGTTTGGGCTACCTCTTTTAGTAGATACTCTGGGTTTTTATGTGAGAAGTGCAGGAAACATGATGATGATTCTATCATGTAACTTCAAACATTGAGTGAGGCTGCAAATGAATTTAAATAAAAGAGGGGAGGGGGACAAGGTAATTCCATCAAACAAGGTTTGGGATCCATATTCTCCACAAGCCCAGATGAGAAAAAAAATCATTTATCAAGGCAATACACATTTTGAAGAAAAAATATTTAGATAACTGCCAATGGTCATAGGAGAGAAGATGGAGCTCAAACATGTGAATGTTTATAAAATGGTACATGTAGCTAAAAAGGTTATATTTTTGAAACTAATGAAAATAAAAGATCAGCGTGCAAGATACGACATTTTTTTTATGGAAATGATTTTTGGAAGATGACAAGGATAGATGAGTGGTGGGAAGACTGGGTAATTTTTGGTACTAACCTTCAATTTATAATATTTTATTTTATATTTTCAATGATTACTCTTCTTTACTCTTTAATATTAATTTTATTTTAGTATGTTGATGAAATTCTTAGCCTCATGCGGGAGAGGCATTTGAGATTCCATGAGTACTATGATTTCATGGATAGAATCATGGATCTCGACTTCTATACCAACTTCAAAAAAAGTACGAGAGTATTAGCGAAGAGGCAACAACAACTGGTGACAGAAGCTTAAAGCAGTTACTCGATGAGTTTGTATGGAATGGTGATATGATTAACTATGTTCGGGGAATAAGACCATACCCTGGAGGCATGGATTGGATTGGGGCAAAAAAGAGTTGTATGAATGTTTATAAATCATGAACACGAATAATAATCATTTTGTGACTCTTGAGATCCTCTTGCACGAGGGTCGTATGAATGTTTATAAATGCAACATGATGGATTATGAACATGACAAGTTCTTGACATTCATACAATCCGTGTTCGAGTTGATGTGAAGCTTGTTGAGGCAAAGTAGAATAATGAAGCATTTGCCAGGAAAGTTTCTCAATGAACCATAGAAATTTAAAGGTCGAGTGGAACCCATGGTAAAAAATGAAACCAATTTCGCGTGCTGGTCATACTCACTTGCATTTATTAAGAATTTGACAATCGGTATATCAATTCAACCTACCAACACCAAGTTGTGTGACAATACAGTTGGAAGGATGCAATGAGTTTGGACTGCTAGGATAGTATCTCAGAGTTTTGAGCCTTGACAATGTGTTTGTAATTAATGACAATGTTTTATTTTATCTGTTGCAACATATGATATTAATACCATGTTATGTTAAAAGTACACAGAATTGTGCATTTGTTGAAACAAAAGCACGTAACTATGTTTATTTATTTTATTTGTTGCAACATATGATGTTATGTTATGTTAAGAACAAGTACACATAATTGTGCATCTATTGAAACAAAAGTGCATAACTATGTTTATTTGTTTTATCTGTTGCAACATATGTTGTTAGGTTATGTTAAGAACAAGTATACATAATTGTGCATCTATTGGAACAAAAGTGCATAACTATGTTTATTTGTTTTATCTGTTGCAACAGATGATCCATGTTGCTACATATGAGTCATGTGTTGGAACAGATGTGTGATATGTTGCAACGCATTGGCCATATGTAGCAACATATGACTCATCTTGTGATTGTTGTTATGTTATGTTAAAAACAAGTATACATAATTGTGCATATGTTGGAACATAAGTGCAAAACTATGTTTATTTATTTCAACAACTATGATAATTTTAATGGTTGCACACAACTACATGAGAATTTTCTATCCTTCGTAGCATTCTTGGTAATGCAGATAAATATAAAAAAGATCACAACAATGAAAACAAAGATTAGCTTCTAGTTGTTATAACATTTGCTCTTGTTCTTCTCATTCATCACCCATTTATTACTTCTTTTAATATGTCTTTCATGATCAAATTTCAACTCCTTAATTCTCTTCGCCAATCTCAAAATAATGAAATTGGATCGTATATCAAAATCATTACGATCCTTCTATCTAAAGAAGTTGCATGCATTCTCCTAAAACACACCATAAAAAAATTTAAATGAAATAAAAATCAAAACAAAGACAAACAACAGATCTCCAGACCAAGTTGTAGAAAGCATACTCGATAGCGTGGACAAAACTAAAATCTTTGACCTAAATTATTGAAACGACCCAAAATGTTCCTAAAAATGTGCTTCGGAAGTTACTGGAAACTTGTTTTAGCTATATCTAAAAATTCGTTTCGTTTTTCAAAAATTCGACTTCATATTCTTGTTTAGGGGGTCAAATTGAGTGGGAAATGGGTCTAACCCAAATTTTAGAGCAACCGTATCAAAATCCGAAATTTCCAAGTGAAGCCTTTTTCGAGGGTCTACTTTGGAGGGTCATATCTCCTAGCACAAAAATAATTGGATGGCCCATAACATATCCATGGAAAGCCCTTTGAGTTTTCTACCCAACGCACTTCGTTTTACCTCATTCGGAGTTCGGACGAAGAAGTTATGCCCATTTTCGTAAAATCCGTCCGTGTAGGAAATGCAATTTCCAGAGAGCGAATTTACTGTTCATAAGCCTCATTTTTTTTTTCTAAGTGTTGGACCCGTTTTTTTTCTCCAAGGACATATTTTATTTCCTATATACCATTAATTCAATTCCCATCTCTAAAAACAATTTTCCAAAATACCTCTCCCATACTTAGACACATTTTCTCTCAAGAACCCTAATCCAAAACCTTCCTCAAGATTGAAGAGATTCTTGCTCCAAGTTCCAAGCTTCCATTGAAGACACTCTCAAGACCTTCATAAAAACTCAAGGTATGTGGTGTTGAACTCATGGGTCCTTCCACCCATAGTGCCTAGACTCTATTCTACTCACTAATTCATGGTTTAAGTTGAGATTCATAAATTAGTTTTGTTCCTTGTATAAATTTTCCTGCATAGTGAATTCTAGCATGAAAAGTGGTTGTTTTGAACATGTTGTGACTCTAGAACTTGAATCTAAACTTGGAATTTATGTGGAGATTTTTCATGTGGTCTTGTGGGTGTTAAAAGGCGTTGTTGCAGGTTGTTCACTGGTTTTGGCTGCATAATTACTACTCTATTTTCCATGCTCTTTGACCCCATTACATGCCTTCAAGGTGTTTGACAAAATGTCCAATTATGGAGAATTGATGAATTGATGCTTTAAGGCTTGAGTTATGAGATGTATGGCATTCCAGAGATGTGTTGATGACAAACTAAGCTTGTGTATATGTTCATTCCATACATGAGATTGCATTAGAGCCTAATGTGAATTTCCTATATAAAGTGTTGCATGACCATGCCCGGTCCGGGGGGAAAAGAACTGGATAACCATGTGAGGGGTTTATACCTCACCACCTAGGAAGCTTGGGGTGTGACCAACATCAACCATGTGAGGGGTTTATACCTCACCACCTAGGATGCTTGGGGTGTGACCAACATCAACCATGTGAGGGGTTTATACCTCACTACCTAGGATGCTTGGGGTGTGACCAACATCAACCATGTGAGGGGTTTATACCTTGCCACCAGGGTGTCCGGGTGTGAACGGCATCCCCCATCCTAAGTTGGGGTTATAGATTGGTTGGATTATGCACACAAATATGATATCTACTATTAGTATAGATTTACTTAAACATGTTTTGACTTCACTTTGATCATGCATCCTCATATTGTTATTCATTATGCCTATGGAACTATTTCTTGCATTTCGATTGTGTCCTTGTCTATTGTTGTATTGCACCCCGCATACTTAGTACATTCCAAAGTACTAACGCATAATTTGCCTACATGATGTCACCATGTAGGGACCGGAGCTACTCTTGATCCTTCTCTCCATCCACGTGGCTAGTACGGTGCTTATCCGAGTTTGTTGGTGAGTCCTCAATGATTCGAGGGCTATCTTATGTTTCCTACTCCTATGTTTTGAGACTTTAGCTTGCAATTGTATTTTGACTATGAGGGGAGCCGGTAGTATGTCATGGCCCCCGTCCTATCTATGTATGTAGAGGTGTGCGTTGGACAAGTATTTTGTAAATAAGCTTGACTCTTATTCTATGATGTTATTTTGAAATGGTTTGCCCTTAGTCCCTAATTCCCGTTATTTAATGTTGAATGTACTTCCACGACCGATGAAGTGTGATGACAAGTTTGAGAGGCTTGTTTGGGGTTCCTTCGGGTTCCTCATTTGCCATGTCACGTCTAGGCCCTAGGCTTGGGTCGTGACAATTATCCTCCGACCATAATGTTTGCATCAAAAGTAAATCTCCATGTTTGCAACAGAATTTCACACCCAATATGAGATCATTCTCATCATTACAAATTAGATTCAATATTGCATTTGACATTATATAAAAACTAACAAAAATAAACAAAACTAGCTAGCTCTTTCATGAGATCTCTAGTACTGAGCTATATTTAAAAAAAAATCATTCTTACCCAATGACTATATTGATTTGACAGCATATGAAAGGCGAATCTCTTATTTATTGATTTGATTTAACCAAACCAAATTGATAAATTCACGCACGCGCCTTAGCTGCGTGTTAATAAAACAAAGAACATAACAACTAATAAAATAAATAACATCATTATTTAACATTAACATAAACATAAATATACATTTATATTTCATGCACTCCATCACGTAAAAATAAATTAAAAGATAAAAATGAGAGAGAGAGGAGAGAGAAAGAGAGAGAGAAAGTGGATAAACCGAAGCGGTAAGGAAGAAAAGAAAACCCTATGTCGATAGATGATTTTTGAATGAAAACCCTATCTTGAACAACTTATTTATATCCCTTACAAAAAATGAAACAATGGGCCGATTGAGCCAGTTTTAGGCTGGGCATGCCCATGATTTTTATAAAGCAACACTTTTTAATCTGTTGCAACATATGACATTTTGATGGATTTAGTATTTACGAAGCAACACTTTTTATCTGTTGAAATATATGTCAATTTGAGGGATTTAGTCTATAAACAAGCAACGTTATTTAATTTGTTGAAACAAATGTCAATTATGTGTGGTAATTATAAATTTCCAATTCAACATCCAGCTTCCAAAGAGAAATTCAAGTACATAATTTGGCAAAATTAAACATGCTATTGATAGTGACATGCAAGTAGAATCACCATTCAGAGAAAGCTAGGCTATGTAGAAGCATTTATATTTACAAAGGAATTAATGCCAACAAAATAACCAAAATTTACATCTATACTACTACTTTAGCCAACAAAAATGGACTTGGATCTGGAGTCAACATTGACAGATTAAACCTGGAGGGGCATCAACATTCTTGAAGGGTGGTGGATCAGAGCCACCCATGCACTCCATCACAAGTCCACCTATAGAAAAACAAACAACCAAAGTGAGCTACCCATGCACTCAGTCACAAGACCAAACAAGATGTTATTAATCAAGAAGATTTACCAAATGATGAAGCTATCCTCTATTAGACAAGATTTGATAAAAACAGACAATAACCATCACCCATGCACTGAGAGCACAGTTGAAGAAGAAATCATATTAGTTAAGAACAACATAATTACATTATCCCCCAAAACACGAGCATGTGGAGACTTAGATTCGTCCAACATGGTAACATCTTCTAATGGAGGGTGATTTTATGAGTGAGAGTGGAGAGAGGAGAGAGGAGGAAGAAAATAAAAAATGAGAGCTTTGCTTTGCGAGTGTGAATTAAGGGAGCCTAAGTTTACCTATTTATAATGAGTGAGTGAGGAGGAGAATGGGCCGCTAATTGATGTTGGGTCAGATATGGGTTGAGGTCTTCCCATGGGAATGCAACATATTGTATTTTGTTGCAACTTCTTCATGTTCTGTTGCAAATTCTTCATATTCTATGTCAATTTCATCATCAAATTGACCAGATTATCCAACAAAATGTACATATATTGCCATAGATACTAATTCGATGGATATGTTAATCAATAAATTAGGTAATAATAATAAAAAATGTTAAATTAAACCATATTTTATTACTTTGGACCATAACTTATAAATAAAAAATGGTATAACACTTTGAACAATGATTCCTATGGTGTTATATAACTATCATATGGAATTAGTTAGTTATTATATGATGAACTAGTGATATAATAATATTTGTAAAAATCATTGATAAGTTTAATGAAGGTTGTTGTATTAGACCATAATTTTGTATTTAGACATGTTATAAGACTATTTATTACTGTTACATGTTGTATTAGGTCACAATTTAATTGAATTAATATAAAAAACCACATGTAAGGTTATCCACATGTTGCAACATATGACAAATTTGTTGCAATTTCAACACAAAATTAACCAGATTATCCAACAGAATGTACATATGTTGCCACATATGTCAATTTGATGGATGTGTCAATCGATAAATTAGGTAATTAAATGATAGAAAATTTTAAATTGGACCATATTTTATTAATTTGGACCATAACTTAGCAATAAAAATGCTATAACACTTGGAACAACGATTTCCTATGGTGTTATATACCTATCATATGGAATTACTTAGTAATTGTATGATGAACTAGTGGAATAATAATATTTGTAAAATAATTGATAAATTTGATGAAGGTTGTTGTATTAGACCATTATTTTATATTTAGACATGTTATAAGACTATATATTAGTGTTACATGTTGTATTAGTTCACAATTTAATTGAATTAATATCAAAAATCACATGTAAGGTTATCCATAAGTTGCAACATATGACAAATCTCTTGCAATTTTATCACAAAATTTATGAGATTATCCAACAGGATGTACGTATGTTGCCACAGATACCAATTTGATGGATGTGTTAATCGATAAATTAGGTAATTTGATAAGAGAAAATGTTTAATTTGACCATATTTTATCACTTTCGACCATAAATTAGCAATAAAAAATGCTACAACACTTTGAATAACGATTTCCTATGATATTATATAAGTGTCATATCGAATTACTTGGTCATTGTATGATGAACTAGTGATATAATAACATTTGTAAAAATAATTGATAAATTTGATGAAGGGTGTTGTGTTAGATCATAATTTTGTATTTAGACATGTTATAAGACTATATATTAGTGTTACATGTTGTATTAGATCACAATTTAATTGAATTAATACCAAAAATCACATATAAGGTTATTCATATGTTGCAACATATGACAAATCTGCTGCAATTATCAACACAAAATTGACCAGATTATCCAATAAAATGTACATGTGTTGCTACATATGCTAATATGATAATTGTGTTAATCATTAATTAGGTAATTTAATAATAGGAAATGTTAAATTGGACCATATTTTATTACTTTGGACCATAACTTAGCAATGAAATAAATGTTATAACACTTTGAACAACGATTTTCTATGGTGTTATACAACTATCATATGAAATTACTTAGTCATTGTATGATGAACTAGTGGTATAATAATATTTGTAAAATTAATTGATAAATTTGATGAAGGTTGTTATATTAGACCATAATTTTCTATTTAGACATGTTATAAGACTATATATTAGTTTACATGTTGTATTAGGTCACAATTTAATTTAATTAATACCAAAAATCACATGTAAGGTTATCCATATGTTGCAACATATGACAAATCTGTTACAATTTCAACACAAAATTCACTAGATTATCAAAAAGAATGTACACATGTTGTCACAGATGCCAATTTGTTGGATGTATTAATCGATAAATTAGGTAATTTAATTCAAAAAAAATTAAATTGGACCATATTTTATTACTTTGGACCATAACTTAGCAATAAAAAAATAAAATTCTATAACACTTTGAACAACGATTTTCTATGATGTTATATAACTATCATATGGAATTACATAGTCATTGTATGATGAACTAGTGGTATAATAATATTTATAAAAATAATTAATAAATTTGATGAAATTGTTGTATTAGACCATAATTTTATATTTAGACATGTTATAAGAATATATATTAGTGCTACATGTTGTATTAGATCACAACTTAATTGAACTAATACCAAAAACCACATGTAAGGTTATCCATTTGTTGCAACATATGACAAATTTGTTGCAATTTCAACACAAAAATGATCAAATTATCCAACAGAATGTACATATGTTGCCACAGAATATACATGTGTTTCCACATATGACAAAAAAATATACATATGTTGCCACATATGGAAAACAACTATATAATAGAAAAAAATAACAGAACTTATTGAATATGAAAAAAATAAGAAGACATAGGGATATAGATATACATATATTAATATGCCAGGTCTACAAAATTTAACTACAAAATAACAGACATAACTGATGGAATAGGCTCAATGTCCAACAACATGTGTATGAGGTAGAAAATTAACTATACAATCTAGTTCTAAATTACAGCTACATAATTCACAATGAATATCATCTTCATCGTGACTTCCCTTGGGCCAACCATTCTTGTGAAGGCTTTGCTCATGTTGATGAACAATGCAACAAATGGATCTTTCTTCCAACACATGAGGTTCTGACACCCACATTCTACCTAAAACTTGCTATAACTTATGTCGACATGTCCTGGTTTTTTGTGTCTCCGTTTGGTTCATGTTGGCAATGAACATTAAGCCTTATCTCATGGATTCACCACCCCTTAAAGATTGAAATTATGGCAAGCGCATAGGATGCACCAATGTGGCCTCCGTTAGCTGTTTGATTAATCATTTCCAATGCATTTGAATCATTATTATTGAAAGACTCAAACTACAGAAGAAGTAAACACATTTAAAAGGTAGAATACATTGATAAAAACGTGAATACATACAAAAAACATTAAAAATTACCATACCTTTCCTTTATAAGGCTTCTAAATTCCCTAATGCTCTACATATATCTAGGAAAGAAATATATATTTGAACTACTAACCAACGGTTCGCTGACCATCTAAAATTAGGAAAGTCGACCAACAATACCTTTTGATATACATAAGTTTCATTACCGACTTGATTAAGGACCGTGGAACTGAGAAATCAAATCAAACGATTAGAAAATAAAATTTAAAGAGAGGTGAAAATTGATTTATATACATACCTACCTTAATATAAGATTCATTAAATTTAAGGGTTGAAAGCAATCCTTTCAATGATATCAATAAGTAGACACCTCGGAAGGGATTCAATGTAGTTTGTAAATTTTCTTTTTTTAATCTTCCTAGTCATTTTTGAAAATTTCCACTTCCTTTCCAACAAAAGTCTTGTCTTTTGTTTTATAAGGAATGTGACAAGTTGCAACTTCTGAAGAAGAGTTGCAACTTTTGAAGAAGAGTTGCAACTCTAAAGAAGAAGTTGCAACTTTTGACTTTTCAACTGTAACAAACTTTTTTTTCGAAAAAGGGATAGAATATGAAGAGTTGTAATTATGTTCCTTTAATGATATCATTTTTCTTGAAAGTTGTTTCATTGACAGTATGTGATTGATTCTTCACACTTAAATTGTAATTATTAATTAGTGAAAATATCTACAAAATAGACATATGTTACAACATATGCCTACTTTGTTTGAACATATGCGTTATTATGTTATAGTTGTAACACATAAGTGATATATGTTGGAACACATACAATCTTCCGTTGTAAGATCTAATACATAATTGACATATGTTGGAACAGATGCACAATTATATTGTAGGAACTGACACACAACTAAATATGTTAGAACAAATGCAATATTCTGTTGTAAGTAGTAACACATAATTGACATGTGTTGTAACAGATCCACAATTATATTTTAAAGATGCATTAGTTTAAAATAAATCACACATTTTATATAAATAGCAGAAGTTTGTAACGACCCATTAGGTCGTTTTGAATACTAGAGCTTTTTAGTTCACAAAAGACTATTTCGATAAATTTTAAATGGGTATTTTGAACTATTCGTAGCTATAGTTATATAATTTATGGATTTTAAAAAAAATAATTTATATAGTTGGTGGTTAAAGAAATCAACATTAAAATTAGTAGGGGGCCATTTCTACCACTCCCTTAATTAGTCCTAATATTAATTAGGGGTTCTTATCTTGAGTGAGAAATTCAACACGAACTTCAACTACAGCGGCACAATCAGTAAGGAGGCCGACGAATGCTTCAGGTAAGTTTAGTATGTATTTTGTGAATATAAACAGAGATCGTAGGATTATTATTATTATTATATTATTGAAATTAGAGGAGAAATTGGAAAGAACGAGTTTAGTGGTGTTAGTGTTAGGTTCAAGATACCAAACAATTGAAGGTTCTGTTAATGTTTTGGGTTTTAGGATTTTTGGGGAAGACAAATATTAGTGGCTTATAATTGCCACGATGATGGACAATTATGAGGTGATGACAACCTAGTAATATTATAATGGTAGAATGGGTCGATTTTTATTTAGGAAAAGAAAATTATGCATACTTGTTTAGTGGTAAGTTAACGCCATTGACTTTATATCAGTCTTCGATGTTTGAGATTTTTCATATGTTATCACATTATAATTTAAGTTTTTATGTATTAAGATAATTAATTAAATAATAGGTTTATTGTATTACATGAATTCTATTACAATTATGATATTAAAGAAATTGATATTTAAACCTAGACTTGAATTTAAGAAATATAGGATTTGATCTACTAATTGAGATCAAGGTTGAAACTTGATTATAGAATTGAGTGCGTCTACTTATAAATATTGTATACTTGATAGATTGGAAACGTTTCGAGGCATTGAGGAAAGGAAAACCCATTGGAGAAGTAGCTTGCTAAACTTCAATTCTTCGGTGGAGGTAGGCTATGGTTTATTCTATGTGATAGCTAGACTCTTAATAGAAATTAATAGTCATTGAGTGATGTTGTAAATTTCTCTATATACTTGTTTGTGTGGTTCGGATAATCTATGTGTTATTTGTGAATGGTCTGAAATCTTGAGACCGTGAAATTTATAATCTTGAACCTTCTCTATCGAAGTGATGCCTTGAATAAAGAAGGCTTGATGAAATATTGTTAACGAAGTTAGAAGTGGTATAATAAATGATAAATTAACGGTATTATTGGATCGAGTGTCACATTCCGGCATGGTATTATTGGATCGGGTGTCACATTTCGACATGATATTATTGATCGGGTGTCACATTTCGGCACAGTAACATTAAAGGAAAACATATATAAATAACGTAATGTACTCAATCTCAAAGAACTCATTTCCCAAATAAGCGTGGTGTGGAGGCATGAGTCCTCGTGTGTATGCTTGATATTGTGATTGATTGCATACATGCTTTAGTGTCACTTGTTCATGTTGTTTGTCTTGTCACTGGCTAAGTGCTATAGTTGATTTTATACTTTACTTACTACATATTAGTTACTATTTTGAGTCGGGCAATGATATCTACTCAATACATGTTGCCCTGTACTGAGCCCTACATGTGTTTTTCTTTTGTGGAGTGCAGCGAGTGTACCACTGACTCTGACTCGCTGCCAGCTCTAGCCAATCCCCAGCACATCAGGTTCCAGGGTGAGCTATTCATTCTAGCTTGTGTTGGATTCTCTCGGTCATGATATGATGTCCTTACTTTTTGGACACAAATTACTTTATTCATTTATTTTGGTGTCTTTGATACTCTTAGACTTAGTATCTGGAGAATAAATGTCCTTGCTGTGATGACTTTCATATTTTGGGGAAATGATATTTAATATACGTTAATGGATTTGTGTTTATTACATTAATAAGATTTAAGCTTCCGCATTATGATTAGTATTTTGTAAGTTGAACAATAAATATAAGTTGGGGTTGAATTCATTGGTACGCCTACCTAGGAGGTTAAGTGTGGGTGCCACTCATAACTCATTTTGGGTCGTGACCAACTTGGTATCAGAGCCTTAGGTTCGGTGATCTCATCACACAAGGACAAGTCTAGTAGAGTGTTGCGGAATGGTACGGGGATGCCTTTACTTTTCTTTGAGAGGCTATAGAACTTTACGATAACTCATATTTTTCTTTCTTCGTCTATTACTTGAATTCAATTGGTATCTAGGTGATACAAATTGATATCTGACCTCCTTGACTCTATTTCTCTTATGGTCAGAATTAGAGCAACATAAGTGACAATACCAACACTAGGAAGAGGGGATGTGTCCTTGGAAATGGACATGTTTCCCCAATTCACTATGGGCATTAATGACTAATGACCAACACGATCTCTTTATCAAGTTCTTAAAGATGAAACCCTTGTTCTTCAGGGATATTGAAGATGATTATGATTTCCCTATTGATTGTCATGACCTTCTTTATAAGATGGATTTAGTAGAGAGGTTTGGTGTTGAGTTTGTGACATACCAGTTTCAGGGAGACGCCAAAATGTGGTGGCGGTCTCATAGTGAGTGCTGACCAATTAAGGAACTACCTATGACTTAGGTAGCATCTTTTAGCTTCTTCATGGAGAAGTATATACCCCAGATTTTGAGGGATATGAGGAGAGATGAGTTCCTGAATATAGAGTAACAGAAGATATATGTTGCAACCTATGAGGCCAAATTTCGTTCTTTATCTAGATATGTGACTTAGTTTTACTTTAGTTCGAAATAGTTTTACCCAAGTCAAAATCTCTATTATAATTTCATAGATTCAGTGTATATCAAAAAGGGTCATGATACAACTACTACAATAGTGTTTATGCTTACTTGATTAGAGTTTTGAGGTGTGTTAATTTTGTTAATGACCTGATCTAAGGAAGAATGTAATCACTTGGGGCTAGAGACATAATATATTTGATAATGTTTTGCAGCTATTCAATGAGTAAAAATGTGTGGGCTATTTGGATACGATGTTCTTGATAAGTATGATGTGTTCTAGTGAGGGATCTAACAGACTTTTATAGTGTGGTAGTACTAGTGTTATGTGGAAATGAATACGTCAATTATCAAGAATGAATATGAACTACTAAAGGAGTTTTCCGTTGTATGACATGTTCAAATAATGAGATTCAATGTCGCATCCACCTTCAATAAACCAACTAGTTTGTTATTATGGACGCTTGGGTTAAGCATTGTTTTTAAGGAAGACTTTAGTGGTGAATCCTTGGTACAGTATTAATGTATTAGGTTGTGGAGTGTATCTTGAAGATACTAAATGGGGACTGGTGATTTTATCTTAAGCTTTAATGGAGTGGATTGATACAGGAATGACAAGCTTATAAGTAAAGAAAGTCCTAATGAGTATACTTGGGTGAAGTCAATGGAAGATTTTAGTAAGAAAATGCATTTAAAATTGAGTTAGTCCTTTGGTTTGATTGATATAACTAGATTTGAGGTGTCATTTTGATGAAAATGTTGACTTCGTGGTGATGGGAAGGGCTAATAGAGCATGATGGTAAAAAGAGTTAATGATGGATTGTGATTGGGATGAAACTATATAATAAGGATTTGTTGGTTAAATGAATTTGTATGGTAATAAAGACTTGCGAGTATCTAAGGTTGTGATTTTCTACTATTTGGTGAGTAATGTGGTTGTATGGAAATTTTTAGGAGATGCTGGGATACTGCTCAAATAGAATTCAAAGGAGATAGAGTCATGATGAAAATAAAAATAAAAATTATTGGAATGTAGTGTAGCCTTCAGAAAGAGGTGAGACTAAGAATATTTTCTTTGATTGCAAGGGCTAAAGAGGTCTCTTCACAGGGGCTGAGAACTCGGTACAAAGACGCGTGGTTTTATCCATTTTGCTTTAGTTATGGTAATATTGTCAAAAATTCATCAAATTGGTTAAAAACTACTTGTAAGACTTAAGAAAGGATTGTACAGACGTTCAGCTCAAGTGTGATGATAAGTTCTTTTGTGGTTTTGAATTTAGTATTGAGTATAGTTGAATTTTTAGTGAACGATATGGTAAGGTCGATGGAGAGGCAATTGAAGATAAGCTAAGATACATGAATTTATAAAAATCTTCAAGGTGTGAATTTGTAATGTAAAAAATGATTTATTGCATAGTATTGAGTATTTGGAAGGACTTATGCATGATTTGGATCGTAAAGGTTGTTACTTTTGATTGTTAAAGGATCTAAGGGCAAGTTTCACTTAAAAGTGTTGGTTTAGAGTAAGTGATGCTTATCGTGACCAACGACACTACTTGCGATTCAAGTATCTACGATTGTCGATAATATAGTAACCCAACCGAGGGTTGGGATCATCCTAAGGGAGTGATTTTGAAAATTTATAGAAAAATAAAATTTAGTTCTAACTAGTCCTAGCTAAAGATATTAACTATTAAAAATATTGTAAATTAAAGGGGGACACAAAAGTGTTAAATATCGATTTGGGGGTTTTGTCAAAAGTAAAGCTAAAATTAGCGAAATCAACAAGAAGATGTAACAATGAGAGGGGGATTTTTGGGAGGTGATTGGAATATGGGTTAATCTAAATTATTGGGTACATGCTTTCAATAGAGAATTTATAGAGTAATAGCGACTAGGCAAAGCTATAGTGGGAATAAATTCTCTCTCGAGCAACTTACCCCGTTTCAAATGGGTTCCTCTCGGACACCCACTTGCCGCATGAAGACCAACCTACACCTTATCCCACTCACTCTCTCGAGCTGAGTGTTAGGATATGGGACTAGGGCTCACCCTCTCAGGCTAAACCTCATGTCAACCTACTCTTTAGGCCATCAGTCTAGCAATCTTGGTTTCACGATCTCTCTCTCAAGCAAGCCAAAAACACATGGGTGGACTTGTATTTACAACTACAAACCCATTAAATTCGACCACAACTACTAGGTGAAATCACAATTAAACTACATTTAATCTATCAACAAGCTAGACCTAACAACAATATTAACCCATATTCGCTAAATCACACCCCAAGAATGGGGTTTTTTAGCCACACATTAAGAGATAGAAATTTATAGCTAAATAAACTTGCATTCAAATGGGTATGAAGATTTAAGTCTTGTTACAGGCCAAGAATGAAGAAATCAAGAGATCCAAGTCCAAATCCTTGGAGATGAAACCCTCTTCTTCTTCAAGTTTCCAAAACCCTCTCAAACTCAAAGCAAAATAAAAAGTACTATTCTATATGAAAATTATAATAATTTTTTTTCACACTAAAAATCTGATACTAAGCTATAACTCTCAATGAGTATTTATAATTTTCAAAAATCTGTGCTGCAGCGGACCATTCGGCGACGTTAGTCGGAATCGCCGATCAACTCGGTGATTCACCCTTTGGTGTAGTTCATTGCCGTTTTGCACTATCCTTCGACATCGTCGTGCTCTGGGTCATTGGGCGATATAGTACTGCTTCGTAGAATTTCTCGACGATGTGCTGACTGCTCCTTTTTTTCGCTGACTTGATCCTTTACTTTAGGGCTCAGCACATTGGAACAAAAGGCAAAGTGAGACCCTTCGGTGAATGACCAAGTGGACTCGGCGATCCTCAGGCCTTCATTTCATCGTTCTTTTCAATCTTTTCATTCCTTTTTGCAATGTAGTTTCCATGCTTTCCTAAAAACTTCACATACTTGAAAGTTAAGGGTTGTCATCAGATATTGAGATAAAATGAGCATTTGAGGACACAATTCCTATTAAAATATAGCCCTAAATGAGTCCAATTTGTGGACTCATCAACAACCCCAACTTAAACTTTGCTTGTCCTTAAGCAAACTCAAGTTCAGCCGTTCAAAAAGGGTGTCTAAAATAGTGCTACACAAGACTCAATCATGAATGCACACAACAAGACTCAATTTACTTATGCAAGGATCAATTGTGTACTCAATGTTTCAAGTTGTGACACACCATTACAAAAGATTCTCATGCTCACAATACTTGCTTCAAATGCAAGTTCAAGCTCAACTATAGTGTTCAAGTGCCCTCACACAAAGAATGATTCCATATTCACACAATGGTTTCACAGTTTAAAGGTTCAAAATCAGATGCAACACTCACTCTCACAAGGAAGAACACAATGCATGCTTTCACCCATAGGTTTGCCCGTATTTTCCAATCAACATTTGTTTTAGCTCCCTCAAGATCAAAAAGGTCTTTTAAAGCTTGTAATGGGGCTGAGTGCAAAGGTTTGGTCATTTAGGCTCATTGACTTTCATTCTCATGAAATGTGGTGCTCACAACACTTCCTTTCCTTTTCCTTCATCATTTTCATTAGTTCTCATAAGTCATCCTATTATTCACTTTCCATGGATTGTTCGGAAACCCCTTTTCATTTTTCAACTTTATTCCCCAACTTTTCTTTTTCATTGTTTTCTTCTTCTTTTTTTTATATGGAGGGGTTCCATTTTCCTCAAAACCATGGGTAGGAGGGACTTGCACTTCTTGACTTTCCCTTTTCTTTTCACCACACCCCCAACTTAGGGTTTTGGCCTAAGTTGGCTATTCAAACTAACCACAACTTCATGAGGATTATGGGTGGTGGATTAAGAAAGGTCTAGTTTTCATCAAGTTTCTTCCAAAGAAAGGTAAGACTCAAAGGGTGTTCAAGAGAGAATAACACACTCACAAGGTAGGTCACAAAAGAGGTATATGTCAAATTGGCTCACACTCATAGAAGTTGCCTAAGATCATATCAAGAGATAACATCACTTAATTGATCGGACCAACGAGGAAAATTCTAGGATCTATCATGCATAGTTCACAGGTAATCTCATCACACTAGGAATTTACACTATAAGTTAAACAGGACTCTACACTTTCGCTAGTGTGCAATGATCATCACAAGAGAATCAATTTGATACAAGGCTAGTCATAATGAGATGCAAAGAGTTCACATATTGTCTATGCAACTATATTTGTCCTCATCTTAGCCGCGCATTCATGTTTTTTGTTCGATTGTAAGAACTATTCAAGTCATTGGTATTGATTGGAATCGAGACTCAATTTTTTGCAAAAGAACAACCACATTTAAAAGCATATAAATAAAAGAAGCCATAAGCTCAAACATCCATGATAAGCAGATAAAACAATTTAACCAGAATAACCCAAATATATACACAAAAACATAACTATCAACACAAAAGGTATGAGCCTCACCCCACCACAATTAAAAAACATTTGTCCTTAAATGCAAATATAAGTATCAATAGTACAAATATAATAAGACAGAGAGGAAGGTAAAGAAAGGTCCTGTCTATGCAGTCTCTCTCTCTGTCGAGGTCTCAGTAGCTGGTGTAGCAATTTGTATATGGGCATCAGTGCTCAGAGTAGCCTCAGATTGGATATCAATGCCAGATCCACTAGGAGCTGACGTGGACGTCTCAGTCGGTAATGTCTGGATCACCGACTGCATAACCGTCTCTATAAGATCTGGCAAGTCTCTGAATATGTCCTCAACTCTGCTCTCCTGTGTCTCCTCAGTATGTACTGATATCAACTCCTCGCCGGTCTCTACAACCGACTTTGTATATGTTGCGCCATTCCCCTACACATCTCCAGTGGTCTCAGGAGCATCCTTATCATTTGCCCTCTCTAATAATTAGGTGAAGTCAGTAGACTTAAGATAGTCTCTGATTGGCTCTCATAGTCATCTCATGTGAAGTCAGCAGTCCTAGGTTGATTTGCCTCCTGGCCATGATAAAACCAAGGCAAGTCGCCTTAGGATGGCTCATATGGACTCGTTTTAGGATGGCATGATAGTCCTGCTGATGAAGCCAAACCAGAACCTGGAGGCGATGTTCATGTCCCTCTTCTCAATGGGAGCTCCTGCATCCATCCACCTCGAGGTGGTGTCAGAAATCATCGGAGCCAACCAACCCTTCAAGTCATCCAGGGACTGAACAATCGACAACCCCTCGTAAGGAAGTGCACAGTGTAGCGGTCTACCTAATACAACATTAATATGATCACTGTGACACTCCACCTTCTTGCCTCTGACCATGACTGACTTCACCAGTCGAAATTCACTTGCCTTCTTCTTGTTCTTAGACACCAATTCCCCATAAGTAGTGTAAAGCTCTCTTACCCAGGAGGGGATATAGGGGTATCGGGGCCGTGTGAACTGCTCAAACCCATGGTATCAGAGAGTTTCAAGCACCTTAGGATGCTTTCCTTCTAGGCCCTCCAAGGATAGTAACTTCTCCTCTATGATGGTTCATAAACCATCACCTTTCAATCTGTTTAACAGCCTCGATGGAGGGACTATAGGAAGTGCATGAGTTATTGAGGGTGCCTGGGCTGGCACTGAGTTTGTAGTCGGAGGAGTAGCAATTGAGGGAGTACTGACAGCTATGGATTGAGATCTGGTCCGAAGTGCATCCCTCCGGTTAATCAGAGATTGTTCATCCTCTGGTTCATCAAAATCTAGATCAATAGCTACCCCTTTTCTAGCTATATGTTTCTTTCTCTTACCTTTGTCTCCCGGTTGGAGGTCAATCCCTCTCATCTTTTGAGGATTTAATCCTTCCTCATTTATTGTAATGCCCTTTGCCTTTTTCTAGGGTGGTTCGGTTAGATTGGTGTGCACCATATCTGCAAAAAATCAAGAGAAATTAAGAAGGAAAAATCAAACTCTAGCACAACAAATTTTGTTGCAGACAAACTCGCTGATCTAGTTGGTGAGTCGACGAACCACTTTGGCGAGCAAGGGTTTGTCCGCCGAAAGTTACAGTGCAAAAAAGCTTCATAGGTGCAAATAGAAAGCGATAAAGAGTACTGTTGGTGAGTCGCCGAGTGCCTTCAGCTACCCATGGCTTCTCGCCAAAAGTTACATATCTCACAACACTTGAGACATAAGTAAGAGCAGTCTATGGTCAGTAAGTGAACCGCCGAGTCGTTCGGCGAGTTCAACCCAACTCGCCGAATGACTCAACATGCCTATTTTTCAACTATTTTCTCGAAACTGACCTTCTTACAAGCTTCGAAAACAAAATTGAAACATGGAATTTACACGAGACCCATACTTCCCATCATCTCGGAATACTCAGACTTCTTTCGGTTTTGCCAAATTCGGTCATTAAACTAAGATTACTCTTAAGAATAGTGTCACCCATTATTTCATTGAGCAATTTTTGATGTTTAGTACACATATGGGCTACTTAGACTTCACCCAACCAATCTATCATCCAATACACATTCCCCATTTCAAGTTCATTCAAATTAAAACTTAAATATTAAGGCATTCAAATACTAAAACGTTTTAGGCAGAGGTTTTGAACTGACAGGAGCATCATAAAAACCTATGTCTATCAGAGAGTCCCAGTACACGTCATCCTGATACTATAAAATGATTTCAAAAACTTTTAACATAAATTCGGGGTTTTTAGGGACTAACCTTTAATGCCGATAAAATTTGCTTTTGAAATGCTAGGCATCAAAGAAATCCAACCCTAATTACTAATTATCAACTACAATACTAATGGTAAGCAAAAATCTAGGAAATAATACCTTTGGTGTGATTTTGAGGAGTTTCAAATGAGGGAAAGTGAGAAATTCAAAATTTTTGACCTATGGCCTTTATATAACCATTCAGTGCTTGTCCATTAGACGATGTTAGTCGCACATGCCGACCCACTCGATGGAATGCCGAGTGGTCATTTATCCCGTCTTTTCTGTAGAATCTTCACTTTCTTGGGGGTTAAATCAACGTACTGAGTTCAGATCGCCGAACAGGTTGGCGATTCACCGAGTTGACTTTTGAGTTCGTCGAGTTATACATGCTTTATATAGCACTTGCATTAAGCCAAACAACGGATCTAGTTGGGCTCGCCAACCAGTTTGACGACTCGCGAAATGGGACTCCTGCTCGCCAGCCTGAAATTTTCCACATTTTCCTCATTTTAACCTGCAACGTCAACACACCATTATTTATAAAAGTAAAATCCTAAATATTTAAGACCTTGAGTTGCCTCCCAAGAAGCGCCTTATTTTACATCGTGGCATGATGCGATTTCGATCTCATTCTCCGGTATTGGGGTTTGCCCTAGTATCTCTAGGTAGCCCCAATATGTCATTTGGGTGGAGATGCAGCACTGCAAAACTCGGGATTGACCTAATTAGTTGAAGTGATCTAGAGTGGGATCCAATCATTTGATTCAACACTTCAATATTCTCTTTCATTTCCTCCAACACCCGATCTTGATCGGTGATCTTGTGGAGAATGGTTTGAAGTGTGTCCTCGACATGGTTATTCTCCCCATCTCTAGACTTCCTCCGCTCATGAGGGGGTATGTAGCTCTCCCTGTTGTTGCATTGGACTTCCACCTCTGAGATTTTGGTGGCCAAGTCGCTCAGCTGATTTGCCAGTGTGGTCAGCATAAAGTCCTTCTCGACTCCTTTATTTGTCTCGGCTAACTGGTCACTACTTTGCTCCTCCATGCTCACCTAGAACAACAATTTAAAGGAAAACAAAACTAAAAATAAAGTTAATAAACTACAACTAAAAAGAATAAAAATTCTATTAAACTAAAAATTCTCAAGTGACTTCAATCCCCGGCAACGGCGTCATTTTGATGCCTATCATGACCAACGACACTACTTCCGATTCAAGTCTCTACGAACGTCGATAATATAGTAACCCAACCGAGGGTTGGGATCGTCCCAAGGGAGTGGTTTCGAGAATTTATAGAAAAAATAAAATTTAGTTTTAACTAGTCGTAGCTAAAGATATTAACGATTAAAAATATTATAAATTAAAGGGGGACACAAAAGTGTCAAATATCTATTTGGGGGGTTTTGTCACAAGTAAGCTAAAATTAGCGAAATCAACAAGAAGATCTAACAATGAGAGGGGGATTCTTGGGATGTGACTGAATACGAGTTAATCTAAATTATTGGGTACATGCTTTCGATAGAGAATTTATAGAGTAATATTGACTAGGCTAAGCTATAAGTGGGAATAAATTCTCTCTCGAGCAACTTACCCCATTTCAAATAGGTTCCTCTCGGACACCCACTTGCTGCATGAAGACCAGCCTATGCCTTACCCCACTCACTCTCTCGAGCTGAGTGTTAGGATATGGGACTAGGGCTCACCCTCTCGGGCTGAACCTCATGTCGACCCACTCCTTAGGACATCAGTCTAACAATCTTGGTTTCACGACCTCTCTTTCAAGCAAGCTGAAAACACATGGGTGGACTTGTATTTGCAACTACAAACCCATTAAATTCAACCACAACTATTAGGTGAAATCACCATTAAACTACATTTAATCAATCAACAAGCAAGACCCAACAACAATATTAACCCATATTCGCTAAATCACACCCCAAGAATGGGGGTCTCTAGCCACACATCAAGAGATAGAAATTTATACCTAAATGAGCTTGCAGTCAAATGGGTATGAAGATTTAAGTCTTGTTACAGGCCAAGAATGAAGAAATCAAGAGATCCAAGTCCAAACCCTTGGAGATGAAACCCTCTTCTTCTTCAAGTTTCCAAAACCCTCTCAAACTCAAAGCAAAATAAAAATTACTATTCTACATGAAAATTATAATAATTGTTTTTCACACTAAAATTCTGATACTAAGCTATAACTCTCAATGAGTATTTATAGTTTTCAAATATTTATTCTGCAGCAGATTATTTGACGACATTAGTCAGAATCGCCGATCAACTCAGCGATTCGCCCTTTGGTGTAGTTCATTGCCGATTTGCACCATCCTTCGGCATCGTCCTGCTCTAGGTCATTGGGCGACATAGTACTGCTTCGCAGAACTTCTCAGCGATGCGCCGACTGTTCCTTTTTTTTGTCGACTTGATCCTTTCCTTAAGGGCTCTACACACTGGAGCAAATGGCAAAATGAGACCCTTCGGCGACTTGCCAAGTGGACTCGGCGATCCTCAGGCCTTCATTTCTTCGATCTTTTCAGCCTTTTTGTTCCTTTTTGCGATGTAGTGTCCATGTTTTTCTAAAAACTTCATATACCTGAAACTTAAGGGTTTTCATCAGATATTGAGATAAAATAAGCATTTCAAGACACAATTCTTAGTAAAATATATCCCTAAATGAGTCCAATTTGTGGACTCATCAGTAAGGTAAATGGATTGAGTGGTAATGATGGTTTAATTATTGAGAGTGTGGACTTCAGTGGAATGATGTGAAGAGTATGTGGAGTCTGATAAACAGAGTATAGGCATAATCGTAATGGGGACTAGACTATTGGTTTATAAGTAGCTAAAAATCAAAGAAATGGAGTCAACTGAATGGAAATGCTTGATATGTGCTCTCTAGAGGTAGCATTTAGTGTTATTAAACCTTGGTTCCGTATATTCTTATGTGACCACCCATTTCATTCTATACATGGTTTGGAGTATGATTCACTAGCTATGCTCACGCGTGTTTCCACTTCTGTTGGTTGATCCCTAGTGGTGGATCGAATGCACCGTTCTTGAAATGTCCTCTTGGTTGAGTAGGATGTTCGGGCATACTAGGTTATCTCAGATGACATATCTGGTGTTGTCTTGGAGCTGTTGAAGTATTCTAGTAGTTCTTCATGTACCACCTTGCTTATGAGATTTTATAAAAGAGCTACCATGGGTATTTATAGTTATCTGTCAGTCTTAATATTTATCTAGTCGTCAAGGTCATATTATGATTATGTGTGGTTGAATATGGGGATAATTTGGTCTAAAATTAACATTCTTAAGGGTTATTTACAATCACAACTACTAATCTAGCATTTCGATAGTGTTGTTAGAGGTTTTGTATGCCTGGGTGTACCGCTCGATGGATTGTTACTTGATCATTTTTTTCTTTGGATTAGATAAGTTCGATTCTCTCTGGATGAGTACTTGATGTCTAAAGATCAGATTTACATAACTTAAGCTCATGGAAAGTTTATGTTGTGAGAATGAAATATTGATAAGATCTATCATGGTTTGTGCATTATGAGTATGTGGTGGTTGGTTCAGGTTTGCTTCTGGTTGTACCCAGTATTAATTCAAGATTTTATCATGGTCATGAGAGAAAATATTTGTCCTGATGGTTATGTCAAGGTACTTGAGAACATGTTGCAGACGTCTGTACGATTAACTTTGGTGGTTATTGAGAATAATTTTTGTTGTTAGTTGAGTTTACATATAATAATAGTTATTATTTGAGTATTGAGATGACCCCATTTGAGGCATTGTATGGGAGGAGGTGTAGGTCTCTAATTGATTGGCTTTATGCATTTGAGTTGAGACCTTGGGTACTGGTATTTTGAGGGAATCATTAGAGAAGGTGAAATTCATTCAAGAGAAGCTTCTAGAACCTTAAAGTGAAGTCTATGAAGGGAGAGCAAGTGTTACTGAAGGTTTCACCCATGAAGTGTGATAAAGTTTGGTAAGCGAAGTAAGCTTCATCCGAGGTTTATTGGATCGTTTGAAGTTCTTCAGCGGGTGAGAGAGGTGACCTATGATTGGTTTTGCCTTTAGGATTGTCAGGAATGCACCCGGTGTTTAATATATCTATGCTAAAGGACTATCATGGTGATGGAAACTACATTATTCATTGGGATTCAGTTCTACTGGATGAGATTTATTATTAGGAGGATGAGCCCGTAGCTATTCTAGATAGGTAGGTCTGCAAGTTGAGGTCAAAGGAGATTGCATCTATAAAGGTCCAGTAGAAGAATCGTCTAATAGAGGGGTCTACTTGGGAGACTGAGGTTGATTGGCACAAAAGATATCCACATCTTTTTGTCGATTTAGGTACCCTTTCTTACCCTCGCCTTTTTTTGATAGTTCGAGGAGTAACGATGGGTAAATTGGTATCTAATGTAATGACCCATTAGGTCGTTTTGAGTACTAGAGCTTTTTAGTTCACAAAAGACTCTTTCGATGAATTTTAAATGAATATTTTGGACTATTCGTAGCTTTAGTTATATAATTAATGGGTTGTTTTTAATAATTTATATAGTTGGTGGTTAAAAAAAACAACATTAAAATTAGTAGGGGGGGGGGGGGGGGGCTTCTACCACTCCCTTAATTAGTCCTAATAATAATTAAGGGTTCTTATCTTGAGTGAGAAACTCAACAAGAACTTAAACTATGGCGGCACAGAAAGTAAGGAAGCCGATAAGTGCTTCAGGTAAGTTTAGTATGTATTTTGTGAATATGAACAAAGGTCGTAACGATTATTATTATTATATTATTGAAATTAGACGAGAAATCGGAAAGAACAAGTTCAGTGGTGTTAGTATTAAGTTGAAGATAGCAAACAATTGAAGGTTCTGTTTATGTTTTGGGTTTTAGGATTTTTGGGGGAGACAAATGTTAATGGCTAATAAATTAACATGATGATGGACAATTATGAGGTGATGACAACCTAGTAATATTATAATTGTAGAATGGGTCGATTTTTATTTAGGAAAAGAAAATTGTGCATACTTGTTTAGTGGTAAGTTAACGCCAGTGACTTCATATCCGTCTTCGATGTTTGAGATTTTTCATATGTTATCACATTATAATTTAAGTTTTAATATGTTAAAATAAGTAATTAAATAATAGATTTTTTGTATTACATGAATTCTATTACAATTATGATATTAAAGAAATTGAAATTTAAACCTAGGCTTAAATTTAAGAAATATAGGATTTGACCATTAATTGAGATCAAGGTTGAAATTTGATTATAGAATTGAGTGTGTCTACTTACAAATATTGTATACTTGATAGATTGGAAACGTTTCGAGGCATTGAGGAAAGGAAAAGCCATTGGAGAAGTAGCTTGCTAAACATCAGTTCTTCGGTGGAGGTAGGTTATGGTTTATTCTATATGATAGATAGATTCTTAGTAGAAATTAATAGTCATTGAGTGATATTGTAAATTTCTCTATGTACTTGGTTGTGTTCTTTGGATAATCTATGTGTTGTTTGTGAATGGTCTGAAATCTTGAGACGGTGAAAGTTATAATCTTGAACCTTCTCTATCGAAGTGATGCCTTGAATAAAGAAGGCTTGATGAAATATTGTTAATGAAGTGAAAATAGGTGATAATAAGTGATAAATTAATGGTATTATTGGATTGGATGTCATGTGCCGACATGGTATTATTGGATCAGGTTTCACGTTTTGGCATGGTATTATTGGATCGGGTGTCACGTTCCGACAAGGTAACATTAAAGGAAAACATATATAAACAATGTAATGTACTCAATCTCAATGAACCCATTTCCCAAATGAGCGTGGTAGAAGGTATGAGTCCTCGTGTGTGTGCTTGATATTGTGATTGATTACGTACATGCTTTAGTTGTCACTTATTCACATTGTTTGTCTTATCACCGGCTAAGTGCTATAGTTGATTTTATTCTATTACTTACTACATATTAGTTACTATTTTTAGTCTGCCAATGATATCTATTTAATACATGTTGCCCTATACCGAGCCCTACTTGTGTTTTTCTTTTGTGGAGTGTAGCGAGTGTACCATCGACTTTGACTCACCGCCAGCTCTAGCCAGTCTCCAGCACATCAAGTTCCAAGGTGAGCTATTCATTCTAGCTCGTGTTGGATTCTGTCGGTCATGACATGATGTCCTTAGTTTTCGGACACAAATTACTTTATTCATTTATTTTGGTGTCTTTGATACTCTTAGACTTAGTATTTGGAGATTAAATGTCCTTGATGTGACTTTCAAATTTTGGAGAAACGATATTTAATAGATGTTAGTGGATTTGTGTTTATTACATTAATAAGATTTAAGCTTTCGTATTATGATTAGTATTTTGTAAGTTGAACGATAAATATAAGTTGTAGTTGAATTCATTGGCACCCCTACCTAGGAGGTTAAATGTGGGTGCCACTCATGACTCATTTTGGGTCGTGAAAAACTTGATTCATATTAAGATAAGATACATTATCCTCAAATAAAAAAGAACATTCATTAAAATTTAACAATACTTATGGAGCATTTCAATTTGGGCATGTAGTTCTTTTGTGGCCAAAGTCCTTACATATGGAACATTTATTTTTTCTTGTTGGAAATGATTCACCAACTCCATGCCATCTCTTATATCTCCTTCTTCTAGGTTCGCTTGGATCAACATATGGAGGAGGTATTTCTCTCTCTAAGATATCCAAAGGAACAATCCAAGAATCTTCGGGTGGCACCAGAGTGAATTTCTTCACAATATGCAATTATGTATTTTTCCACTGAATAATATGGAGATGAGTACTCATAAATTTGATTTTCAAATTCGGCACCATATTGGGATCAAAGCACTGCCATGGCATGTTGACAAAGAGTTTTGTCTAAGTCAAAAATTCTAAAAGTACAAGTTCTTCTTTGTAGATCCACCATATCAACATCACCATGACTAGTGACAATGAACTTGTAGTTAGCAATTTGATGAGCCAACAATTTGTTGCCCGAGTTGACATACTTTGATATGTCTTTTTCAGTTGAAGAAACAAATCTATTTGCAGAGTTCATCAGCTCCATACGCCTCTAGTGAAATAAAAGTGCAAATCTTCTATTTATTTCATCAAATAGAGCGACAATGATAAATTCTCTTTCAACACCAAACATAATATTCACCAACTCGGTGATGTTTGATGTCATAATGTTATATCTACACAACAAAAAAAAAGTTAATCAAAAAAACATAAAATTATAATAAACTCAAACAAGATAGTATAGACAATAATGTACTTATTTCTCGAGAAAAATGCCCTGCTCCATGTGTGGAATCCAATACATTCAAGAGTTTCAGCTGCCTTTGGTACCAAATCTCTTATTTGATTAAAATGGTCATTGAACTCACATATATCATATGCCTTTGATGCTTTATATAAAATGGGATACTACCTTTGAATTGTGAAAGTTATTTAGAATATTTTCCCCAAGGTGTCTCATGCAACAACCATAATAAGATTCAGGTAGATAGTCGAAACCATATTTCGAATACTTGGATGCCTATTAGCAATAATGCACAACTCATCAGTATCATCTACATAGCTTCTCATCTGTTCAAAAAATATTTATATGAGGCATCACATTCCTTGTTCACAACACAAAAAGCCACTGGAAATATATGATTATCAGCATCTTGTGCAACCGCCGATAGCAAAACTCCTTCATTCTTGCTCCTTAGGATGTCCCATCAACGGCTATTACTTTTCTCATTTGTTGAAAACCAATCATCCAAGCGGCATATGATACAAAGAGGTACTTGAACCTCCTATTTTCATCAAGCGACAATGCCGTCTTAGATTTTCAATTTCAAGCATATAACAGTACACATTATGCACTACATATCCGTGCTCATGTGATTCCCTAACCAAAGACTTATCATGATCCATGCCCTTATATATCTTCCAATAACTTACCTTACAACCCAATTCTATGCAGATTTGATTTGACATGTCTCTTGTCGATGGGCCTTTACCATTGGAAACCTATTTTCAAAGTATATACCTATGACTTTGCTATGGCATGAGGATTATGGCTCGTAAAATGCTCTGAACTATATGTATGGTACTTTTTGTAGATTCTAATGACAAACTTGTCGCTACTTGTAAATTTCACAACCCTCAACCACCAATTTCACTCCGGATATGAATATTTTAAAAAATACACATTACAAGAATTGATCACCTTTTTCAGTCAAATCTTTTTTCAAACAAGCAATTTTCAATGAATTTACTAGTTATTCCTTGTTCTTGAATGTCATTCCCTTATAAAAATCATTTTCATCATCTTGAACATTGTTCACATGTGATGATTGAGAAGAAGTTGAATTGTTGCTCCCAAGGTCCGACACTTCATCTCCTCCAATTTCATCATCGTGATTATTTATGTCCACAACATCGAATTCATCATTTAACATATCTTGTTGGTCTTTTCGAGCTTATGATTCTCCTCGATAGGATTTTCAACCAGGTAGGTTCTTAACATAGGCGTTACTACTCCACCCAAATAAACAAGTAAACTAGGCTGGTTAGTTATTTTAAAGGTAAGACCTTCTCATTATGAAAAAAACTGGGAATATAACTAGTTTGTTGCTGCAACATGTAGGTCATATGTTGCAACATATAACCTTTTTGTTGCAACATAATACTATCATCTATTCTAATAACTGACTTAATTATTCAACACGAGTCAACTGTTGCAATAGATATAACCATCTGTTGGAAACGCAAATGCAAATTATTGAAAAAATTATAGGTATACCCAGATGATGATGAATGATTCAAAGAACTATTAATTTTACTTATCAAACAATGGTGTGTGAACACAATCACTTATCAAGTAATGTCAATTGATATAGAATGAAATCCGGTCCACTGATTAGCTAAATCTAATTCAAGAAAAAGATAAGAAGAAGAAGAAGCACAAGAAATAGTAGGCAAGAGTAACAATGTACGAACAAGAAGAAGAAAAAAAAGATGAAGCGAACAAGAAGCAAGCAAGCAAGAATGAAGAAGAATAAGAAGAAGAAAAAAAAGAGAGGAATCCGGCGGGGAGGCGGGGGATATTTGCAGCTTTTATTTCCCCTTTTGGTTCGCTGACTGCCCTCCATTTTTGGTTCCCACCATATTTGGTTAAATTAGGTTTTAGTCTTTTACCTTTTTACCCCTCATTTAATACAATGGACCAAACTATCAACTTAAAAACTTGACGGCAACTCCACAAATTCCTCATAAATCCTTAATCCTTAATTACATAATTGTCACCTACATTCAATTAAAATAAATTATGTCACCGCCATTTAATTTTGACACCTTAATGTCACCCTTAATTCAAAATCCCAAGTAAATTTGTGTCTTGTGGGAGTGATGAGTGAAAAAATACAAAACTAAAAACGGAGAAGGTTAAAATATTTGAATTGGTACAAAATTATCTTTCATCCACCTTTCGTACTAAAATACGTTAACCTTTTGGCCCAAAAGTACCCTCGATGTTAATTCTTTGGTTCATATTTGCCCTTATTTTTAATAGTTGTGTTAAAGTAAAATTATTAAATATTAATTTATTATGTTACCTAATCTGATTGGTCGAAATTTAAACCCTCCTCAAATAAATAATAAAAATAATATTCTTAAAAAATATTATTTTTTAAAACCACATATGATTCATATTTTGACCCGAGACACTTGAAAATAATATTGAAAAAGAATTAATTTCATGATATCTTCAAATTGGCCTATTTTAAATCACCCCCCAATTTATTATAACCCAACTCATAAATGGGGATCCAACTAAAATCCATACTCACACCGACTAAATGTCCATCTAAATTTTTTATTTTTATTATCAATTATTCAAATCTCTTGTTCATTTTCTCTTTTTATTCTTTTATAATATCTTGTTCTTAATTAGGATATCCAGGACTCAAACTTGAAATGAACTCACATGTTTATATTCTTTTAATTTGTACTATTGTCAAGGTGGGATGAGGGTGGGGATAGGAAAAATGATTATTTTTATTCTTTTATGGGAAAAGGGTAAAAATTGCCCTTAAACTATGAGAAAGGAAAAAAAATGTCATTCATTTATAGTTTGGTCGAAAAATGCCCTTACTGTCAATACTTTGGTTCAAAAATGCCTTTCCAGTCAATACTTTTGTCCAAAATGCCCTTATAGTTACTAAATGGGTCAAACATGCCCTTTTCTAAAGAAATATTGTTTTCCCCTTTTAAACACATATTTTTAACACATAATAGATGTCATATATAAAATATCATAATGCATCCATCATTAATTTGTATTATATAACGATAAAAAATAATTATTAAAAAAATAAGAAATATTTTATTTTTTTATTTTTTTCTTAATTGAAGTAAGATAAACATTTCCTAATTTAAAAAAAATATATTATTAAAAAAATGAATGTGTTAAAAGGAAATAAATAATATATTTATTTGGAAAATCAGAATTTTTGACCCATTAAATAACAATAAGGGCATTTTTGGAATAAAGTATTGTCAGCAAGGACATTTTTGGACCAAACTACAAACGAAGGGCATTTTTGTTCCTTTTGCATGGTTTAAGGGCATTTTTGACCCTTTCCCTTCTTTAATTTTGAATTTTGGGTACACACAAAAAAAAAATGCAATATTCATATGTATTTGCTTAATTAAGTAATCTTTTATTGAACTAATTATTTCTATATGAATATCATCATTATTTTCCTCTTTTTTTCTTCTCTTTTGTTTGTCATAAATTGGAAAAAAACATAGTTGACAAGATCCAAATAAAAAAATGGAAGAGAAAGGAAGTGAAGGGGTGGGGGGGGGGGGGGGAGGGGAGAGGGGAGGGGTGTAAAGAGTAGATTCTAACTTTTTTTTTAATTTACTAAGACATTCAAAATCAATTCAATCATGTGAGCTCATATGTTAAGTAATTTCAAATTATTTTAATGAAAAAGGGCCTAAAATGCCCTTAAACTATGAGATTTGATACAATATTGCCCTCCATCCACCTTATGAGTATGATCCGTTAGACATAAGGGTATTTTTGAGTCAAAAGGTTGACATCAAGGATATTTGGGGGGCCAAAGATGGATGAAGGATTGTTTTGTACCAATTCAAATAGTTACAAAAATATTTTAGGCCCTTCTCCGAACTAAAAAAGAAGACACTTGAGGATGAAGATAACTAGTCAAATGTGTTTTTTTTTTCTTTTTAATTTATTAAAATTAAATTTATGGTCCAAGTCCAAGAAAAACAACAAAACAAAATAGCTAGCCAAAAAAAAAAGAGGAAAGGAAAAGGGAAGCACACAAAACAAATGTTGTTTCTCCAACCTTGGTGGTACATAACTTCAAAAAAAGATCTTTAGTTAGAAATAACTCGATCATTGAAATTTTAAATTGATCGCTAAAAAATAATAACGATAAAAAATATTCTTCGTCATCAATCATTAAAAGAAGGGAAGAAGGACAAATATAGCCTCAAACTATCATAAATGGTATGCAGAAACCCTCTATTATACTTTTGGAACATTAGTCCCCATGCCGTCCAAAAACTATAGCATATATAACCTTTATACTAACGGAC
This sequence comes from Solanum commersonii, assembly GCA_029007595.1. NCBI lineage: Eukaryota > Viridiplantae > Streptophyta > Magnoliopsida > Solanales > Solanaceae > Solanum > Solanum commersonii. Next base: position 14,419,611 of record JAJTWQ010000002.1, read on the forward strand.
ATACACGTGTCATAATTTTATCCATCGACCCAACATTTATTAAATATCGGATCGGCGGATAAGATTGTTCCACGTGTCCCTATTTAGTCTTCGATTAGAGTGAAGGGCATATATGCTCTAGTTTTTGGGCGGCAGGGGAACCAATGTCCCAAAAGTATAATTGAGGTATATCTGCATACCCTTTTTGATAGTTTTGGGGGTATATTTGTCGTTTTTCCCTTAAAAAAATCGATGTTAAAAGTTAACGATCAAAATTTTATCTAGTTGCTAAAAGAATATTTATTGACAACATAAATTTCGATCATTATATGTCATTTTTAGCAATCGATTTTTTCCTTCACCAATCTGTCATCCGATTCTTAAAAATTTTCACGACAATAACTAATTTAATCACACAAGTATTTTTAACGATCAAAATTTCTTTCACTAATTGTATTGTCACGACCCAAAACTAATCCTGAGTGGCACCCACACTTAATTCCTATCTAACAAAATAACAATAATATAAACTCTCGCCTAAAAATCAATCTGCATAGAACTTACTGTGGAATTGTTGAAGTTTACCTGATGCATTTCAACTTGGTTTTCGTTCCACGATGTTTCTGTTCTTCTACAAATTATCTTTTACCCTAATATAATATATGACTAATTATCAAAGTAGTAAAAGTGGTCCACTATTAATTTTAATGTTATTTTACTTAGCCACCAACTAAATAAATTATAAAAACTACTCCATTAATTCTATAATTGTAGTTACGAATAGTCCAAAACACTTATTTAAAATTTATCGGAAGAGTATTTTATGCAATAAAAAGCTCTAGTACTCAAAATGATCAAATGGGTCGTTACATTAGATACCAATTTACCCATCATTCGTCCTTGAACGATCAAAAGAAGGCGAGGGTAAGAAAGGGTACCTGAATCGATAAAAAGGTGTGGATATCTTTCATGCATATCAATCTCACTCTCCCAAGTGGACTCTTCAACTAGATGATTCTTCCACTAAACCTTGATAGTTGCAATCTCTTTTGACCTCAACTTGCGGACCTCCTTATCTAAAATAGCTACAGGCTCCTCCTCATAAGACAAATTCTCATCAAGTTGGACCAAATCCCAACGAATAATGTAGTTTCCATCACCATGGTATTTTTTCAACATGGACACATGAAATACTGGGTGCACTCCTAACAATCCTGGAGGCAAGGACAATTCATAGGCCACCTCCTCCACACACTTAGGAACTTTAAATGGCCCAATATACCTCGGACTAAGCTTACCCCTCTTACGAAACCGCATCACACCCTTCATGGGTGAAACCTTCATCAAGACTTTCTCACTCTCCATAAACTATAAGTCCTTGCCTTTCGATCTGCATACTCCTTCTGTTTGCTCTGAGCTACTAGAAGCTTCTTCTGTATGAATTTCACTTTCTCTAACGATTCTCTCAAAAGATCGGTACCCTAAGGTCTCAACTCGAATGCATCAAACCAACCAATGGGATACCTATATCTCCTCCCATACAATGCCTTAAATGGGGCCATATCAATACTCAAGTGATAGCTATTGTTGTACGAAAACTCTACTAAGGGGAAGAACTGATCCAATGACCACCAAAATCTATCACGCACGCACGAAGCATATCCTTTAGCACTTGAATTGTTCACTCAGACTGCCCATCGATCAGAGGGTGGAATGCAATACTAAGATCCAATCTAGTAACTAATTCAGCATGCAAGGTCCTCCACAAGTTAGAAGTAAATTGCGTACCTCTATCTGATATGATGGAGATTGGAACTCCATGCAATCGAACAATCTCACAGATATAGAGGTTGGCTAACTTCTCTGCATTGTAAGTCATCTTGACCGGAATGAAGAGTGAGCAGACTTAGTTAACCTGTGAACAATTACCCAAATAGAATCAAACTTACCCAATGTCTTTGGCAGACCAACCATAAAATCCATTGCAATTCTTTCCACTTCCATTCAGGAATAGGCATTCTCTGAAGTGTCTCTCTAGGCCTTCGATGCTCGTACTTTACATGTTGACAATTCGGGCATTGGGCAACAAAATCAACAATGTCACGCTTCATTCTACTCCACCAATAATGTTGTCTCAGATCACGATACATCTTTGTTGCACCAGGATGTATAGAATACATCAAACTATGAGCTTTTGCAAGAATAATATAAGTCAAATCATCAACACGGGGCACACACACCTGCCCCTTAATTCTAAAGACGCCTTTCTCATCAATCACAGTCTCCTTATCTTCTCCCTGCAATACCATATCTCGAATTTGGCTCAGCTTCTCATCATCAAATAGTTTTCCCTTAATCTTGTCAAGAAAAGAAGATTTTGCCTCCACACAGGCCAATAATCCTCCTTTCTTAAGTACTTCCAGCCTCATAAAGTCATTAGCCAGAGTTTGAACCTCTCTAGACAATGGGCGTCTAGAAACCTGTAAGTGGGCTAAATTACCCATGCTCCCTACTTTTTTACTTAGGGCATCTGCCACAACATTAGCTTTTCCCGGGTGATATAAAATAGTAATATCATAGTATTTCAATAACTCCATCCACCTCCTCTGCCTTAAATTCAAATCCTTCTGAGTGAACACACATTGTAAAATGCAATGATCTGTATACACTTCACACTTTACCCCATATAGATAATGCCTCCACTGCTTCAATGCAAATACAACTGCAGCCAACTCCAAATCATGGGTCGTATAGTTACGTTTATGGACTTTTAATTGCCTTGAAGCATAGGAAATTACATTCCTCTCCTGCATTACCCACTGCACCAAAACCATAATATGATGTATCACAATAAATAATGAAATTCTTACCTTCCACTAGCAACACAAGAATCAGTGTAGTTGTCAACAAGGTCTTTAGTTTCAAGAAGCTTTCTTCACACTCATCCGACCATACAAATGGAACATTCTGCTTGGTCAAATTGGTCAACTCAGAAGCAATGGAAGAGAACCCCTTGACGAATCGGCGGTAGTAGCTAGCAACACCAACGAAACTCCTTACCTCTGAAAACATTAGTAGGCCTTACCCAACTCTTCACTTCTTCAATCTTAGTGGGGTCCACCATCACTCCATCCTTAGAAACCACGTGCCCCAAGAAGGACATTGAATCGAGCCAAAACTCACACTTGGATAATTTGGCATAAAGCCTTTTCTCACTTAACAACCCCAATACAATTCTCAAATGTTCCTAATGTTCCTTCCTGCTCTTTGAGTACGAACCACTAAACTCACCTCCCTTATGAAGCTTCTTAAATTTTGACACCTTGGTGAAGTCACCCGATTTCACCCCTATACCTATATCACAAAATCAACCACTTCTTGTAAAGATTTTGCAGAAGCAGCTACCTGTAAAGGTAGAATCTACAAATTTGACCTCAATCCCTTCTCAAAGCGGTGAATCCACTCTTGCATACTGAAACAAAGCTAAGTGGCATACCTGGATAATGCACAAAATTTGGCCTTATAAACTACAACAAACATTCTTCCTTTCTCTATGTTCAAGAACTCATCTATCCTCCTGTCCCTCAAAGTCCGGGGTATATACTTCTCCATAGGCGGTGCCTTTGTTGGTCGACAATCAACATGAGACCACCACCACATTTTGGCATCCCCCTGAAACTGATAGGCCACAAACTCAACACCGAATCTCTCCACTATGTCCATCTTATGTAGCAGCTCATGACAATCAACCAGGAAATCATAAGCATCTTCAGATTCATTACCCTTGAAGATTGGAGGTTTCAACTTTAAGAACTTAATAAAGAGATCATGCTGTTCACTAGTAATTCTAGGCCCTGTAGTCAGTCGGGGAAACGTGCATATTTTCAAGGACGTATCCATGCGGGGAGACACAACAACTGCATGTTGTACTCCCTAAACCTAAGGTACTGGTGCAGAAAACGTTGGGGTACTTGGCCCTGATCAGATAACCCACTGAGATAAGTGAGAACCCGATTAATCATCTCTGGAGTAGGTTGGGGTGGTACTTCCTTCTCCTGAATCCGCTCATCTTCCTATTCATCACCCTCTCTCGCTACCTCGTTAGTCGGTGGACGGGTCACCGCTCTATCCCTAGCTGGACCAGGTGCGTGTCCTCTGCCTTTAGAAGGCCTTCTCCCGCGACCTCTACCACGACCTCTCGCCACTGCTCCCCTCGAGATGTAGCCCCAATGGTTGGCTCAGGTGCACCCTGTCTTGCCATTGTTGGTGTTGCCATAATTGTTGCTCTAGTTCTAACAATCTGCGAAATAGAGTGAAGAAGGTATGATACAAATTTATATCACCTAGATACCAATTGCATTCAAATAATAGCACGAAAGAAAGAAAAAGATGAGTTTTCCTAAAGTCCTATAGCCTCTCGAAGAAAAGTAAAGGCGTCTCCGTACCGTTTCGTAAGACTCCACTAGACCTGTCCTTGTGTGATGAGATCATTGAACCTAAAGCTCTGATTCCAAATTTGTCACAACCCAAAACTAGTCCTGAGTGACACCCACACTTAATTCCTATCTAACAAAATAACAATAATATAAACTCTTGCCTAAAAATCAATCTGCATAGAACTAACTGTGGAATTTTTGAAGTTTACCTGATGCACACCCGTTTTCAACTTAGTTTTCGTGCCACGCCGTTTCTGTTCTACTACAAATTATCTTTTACCATAATATAATATATGACTAATTATGAAAGTAGTAAAAATGGTCCACTATTAATTTTTAATGTTATTTTTCTTAACCACCAACCAAATAAATTATAAAAACTACCCTATTAATACTATAATTGTACTTATGAATAGTCCAGAACATTCATTTAAAATCTATCGGAAGAGTATTTTATGCAATAAAAAGCTCTAGTATTCAAAACGATCAAATGGGTCGTTACATGTATATTAGCTTACACAACAATATTTTTAGCGGTCAATTTTTCCTTTGTTAATAGTTAGTTTAATATTTGATAAACCAATGTAAAAGAGTTGCAAAGATTATATTTCTATTCACAATTTTACAAAAAAAAGTATACAATTGAATAGCAATAATAATAATAATAATAATATCATCTAGAAAAACATTCAATAATTTACTAAATAATAATATTTACAGAAAAATTCATCTTCAATTTTATTTTAAAAAACTTATCAAGAAAAGATATATTATTTATGGTGTATAACATCATCTTTATCAACTCCTAAATAAAAGAAACATTGCAACATATATTCGTAAGATATTATCTATAAATTACCCTGACAAAATAAAAGTCATCTTGTACTTTCAACTTGCTCCTTAATATTAGATTCTTCCTACTTTAAATTCTTGAGTTGTAAAAATTTTAATTTTTGTTAACTTAATAAAAAAAAGAATAAACTTTTAAAGAAATATATAAAACTTCAATATATTTATCAAAATAATGCATAATTTTTAAGTTAATTAAAAAAGCTCGTAAAAATTAACTTTTCACATATGACATATAATACGAGTCTAGAACCTATTTGAGCCATTAAAAGATAAAATTGACATAAATAAGCCACAGTTTTAGAGTATAACTAAAATAAGCTTAGTGTAGTTTTTTCTTCCATTATATCAAAAACTAAAAAGGCAGACGTTAGTATATTAACGACTAAATTTTATTATAAAACAAAATTTTGTCTTCCATTTTATAAAGTGTAACTTTTTCTTCCTCTTTATATAGAAAATTTTACTTTATCAAAAACTTTTTACTTTCTTCCTCGAATTTTCTAACCCTATACTGGTCCCAACCCAACAACCAAACAATTCGACCTTACTTTTAAAATTCGAAGGTTCTCATTTGAAGATTTTTGAAAGATCAGAGGTCCCTAGCTTAAGCGTAGCACAATCCGACAACCCAAAAAAATATTATTTGTTTTGAAATATATTTATATTTTTATTACATATCAATACTTTAAGTTTAAAGAGGAAAAATTATATAGAAAATCATAGCTTAAGTGCAATATGTTAGATTCCATATGTTGTTCAAGAAATATACACATAAAAAACTGAGAATTACTGTTACATACAAGATACATGGTCTGGTACCACATTTGATGTTCTCTTTACTTTGTCGAAGAGAAATATTAATATTTGTTCGGACAGGAGCCCGGCTAAGATATGATATTGGTCTATTATAAAACTCTATTTGAAAAGCTTGTAAACTTGTAGACAATATGTGGTTTTGATCTTATTTTGTGATTAGCGGCGGAGCCCGAAATTTCCCGAAGGGTTTCCAAGTGCTAAAGTGAATCTTCTCTTCTTAAAAAGTGAAAAAAAATTGCTACTTCGAGATTTTAATGCTCAAACACTTTAAGTTTGTGTGTCTTTACTCTTTTAAGGTGCCTGAAACCACTAGGCTATATCATATTGTTGTGTCAAGGGTGTCCAAAATATGTTATTTAGCCACTTTGTTTATTAGTTTACTTGTATATACGGTATAATTTTCTAACAAGGGGTGTCCAATTAGACACACTGGCATAAGCGTAGCTATGCCACTATTTGTGATATTTGTGTGTGGAACCCATATAATAAGTTGGGTTTTCGGGTTGTTCTATGATTGTGGTATAGACCTCCATTTTTTTTGAAAATCTTCAAATGAGAACTTTCGAATTTCAAAAGAGGGGTCCAATTGTTTGATTGTCAGGTTGGGGACCAATATATGCTTAGAAAATGTAACATCCCACCTTAGAAAGAGCTAAATTTAGAAAACACTAATTTGGAAAGAGCTCAATTGGGAATTTCGCAAGTTAGCCTTAAATTGTGAGTTTGAGTCAACTTCAAATGACCATAACTTTCAGTACAAGATGAGTTAGGTGGCTCATAAGATATCAAATGAAAGGTTTTGTGAATTTTTTTTCCAATGCCACCGAGTTTGCCAAAATCTGAGTTCGGATGAGGAAGATATGCCTGTTTGAGTTCAGCCTGTCCAATTACGGAAATTTATCCAAAGTAATGAGGGATATTTTGGTCGTTTCCTTACCCCATCAACCCAACTCGTTTTGGTTACCCAAATAGGGGTCTAAACTGATTGGAATCAGTTTTCATAATTCAAAATCATGCTTAGGGTTTTGAGAGGAGTTCAAGAGAAGGAAACAAGGAGAAGTTCAAGTGTTCGCTAAGTTTTCTTGTGAATCGAGGATTTGTTTTGCCAAATTAAGGTATGTAGGCTTTCATAGTATTGGTTCGTTCACTCACACACCAATCATGAGTTTCACTTACAAATTAATCTATGAGATTGAGTATATTGAGGTTCTTGATGAAATTCTTGAGGTGTTGTTCTTCATTCTTGAATTACAATGTTTGGTTGAGTTCTTGAGGTGAGGATCTTGTTAATGAGGTTTGTTCTTGAGGTTTTTTGAGTAGAGTTTCATGTAATTAAGTTGAGTAAATGAGTCTAAGAGGGTTTGGAAGAAACCATTCGATTCTAGGTGAATTAGGGCCAAAAATTGAGAAAACAAAATTCATCAGAAATTTCTGGGTAAGGGCTGGCGCGCCACGCCAGAACTGTGCCTCTGTAGTTTAGGGGCTATCGCCCCGCGTCACTCAGTGTGCCAGGGTCACCTGCCCCATCATGTTGTCATCGTTTGTCCCGTCTGAGTTCTTTTAAAGTGTACCTTCACTCCCTTTTTGATTTTACTATTTTAAATCACATTTAATCATCACGAGATCCTTCATATCATGACTCATAACTCTTGAATTCATAATTCAAATTCAAGATCGAGTTAAGAGTAGAGTTCGAGGGAGTTTTTTTGAGTCATTTGAGAAGCCTTTTACAACTTTTAAAAAAAACTTGTTTTAAGACTCGAGTACTTGAGTATGAGGATGAGTAGAGTTGAGTTTCATTTATTTCAAAATGAATATATGGGAGCTAAGTATTTCCAAGAGTAAATGTTTTTACATTTAAAATAAGAGGAAACATCGATTTCCAAATATGTTCATGAGGAGTTTTTGAGTATAATATCTTTTAAGAGAACCTTTTAAGTAATAATCTTAAAGTTTGAGGATGAGAAAATATTTTTAAACGTATGAGCTGAGTAATATTATTGGAAGCAGTATTGAGCACCGATATATAGACGAGTTTAAACAACTCAAAGTCCTTATAAACCATGTAGCCAACGTGGATAGAAAGGTTCATACTTTTTAGACGATTCCTTAGTGATTTTTAAGCATATTTTAGTGGATTCACTTAGTTAAGGATGTCTTATACTCTAGAAAGGTATAGGACAGTTCTAGCAGCGTGGGCGAGACGTTATATCATCACATAGCTCATAGTGATGGTTGTCGATTAGAGAATCTTCCAAATAAGAGTTATTACATTGAGTTGTTATATACTGTTTTAAATGCTTTATATAAACTCCATCTTTATTGTTATTTTTATACTGTATTGAGTTGAGTATCCATGAGTTGAGGTTGAGGTTGAGTTGAGTAGAGATGAGGTGAGTATGTTTCATTCTTTCCAAGTTCAAGTTGTTATGTTATGTTCAGTGTTCCCCTTACATGCTCATACATTCAATGTACTGATGTCATTTGACCTGCATTGTTTTATGATGCTGATACACGAGACTAGGGTAATCAACAAGGGGCTTCGTTGATACCACTTGCAGTTCGAGTTAGCTTTGGTGAGCCTCATTGCTTCCAGAGGATTCCATTTACTTTTTAGCCTTGTTAGGATGTTGTGAATCTTGTCCCGACTTCCATCTTTTTCATTTAAAGGCTTCATAGATAGAAAGTAGATTTTGAGGAGTCTCTTTTTCATTTTTCGTTGTTAAATGTTTTAAAGACTTGAGTTGCTTATTACTGGCTAGTTGAATATTCTATTATATTATGAGTATTTACTTGAATCTTTTTGAGTTAAAGCTTTATATTTGAGTTCATCTTGTATTAAGTAAGTCTTCCGCTTAGATTTGAGCCAGGCCAAGGGTTCGATTGGGGCTAGCAAGGGTTCTCGAGTGCTGGCCACATTTAGGGTGTAGGCTCGGGGCGTGACAAACTTGATATCAGAGCACAAAGTTCAAGAGTCCTAGGGTGTCTATGAAGCATTTTCTGTAGAGTCCTAGATATTAGTGTGAAGAGCGCCACATCTATAATTAGGAGACTATAACATTTAGGAACTATCTCATTTCTTTGATACTCTTTTCGTTTGATAGAGTTTAACTCTATAAAGTTTCTTTCTAATTTGCGCTTTCACGTATCTTTCAGATCATGCCTCCACGAAGAGCTATCTGAGGTCGTCCTGCTAGGAAGAATGTTGATCCCCAGGATCAAGGGGTCCCCAATTCACCAGAAGTGCAACCCCAAAGAGAGGTCACTAATGCTGAGTTCCGAGATGCTATTCGGATGTTAAATCAAGTTGTGACCAACCAAGTTGGACAACAAAGAGAGAATCGATAGGATATGGCTGATACATCCAGGATCCATGAGTTCTTGAGGATGAATCCTCCAAACTTCACAGGTTCAAGTGTCATTTAGGATCCAGAAAACTTTATGGAAGAGTTGCAAAAAGTGTTTGAAGTGATGCATGTTGTAGATACTGAGCGTGTGGAACTAGTTGCATACCAATTGAAGGGTGATGCTAGAGTATGGAACGACCAATCAAAGAAGGGTAGAGTTGAAGGGGCACGAATAGTTAGTTAGGTTGTGTTGAAGAGGCCTTCATGGGGTGTTTCTTTCCCAGTGAGCTGAGGGAGGCGAAGGTAAGGGAATTCCTCACTCTTAAACAAGAATCCATGAGTGTGCATGAGTAAAACCTCAAGTTCACTCAATTGTCCTGTTATGCTCCGTAAATGGTTGCTAATATGAGGAGTAGGATGAGCTTATTTGTGTCTGAGTTGTCTCGTCTGTTAAGCAAAGAGGGTAAGACTACGATGTTGATAAGGGACATGGAAATAGCAAGGCTGATGATCCATGTTCAACAGGTTGAGGAAAATAAGCTAATAGATAGAGAAGAGTTCCAAAACAAGAAGGCTAAGACAATAGGAAATGAGTCTGGGAAGCAGAAGAGCAATGCAAACTGGTCATCTTTTCAAAAAAAGCCAAATGGACCTGCTCCATTATCTGCTAGTGCACCTGCACCAAAGAACAGAGGTGAGTTCAAGAATCAAAATTCTCAAAACTTCAGAGATAAACCTGCACAATCTTAAGGTAGTGTGGCACAAAGAGGTAATTGGACTCATTTATGTGCTAAGTGTGGTAGGAACCACCCAGGAGCATGTCGTGATGGCTCCACTGGTTGCTTCAAGTATGGTCAGAATGGTCACTTCATGAGAGAGTGCCCTAAGAACAGGCAGGGTAGTGGTAATGGGGGAAATAGATCCCAATCTTCTTAAGTGGCTCCGCCAGATAGAGTTGCACCTAGAGAAGCTACTTTAGGGACAGGCAGGGGAGCAAACCATCTATATACTATCACTAGTCTCAAAGAGCAAGATAATTCACCTGATATTGTCATTAGTATGGTCAAAGTCTTTAATTTTGATGTAGATGCATTGTTTGATCCAGGTGCGAGTCTATCTTTTGTTACTCCATATATTGCTATGAAGTTTGATATAATTCCTGAACAACTTCTTGAGCCCTTTGGTGTTTCCACACCTGTTGGTGAGTTTATCCTATCTAAGAGAGTTTATCGTGATAGTACCATTTATGTCAATCACAAGGACACCATGGATGACTTAGTCAAGTTAGATATTGTAACACCTCGGTATTTGAAAGAGCTAAAAATTGAAAGAACCAATTTGAAAATAGCAAAATCTGAAAATTTTCAAGTTAAACTTAAGTTGGGAGTTTTGGATTAACTTTAAACGACCATAACTTTCAGAACAAGAATGGTTAGGTGGCCCATAAGATATCAAATGAAAGGTCTTGGAATCCTCTTTCCAACGTCACTGAGTTTACTAATTTTTGAGCTCGTACGAGGGAGACTACCTATTTGAAGTTGGGTGTCCAGTAAAGGAAAGTTACCCGATAATATGAGGGGTATTTTAGTCTTTTACTTACCCTAATCAGATTTAAGCAAATTTTGTTAATACTTGCGGGTCTAAACTGATTTGGTTCAGTTTTACAATTCCTAATTTACGCTAGGGTTTTGAGAGGAATTTAAGATAAGGAGAAAAGGAGAAAAGTCAAGGCATTCATCAAGTTTTCTTGTGATTCGAAGTTTGTTTTGCATAGGGTTTAATCAGTAAGAGTTATGTGGGTTCTCATAGTGTTGGGTTCATTCACCCATACACCAATCCTGTTAGTTTCTATGCAATTTCATTCTTGAAGTTGAAGAGTTTGAGTTCTTGATTAGTTTCTTGAAGTATTGTTTCCGTTCTTGAATTAGGATGGGTTTGATGATTTCTTGAGGTAATCGTTTGGAGTTTAAGAGTTGTTTTGAGTATATTCTTGTGTACTTTTTTTAGGTATTCAAATCTAAGTGATTGGGGAAGAAACCATTCGATTCTAGGCGAATTAGGGTTAGAAAATGAGTAATAAAATTTGAATCTAAGTGTTTGACGTTTGTAGTTTGGCTCCTGTGGTTCCGCACCACTTAGTGCACCCCAACTTCCCTCCCATAATTCAGGTTCTGGCACCCTATGCCACTTAGTGCGCTAGGGTCTCCAGGTCCTCTACCCTTTCGACCTTTTTTCTGTATGAGTTCCCTCGAATTGTACCTACGTTTTCTAATTTATTTCTACACTGTACAGTACATCTAAACATCAAAAGATCATCCATAACATGAGATCATAACCTTGAGTTCATAATTCAAATTCAAGGCAGGGCTAAGAGTCAAGTCTTGAGAGTTCTTCGAGTCATTTTAAGAAGTCTTTTACAAATTATTTTAAAACTGGTTTTAAATGGATTGAGTCCACAATTGAGGAAGAGTAGAGATGAGTTCATTTCTTTAAATGATATATGGGAACTAAGTATTACCAAGAGCAAATGTTTTTACATTTAAGATGAGAAGAAACACTGATTTCCAAAGAGTTCATGAATAATTTTCAGTATTGTCTTTTTTTAGAGAAACCTTTTGAGTAATAATCTCAAAGTTGAGAAAGAGGAAATGTTTTCTTTAAAACATAACGAGTTAAGTTATATTTTGGAAGTAGTATTGAGCACCGATATGGGGGGAGTACTAACAACTCACAACCCCCATAAGCCTTGTAGCCAACGTGGGTAGAAAAGTGTCATACTTTTTAGATGATTCCTTTATTTCTTTTAAGCATAGACTAGTGGATCCACTTAGTTAGTAGGTTCTATACCCCGATAAAGTATAGGACAACTTTGGCAGTGTGGGCTAGACATTGTACCATTACATAGCTCATAGTGATGGTTGTCGGTTAGAGAATCTCCCAATAGTTTCTATTTTGTATTTTTGCATACAAACATAGTTTATATTGTATTTTATAATACACTGAGTTGCTATCTACTATTTTAAAGCTTTTCTTTATACTGCATTATTTCTATTGCTTTATATTGAAATGAGGTTGAGTTGAGTTGAGAAAGGTAAGTGTTTCTTTAGTTCTAGTTCAAGCTTATGTCTTGTTTAGATTTCCCCTCACATGCTCGTACATTCCATGTACTGACTCCATTTGGCCTGCATCTTTTATGATGCTGATATAGGTAACCATGATCATCATCCAATGCTTCGTTGATCCAGTTGAGCTTCCGAGTTATTGGTGAGCTTTCTTGCTTTCGAAGAATCCCTTGTTTACTCTCTGTCAAGACCCAAGGGTACACACTAGATGTAACATGGTGTACTTGACCCCGAAGGGGTCTCATACAAGCCCTTAGCATATCATGACATAGGATAATAGAAAAGTGCAGAAATTTTAAAACATTTTCCATACAAATCAAAGTCTTTATAAAAGCAAAGAGGAAGTCTTACTATACTTGTTTCAAATCATCTATAAAATAACTCTTTGGACACAACCCATACTATAGTCTCAAAGCATAAAAGAAAGACATAAAGGAAATCGTGGTTTCATCCTCGATGCTATGAGGAATCACCATTCTTCAACTTTTTTCTCTACTAGAAACCTATCCTCAAGAATAGAACTCAAATCACCGGACCCTACATTTTATGAGAATGTAGGCAAGAGTATGCGTTAGTACAAAAGTACTAAATATGATAGCTAACATAACACAATAAGAGCATAACATAAGGGCTAGTCAACATAAGCCTTATGCCATAATCATAAGAGATACTTCATGAAACATAAACTATAAGCAAAAGAGACAATATCATAATCATAAGCAAAGTCTCCAACATATAGGCATCATATAAGAATTATTCAACCCTTAGTCATTCATATCATAAGAGAACTACTTCTCAAGTAACCTCAAAGAATACTTGTGCAATGCATGTATAAGACCCCATAATCCCATCCATATTAGGTATCACTTTTAGGTCATCATAATCATACTTACCATCTTTGGATCTCATCCTTAACTCACTTCTCATAGATAAGGGAATCTTCACCTTTTACTCAAACTTGTCAAGAAAGGCAATTATAGCAACATACCAAGCTAAGCATATATCATATAGGCAAATCTCATATTAAAACATGCTTATAATACTTCCTTGAAGTAATCTAGTTCTATCATAGACAAGCTACTTAGATTAGGGACTTGTCCCTCATATTCATAATAGTCATGGAAGAGTACCTAGTTACTAGTCCAAGACAAGTCATTACTCATGAATGGTCATAATTCACCTATTCAAGGCTACCAAGGAATAGTACTATTTGTCAATCCAAGCTAAGCATGCAATACATAAGAGATATACTTCATAAGTAGCTTCAAGTTATACTTGTGCAATGCATGAATAAGACCCCATAATCCTACCCATGCTAAGTACTACTTTAGGCTATCATACTTCAATTATTACTATTTATCATTTCTAGATTACCAAATAATAACACCCTATTAGGCTAGACCAAGCTACCATGGAAAAACATACTAATCATGCAAGTCCAAGCTATTCTAGGAAGGGTACAAGTGTTCCATCCTAGCTGCCATGAAATGGTCTTAGACCAACAACGTCATGCTACCATGCAAGCACACTATGATGCTAATGTAAACTACCCTTAGGAGAGTATGGTTTCTCAATCCTAAGCTACCATGAAATGGTTTTGGCCTATCTAAGTAATGCTACCAGGAAAGCATTCTCTGATGCTAGTTAAAGCTACATTGGAGAAACGCTAAGGTTCAATCCAAGGCTACCATGAGAACTCCTAACACAAGCTACCAAGCATGGTCTAGTCTTACCAAGTCAAGCTATTCATGAAGGGATACTATATATCAACTTTAAGCTATTCTAGTCTAGCATGCATGATTCATTTTAGGTGAGTAAGCCTTTCAACATAGAATCATTCTATGTGAGAAAACCTTTCATCTCCTAGCATGTTCATGCCTTAGTGTGTATATGAGAATATCTTTTCAACAACACAACAACCTATCATGATCATAGACACTTCACTCTCAAAGCCCCAGTGATCAACATTCATGACTACAAGCCTTACTCTCAAAGCTTTACTTCTTGCAATCATTATTCATATCTATATTTCAAGGCATTTTAATCACATGCTTTATTATCAAGTGATTCTAGTCATAAATCATCATAAAGGTTCAATATCAAGCTTTACTAGTCATGATCCATCATATATACTATAATATAATTCAATTCATGACTATTTGCTTTTATTCTTGAACAATTACTATACATAACATCATTTCTAGAAGATCACCTATAAGTCTTCAATTTCCCTCTTTAAGGCACAAACCCACATTATTACAATTTCATCAATTAAACAAGGGTTGGCCATGTAAAACACATAATATCATCATAATAACATGAATCACTACTAAATCCATCATAAAAAATTAATATCCACTCAATTGGATTCATACTCAACACTACCCACAATATAGGAAGAAACCCTAGCTAGAATTGGGGTTCATCTTCACAATTGGGGGAAAACTAAGGGTCTCCATGGATGAATAATATAGCATAAATTGATTATAAATCCCTCACAAATATTGTAACAAAAGAGAAATTTGACCTAGCTTGCTTCTCTTCTTCTTCTTCTTTTTAGAGAGAGAATTTCTTGAAGGGAATTGGGTTCTTTGGTGAATTGAAAATAATGACTAGTATCAATGTATTTAGGGGTCTATTATCTTTATATAAGTTGTCTAATTACTAAAAAAATTTCACCACTTAATAACTAATTAATTCTAGAAAGTTCCCTAACCCCCAACTTTTAAGCCTAAGGACCACACTGTCTTAACCCACGAGACCACGCTGACAGCCGTGGTTCCACCCACGGTCTATGCTGGTCAATTGTGGGTGAGTTACTGGAACATGGTTTGCAGGAATTGACCCACGACCTTGCCCCACGGGGCGTGGGTGGACCCACAGGACGTGAGTCCCCATCGTGGGTCACTGCCATGGGGCAGATTTTGGGGTAATTCTAGGGTCCTCTTCAAGGACCCTTAGTTGGTCCTTGGGGAGTCGTACCTTGATGTTTAACCCCTAAACCCCTCATTCAAAGTACGGGAAGTCATTTCTACGACTCTAACCCTCCCGTCAAGCTTTAGAACCCATACATAAGGCCCTAGTTTAGCCTACTAGTTATCGGGTGTTAAATTTTCAGACATTTCATTTTGTTAGTAGGATGTTGTTGGTCTTGTCCTACCATCCATATCAGTAAGTAGAGGCTTTATAGATGGATAGACATAGTTCATGAGTCTTGTTCATTTCATTTATTGATGTCTCAGACTTGAGTTGCCACTTTGGCTAGTGAATGTTTCTTCAAATGTTCTGAGTTAGATATTTTGAGTTAAAGCTTTACTTTTAAAGTTCTCTTATTATTGAGTAAGTCTTCCGCTAAGATTTAAGCTAGGCCAAGGGTTCACTTGGGGCCAAAAATGGTTCTCAAGTGCCGGCCACGTCCAGGGTGTAGGTTCAAGGCGTGACAAACATTGTATCAGAGCACAATGTTCAAGAGTCCTAAGGTGTCTACGAAGCCGTTTCTATAGAGTTCTAGTTATCGATGTGAAGCACATCACATCTATAATTAGGAAGTTGCGACATTTAGGAAGTATCTCACTTCTTTCATACTAGTTTCGTGCGATAGAGCTCATTTCTATAAAAGTTTTTTTTCTAATTTGTTCTTGTGTATGTCTTTTAAAACATGCCTCCACTAAGAGTTGTCTAAGGTAGTCCTGGTAGTAGGAATGTTGAGGATCAAGGGGTACCCAATGCACCAGAAGTGCAACCTAAAGGAGAGGTCACTAATGCTGAGTTTTGAGATTCTCTCCGGATATTGAGTCAAGTGGTGGACAATCAAGCTAGGCAATAGAGAGAGGTTCAACAGGATGTGGCTGATACATCCAAGATACAATATTTCTTAAGGATGAATCCTCCCGACTTCATCGGTTAAAGTGTCAATGCCAATCCGGAGAACTTTATGGAAGAGCTACAGAAGGTTCTTGAGATTATGCGTGTTGCTGATGATAAGCAATTGGAACTAGCTGCATCCCCATTGAAGGCTGTTACTAGAATCTGGTTTGACCAATGGAAGAAGAATAGAGTTGAAGGTGCACCAATTGTGAGCTGGGCGGTGTTTGAGGAGGCCTTCATCGAGTGTTTCTTTCTCCATGAGCTAAGAGAGGCAAATGTAAGAGAATTCCTTACTATTAAGTAGGAATCTATGAGTGTGCATGAGTACAACCTCAAATTCATCCAACTTTCCCTCTATGCTTCGGAGATGGTTGCTGACATGTGGAGCAAGATTAGTCTGTTCGTTGCTGGGTTGTCTCGTCTTTCAAGTAAGGAGGGCAAGGCAGTTATGTTGATAGGGGACATGGACATAGCAAGCCTGATGACCCATGTGCAACAGATTAAAGAAGATAAGCCGAGGGATAGAGAAGAGTTTTCTAACAAGAAAGCTAAGACAACAGGGAATGAGTTAGGGCAGCAGAAGAGTAATGCAAACCGGTCTTCTTTTCAGCACAAGCAACATGGACCAACTCAATCATCTTCTAATGCACTTACACCAAGGAATAGAGGTGAGTTTAAGAATCAAAATTCACAAAATTTCAGAGTTAGACCTGCAACTCAGGGTAGTGTGGCACAAGGAGGAAATGGGACTCCTGCATGTGCTAAGTATGGTAGGACCACTCATGAGTGTGTCGTAATGGCTCTACTGATTGTTTTAATTGTGGTCTAAATGGTCACTTCATGAGAGAGTGCCTAAAGAACAGGCAAGGTAGTGGTAATGGGGGCAATAGAGCCCAATCTTCTTTAGTTTCTCCACCAGACAGAGCTGCAACTAAAGAGGCTACTTCAGGAATAGGCGGAGGAGAAAACCGTCTATATGCTATCACCAATTACCAAGATCAAGAGGATTTACTAGATGTTGTCACTAATATGATCAAATTCTTTAATTTTGATGTATATGCTTTGCTAGATTTAGGAGTGAGTCTATCTTCTGTGACTCTTTATATTGCCATGAATTTTGATATTCTTCCTAAGCAACTTCTTGTCAATCACAAAGACACCATGGTTGACGTAGTTGAGCTAGACATGGTAGACTTTGATGTTATATTAGGTATGGACTGGCTTCATGCCTGTTATGCCTCAGTTGATTGTAGAACTCGAGTAGTTAAGTTACAGTTTCCTAATGAGCCAATTTTGGAGTGGAAGAGCAGTTCAACAGTGCCTAAGAGTCGTTTCATTTCGTACATTAAGGCGAGAAAGTTGGTTTCCAAGGGGTGAATCTATCACTTAGTCTGAGTTAATGACTTTAGTGTTGAAACACGACCTATTCAGTCAGTTCCAATAGTGAGTGAGTGTACAGAGGTCTTTCCAGATGATTTTCTTGGAGTCCCTCCTGAGAGAGAAATAGACTTCGGTATAGATATTCTTCCTGATACTCATCCTATATCTATTCTGCCATATAGAATGGCCCCAACAAAGTTGAAAAAGTTAAAAGAGCAGTTGAAAGATCTCCTGGAAAAAGTCTTCATTCGACCTAGTGTCTCACCTTGGGGCGCTCCGGTCTTATTTGTGAGGAAGAAAGATGGTTCGCTTAGAATGTACATATATTACCGTCAATTGAACAAGGTTACTGTAAAGAATAACTATCCTCTTCCCAGAATTAATGATATCTTCGATCAATTTCAGGGCACCACTTGCTTTTATAAGATAGACCTCAGATCAGACTACCATCAGTTGAGAGGAAGATAAAGTGACATCCCTAAAACAACTTTCAAGACCCTCTATCGTCATTATAAGTTTCTGGTTATGTCATTTGGTTTAACTAATGCCCTACAACATTCAAGGACCTTATAAATAGAGTATTCAAGAGTTATCTAGATATGTTTGTTATCATATTCATTGATGACATTCTAATCTATTCGAGGAATGAGGAAGATTATGCTAGTCATCTTAGAGTAGTTCTTCAAACTCTCAAGGATAGAGAGTTGTATGTTAAATTTTCCAAGTGTGAATTTTGGCTTGAGTTTGTGGCATTCTTAGGCCACATTGTTTCTGGTGAAGGATTCCAGTTCATACTCAAAAGATTGAGGCAGTGCAGAACTGTCCTAGACCAACATCTCCAACTGATATTAGGAGTTTCTTGGGATTAGCTGGATATTATAGGAGGTTTGTCAAGGGATTTTCATCTACTTCATCCCCATTAACTGAGTTGGCTCAAAAAACAGTTAAGTTCCAATGGTCTGAAGCTTGTGAGAAAAGCTTTTAGGAATAGAAAACTAGGTTGACTACTGCATCGGTGTTGACCTTACCAGAAGGTATGCAAGGTTTTGTGGCATATTGTGATGCGTCCAGAGTTGGACTGGGTTGTGTATTGATGTAGAATGGCAAGGTTATAACTTATGCCTCCAGACAACTTAAGATTCACGAGAGGAATTACCCAACCCATAATTTATATTTGGCTGTTGTAGTTTTTGCTTTGAAAATAGGGCGCCACTATCTTTATGATGTTCATATAGATGTGTTCACCGATCACAAGAGTCTCCAGAATGTAATCAGTCAGGAAGAGCCTAATCTCAGATAGATGAGGTGGTTGGAGTTACTAAAGGATTATAACATGAGTATTCTTTGTCACCCAGGTAAGGCTAGTGTTGTTGTTGATGCTTTGAGCAGATTGTCTATAGGTAGTACCACCCATATTTAGGAAGCAAAGAAAGAGTTAGCAAAAGATATGCACAGACTTGCACGATTGGGAGTCCAGATAATGGATCCCAATGAAGGAAGAGTAGTGGTGATAAATGCGGCTGAATCGTCACTAGTGTATGAAGTGAAAGAGAAACAAGACCAAGATCCTATTTTTCTTGAATTAAAGGCAAGTGTTCATAAGCAAAACGTGATGGATTTTGAACAAGGGGTAGATTGTGTATTGAGGTATCAAGGTAAATTGTGTGTGCGAAGGGTGGATGAACTTCAAGAGAGGATCATGGAGGAAGCTCATAGCTCCAGATATTCTATCCTTTCAGGTTCAACAAAGATGTATCGTGACTTGAGAGAAGTCTATTGGTGGAGTAGCATGAAGAAGGGTATTGTAAAATTCGTTGCTAAGTGCTCGAATTGCCAACAAGTCAAGGTAGAGCACCAGAGGCCTAGTGGTATGGTTTAGAACATAGATCTTCCAGAATAGAACTGGGAGATGACCAATATGGACTTAATTACATGCTTACCGCGGTCTCGCAGAAAACATGATTTGATTTGGGTGATTGTAGATTGGATGATTAAATCAGCCCATTTCATACCGATAAATATTACTTTTACAACATAGGATTATTCCAAGTTATACATCCAAGAGATAGTCACACTTCATGGAATTTTGGTGTCCATTATTTCAAATAGAGGCGCGCCATTCACCGCACACTTTTGGAAGTCATTCTAGAAAGGTTTGGGGTCCAAGGTAAATTTGACTACTAATTTTCATCCTCAGCCTGATGGTCAAGCAGAGCGCACGATTCAGACTTTAGAGGATATGTTGAGGGCTTGTGAGATTGATTTCAAGGGTAGTTGGGATGATCATTTACTGTTAATAGAGTTTGCTTACAACAATAGTTACCACTCTATCATCTAAATGGCTCCCTATGAGGCTCTTTATGGGAGAAGATGTAGATCCCCTATTGGATGGTTTGAGGTTTGTTAAACTGGATTGATAGGACCAGACTTAGTTCATCAAGCTATGGAAAAGGTAAGACTATTCAAGAGAGGTTGAAAACTGCACAGAGTCGTCAGAACTCCTATACTGATGTTATGGGAAGAGACTTAGAGTTTGAAGTAGATGATTAGGTTTATTTGAAAGTCTCACCCATGAAGGGTGTTATGATATTTGGTAAGAAGAGGAAGCTTAGTCCCTAGTATGTTGGTCCTTACAGGATATCCAAGAGGATTGACAATATAGGTTATGAGTTAGAGCTACCATCAGAGTTAGTAGTGGTTCATCAAGTATTTCACATTTCCATGTTGAAGAAGTGTATGGGTAATCCTTCACTTCTCATACCTACTGAAGATATCGATATTAATGATTTCTTATCTTATGAGGAAATTCCCATTCAAATTCTAGATCGTTAGGTTCGCAAGTTAAGAACCAAGGAGGTAGCATCACTCAAGGTCTTATAGAGGAATCAGTTTATTGAGGAAGCTACTTGGGAGGCTGAGGAGGATACTAAGAAGAGATATCGACATCTCTTTGAGTCCGGAGAAATTCCAAATTAAGGTACTAATCCTTTTCTTGGCATTTATTTTAGTTAAAATGTTGTGTTACTTTGCATATTGAGTGTTTGAGCTAGATGTTAGATGTTACCACCCTTAATGTACTTAGAGCAATTTCATTTGAGGACGATTGTTCCCAAGGGGAAAATATTGTAATACCTCAGTATTTGAAAGGGATAAAAATAGAAAGAACAAATTTGAAAATAGCAGAATCTGAAAATTTTCAAGTTATACTTAAGTTGGGAGTTTTGCATCAACTTCAAACGACCATAACTTCCCGTACATGAAGAGTTAGGTGGCCTATAAGATATCAAATGAAAGGTCTTCGAATCCTCTTTGCAATGCCATCAAGTTTACTAATTTTCGAGACCTTATAAGGGAGAAATACCCGTTTGAAGTTGTGTTGTCCAATTAAGGAAAGTTACCCAAAAATATGAGGAGTATTTTAGTCTTTTCCTTACTCAATCACACGTAAGTAAATTTTGGTAATACTTAGGGCTCTAAACTGATTTGGTTCAGTTTTACAATTCCTAATTTAGGCTAGAGTTTTGAAAGGAGTTCAAGAAGAGGAGAAAAAGGAGAAAAGTCAAGGCATTCATCAAGTTTTCTTGTGAATCGAAGGTTGTTTCACCAAGTTCTTAATCCCTAAGAGGTATGTGAGTTCTCATAGTGTTGGATTCATTCACCCACATGCCAATCATGTTATTTTCAACGTAATTTCATTCTTGAAGTTGAATAGTTTGAGTTCTTGATTAGTTTCTTGAAGTAATTTTTCCATTCTTAAATTAGGATGGATTTGATGTTGAGGTAATCATTTGGAGTTTAAGAGTTGTTTTGAGTAGATTCTTGTGTAATTTTTGGGTATTCAAATCTAAGTGATTGGGGAAGAAACCATTCGATTGTAGGCGAATTGGGGTTAGAAAACAAGTAAGAAAATTCATCGGGAAATTCTGGGCTGGGGCTGGCGTGCCGCGCCTGCAGTGCGCCAAAATGTGGAGTCTATAGTTCGGCTCATGAGGAACCATGCCACTTAGTGCACCCCAACTTCCCTCCTTTAGTTTAGGGTCTAGTGCCCTGCGCCACTCAGTGCGCCAGGGTTGCAAGGTCCTCTACCCTTTCCACCTTCTTTTCATATGAGTTCTCTCGAATCGTACGTATGTTTTATAAATGATTTCTACACTCTAAGGTATGTCTAAAAATTGAGAGATTATCCATAACATGAGATCATAATCTTGAATTAATAATTCAAATTCAAAGCAGAGCTAAGAGTCAAGTCTTGAGAGTTCTTCAAGTCATTTTAAGAAGTCTTTTTACAAATTGTTTTAAAACGTATTTTAAATGACTTGAGCACAGAGTTGAGGAAGAGTAGAGCTGAGTTCATTTCTTTAAATGATATATGGGAACTAAGTATTCCTAGGAGCAAATGTTTTTATATTTAAGATGAGAGGAAACGCTGATTTTTAAAGAGTTCATGAACAATTTTTAGTATTGTCTCTTTTTAGTGAATCTTTTTGAGTAATAATCTCAAGGTTGAGGAAGAAGAAATGTTTTGCTTAAAACATAATGAGCTAAGTTATATTTTGAGAGTAGTATTGAGCACCGATATGGGGGAGAAAGGTTCATACTTTTTAGATGATTCCTTTATTATTTTTAAGCATAGACTAGTGGATCCACTTAGTTAGTAGGTTCCATACCTTGGCAAAGTAAAGGATAGTTCTGGCACCGTGGGCTAGACATTGTACCATCACATAGGTCATAGTGATGGTTGTCGGTTAAAGAATCTCCCAACAATTTTTATTTTGTATTTTTGCATACAAACAAAGTTTATATTTTATTTTCTAATACATTGAGTTGCTATCTACTCCATTAAAGCTTTTCTTTAAACTGCATTATTTGTATTGCTTTATATTTAAATGAGGTTGAGTTCAGTTGAGAAGAGATAAGTGTTTCTTCAGTTCCAGTTTAAGCTTTTGTCTTGTTTAGATTTCCCCTCACATGTTCGTACATTCTATGTACTGAGTCCATTTGGCCTGCATGTTTTATGATGCAAATACAGGTAAACAGGATCAATATCCAACGCTTTGTTGATCAAGTTGAGCTTCAGAGTTGTTGGTGAGCTTCCTTGCTTTCAGAGGATCCCTTGTTTACTTTCAGTCATTTCATTTGTTAGTAGGATGTCGTGGGTCTTATCCCAATATCCATCTCAGTTAGTAGAGGCTTCATATATAAATAGACATAGTGCATGAGTCTTGTTCATTTCATTTATTGATGTCTGAGACTTGAGTTGCTACTTTGGCTAGTGAATATTTCTTTAAATGTTCTGAGTTAGATATTTTGAGTTGAAGCATTACTTGTAAAGTTCTCTTATTATTGGGTAAGTCTTCCGCTAAAAGTTAAGCTAGGACAAGGGTTCACTTTGGGCCAGCAATGGTTCTTAAGTGATGGCCACGTCTAGGGTGTAGGCTCAGGGTGTGACAAATACGGTGGACTTGGATGTTATTCTAGGTATGGACTGACTTCATGTTTGTTATGCCTCAGTTCATTGTAGAACTCGAGTAGTTTAGTTCCAGTTTCCTAATAAGCCAGTTATTTAGTGGAGGAGTAGTTCAACAGTGCCTAAGGGTCATTTTATCTTGTACCTTAAGGCCAAAAAGTTAGTTTCCAAGGGGTGCATCTATCATTTAGTCCGATTTAATGACTTTAGTGTTGAGACACCACCTATTCAGTCAGCTCTAGTTGTTAGTGAGTTTCTAGAGGTCTTTCCAAATAATCTTCCTAGAGTCCCTTCTGAGAGAGAAATAGACTTCGGTATAGATATTCTTTCTGATACTCGACCTATTTATATTTCACCATATAGAATGGCTATTGTTGATTTGAAAGAGTTAAAAGAGTAGTTGAAAAACCTTCTTCATAAAGGTTTTATTCGACCCAGTGTCTCACCTTGGGGCGCTCCAGTCTTATTTGTGAGGAATAAAGATGGTTCTCTTAGAATGTGTATAGATTAGCGTCAGTTGAAAAAGGTCACTGTCAAGAATAAGTATCCTCTTTCGAGAATTTATGATCTTTTTGATCAACTTTAGGGTGCCACCTGATTTTCTAAGATACACCTTAGATCTGGCTATCATCAGTTGAGAGTAAGAGAGAGTTATATTCCAAAGAAAACTTTCAGGACCCGCTATGGTCATTATGAGTTTCTAGTTATGTCTTTTGGCCTAACTAATGCTCATGTAGCGTTCATGGATCTTATGAACAGAGTGTTTAAGCCTTATCTTGATATGTTTGTTATTATATTCATTGATGACATTTTAATTTATTCGAGGAATGAGGAGGATCTTGCTAGCCATCTCAGAGTAGTTTTTCAAACTCCAAGAGATAGAGAGCTGTGTGCCAAATTTTCCAAATGTGAGTTTTGGCTTGAGTCACCGGTGTTATTAGGCCACATTGTTTCTTGTGATGGGATTCAAGTTGACACTCAGAAGATTGAGGCAATGCAGAACTAGCATAGACCCACATCTCCAATTGATATTAGAAGTCTCTTGGGATTGACTGGTTATTATAGAATGTTTGCCGAGGGGTTCTCATCTATTTCAGCCCCGTTGACAAAATTTACTCAGAAGATAGAAAAATTTCAATGGTCCGAAGCTTGTGAGAAAAGCTTTCAGGAATTGAAAACTACGTTGACTATTGCCCCAATATTGACATTATCGAAGGGTACACAAGGCTTTATTGTGTACTGTGATTCATCCAGAGTTGGACTAGGTTGTGTATTGATGCAGAATGACAAAGTTATAGCTTATGCCTCCAGACAACTTAAGATTCATGAGAAGAATTACCAAACCCATGATCTAGCGTTGGGTGCTGTAGTATTCTCTTAGAAAATATGGCGTCACTATTTTTATGGTGTTCATACAGATGTGCTCACCGATCACAAGAGTCTTCAGTATGTATTCAGTCAGAAAGAGATTAATCTTAGATAAAGGAGGTGGTTGGAGTTACTCAAGGATTATGACATGAGTATTCCCTATCACTCAGGTAAGGCTAATGCTATTGTTGATGCTTTTAGCAGGTTATCTATGAGTAGTACTTCCCATGTTGAGGAAGTCAAGAAATAGTTAGCCAAAGATGTGCATAGACTTGCGCGATTGGGAGTCCGGTTAATAGATTCCAGTGAAAGAAGAGTGGTGGTGATGAATGAGATTGAATCATCGCTAGTGTCCAAAGTGAAATAGAAACAAGACCAAGACCATGTTTTTCTTGAATTGAAGGCAAATATTCATTAGCATAAAGTGATGGCTTTTGAACAAGGGGGGGGGGATGGTGTATTGAGGTATCAAGGTAGATTGTGTGTACCAAAGGTGGATGAACTTTAAGAGAGGATCATGTAGGAAGCTCATAGCTCCAGATACTCTATCCATCCTGGTTCCAAAAAGATGTATCGTGACTTAAGAGAAGTCTATTGGTCGAGTAGTATGAAGAGGTGTATTTCAGAGTTCATTGTTAAGTGCCCGATTTGTGAACAAGTCAAGGTAGAGCACCATATGCCCGGTGGTATGGCTTAGAACATAGATATTTCAGAATGGAAGTGGGAGATGATCAATATGGATTTCATTACAGTCTTGCTGTGGTCTCGCATGCAATATGATTCGATTTGGGTGATTGTAGATCGAATGATTAAATCAACCCATTTCTTACTGGTAAAGACTACCTTTTCAGAAGAAGATTATGCAAAATTATATATTCAAGAGGTAGCCAGACTTCATGGAGTTCTTATAAAACCCCGTATCCAAAAAAGGGAAATAAGACCAATTCCCAAAAATTGCAGGTGCAACCCACGCTTGCCACCTACAGCCCATGAAAGGACTACGGGTCATAGGTGTGGTCCGTGGTTAGCCTGCCTAACAGTGGTCTGAGGGCTCAGCACCACAACTTGACCTATGAACCGTAGGCCAGACCACGGTCCATGATTCGAGACCCAAAATCCTTGTCCGAGATGACCAACGATAGTCCACCAAGACGGTCCGTAGGTAGACCACGGTCCATTGACCCGCGTCCGTCCGAGGTGGGCTGGCAGTTAATTTTAGGGGCAATTGGGTCTTTTCTTAATTAATTAGTTCCTATACTATCGTTTTACCCTTCACTAAGACCTCTATATAAGAATTTTCAACCCCCAAATTAGCCCATTTACTTCATTCTTCCAAATTAACAAAAGAAGAACTTTCAAAATATTTTTCTCTCTAGAAACTTGAAGAAGAAGAAGATTCAACCTAGGGTTTCAAGTCAAGGTCTCAACTCCTCCATTAAAGGCTAGCTTTTGGATTCAAGGTAAGATAGTTTTCATCCATAAAGTCCCAAATTCTTCTATTTGTAAAGGTAGAATTCCCCAATTAAGTTAGGGTTTTCTTCAATCACCATGGGTTCTTTTTATTATTGATTTATATAATTGAATTATGATCTCTTATGCATGAATTGATGATACATGATGATTTTAAGATGATTTCCCCATGAACCCATGTAAGCCCCTAGGTTTTCAAGTTATGAATCATATGATGTGGGTTTTGAGCTTAAAGGAAGAGTTTGATGAAATTAAGCATGTATTGCAAGATTTACATGTATTTATGATGAAATTCATATCTAACCCATATTTTTTAAGTGTTGATAATTGAAAGAGGGTTTTGAACCTCAAGAGGTAAATTACGAACTTATGCATTTTCTTATGAAATCTATGTAAATGTTTTAAGGGTGCTTTGAGAGTAAAGTACCAATGATGATGTTGTTGTTGTGTTGTTGAAAGGACATTATCATAAACACATATAAGTATGATCTGAAATGTTTTCTCCCACAGAAAGGATTCTTAGGTTGAAAGGCTTTCTCACCTAAATGAATCAAAGTGTAAGAGTTATCCTAATGAAAGTAGCTTGGATTGGTTATCTTAGGATACCTTTCAATGAGTAATAAGGGCAAGTAAGAAATGACTATTCTGTGGGATTTATGCTTAGAACCGAGAGGATATTGAGATAGGAGCTCTCCCGTTAGTAGATGTTGTGTTTCTAGAAGTAATCTCCTTATCCCTTACCTATGTGCCCCCATAGGATGATTGTCTCAGATAGACATTAGCTAGTACTTAAGCTAGAATTTCATGGTTTTACCTTGGCAATTAGAACAACCCTTTTCAGTGTGGGAGATACCGGGGGATCATGTTATAGCTCACATGGTCTCTATGTCGGTTAAGGCTAATTCCCCGTATTAATAATGAACTAAGGTTAGTTCAAGAAGTATCTCACATGAGTTCAAACGTTTTAAAGATGAGGTTAGCTTGCATTGACCATGATTTATGACTTATGTTTTATAATTCTTTTATATCATGTTTAGCTTGGTCAATTTTATGTCATGAAATGAAATGAAATGTCCGTTTTAGTATGTTTAAATGTTTTATGCATGGCTATCATACTTGGTACATTATTTTGTACTAACACATACTCATGCCTACATTTCTCCAAATGTTGGGTCCGACAGACAGGCTTCCGAGTCTCCTGGCTAGTGGTTGATTTGAGATATTTTCTAGGTTTGATGAGTCCTTATGCTTCGAGGACGGAGTTTATTGTATTTAGTTTCTTTCATGTATTTCTAATTTGGATATGATGTATGGGCTAGACCCAATTTCATTTTATTGTATTACATGGCTATGATGAGACAAGTGTTTTAAACTTCCACTTTTTGTTCGTAAAATGATTTGGACTTGGACTATTGCTTTACTCTTGTTGTTGTATTTCTTATGTTATGAAAACTAAGTGGCTTGTATGGAGTCCTTCAGGGTTCTATACTCCATGTTACATTTAGGGGGTACCCCTGGGTCGTGACAAACTTGGTAATCAGAGCACAAGGTTTAGAATAGTCCTAGGATGTCTCATAAGCCACATCTAATAGAATCTCATTCATAAGTGTAAATGGCACCACATTTTTTAATGAGAGGCGATAAGATTATTAGGAAACTCTACTTCTTTCGTTACTCTTAAGTCATGCGATAAAGTTTAACTCTATAAAATCTCTCCCCTAATCCTTATCTTACATTCTTCAGGATATGGCTACCCAAAGAGCTTATGTTAGAAGGAATGTGAGTGGGAATGAGGAACAAAAAGATCCTCCCAAGCTCCTCAAGTTCTGGTCGATCCTTTGGCCAAGCAAGTGTCAAATGTAGAGTTTAGGGCTGCTTTTCAAGTGTTGGCTAAAGCGGTGACGGCCCTGCCAATAGAGAGGTTGCGGTTCTCGTGAACCAAAATGTGGATACAACGACTCCAAGAGTGAGGGACTTTACTAGGATGAATCCTTCGGAGTTTCATGGTTCTAAAGTTGAGAAAGATCTTCAAGAGTTTATTGATGAGGTCTATAATGTTTTGATGATCATGGGAGTTACTCTGGTGGAAAAAACCGAAGTTGGGCACTTATCAACTAAAAGGAGTGGCTCAAATATGGTATAACCAATGGAAGGAAGGGAGACCAGAATATGCGGGTCCTCTTGTTTGAGAGAAGTTTAAAGCCATATTTCTTGATAGGTTCTTTCCCCTTGAGATGAGGGAAGCCAAGGTGCTTTAGTTCATTAACCTCCGACAAGGGAGTATGAGTGTGAGGGAATATGCTCTAAAGTTCACTTAATGTCGAAATATGCTCCAACAATGGTTGCGGATTCAAGGGATAGAATATGTAAGTTCATTTCGGATGTGTCCAAAATGGTAGTTAAAGAGTGCCGAACCGCCATACTCATTCATGTCATGGATATCTCTCATCTCATGGAGCATGCACAATAAATTGAGGATGAAAAACTTAAGGAAAAGTCTAGAGAGGTAAAGAGGGCTAAGACTGGTAATGGAAATTTCTCTCATGCAAGGTCCGATGGACAAGGTCGTCCTAGATTTCGACAAAGGTTTTCTGTTCAAGATTCCTCTAATGCTCCTCCAAAGTTCAACAAAGATAGGGTGTGCTCCAGTTTTGTTCGTTAGTCAAGTTTCAGTTTCCAAATGAGTCTGTCCTAGAGTGGAAGGGGAGAAATTCTATGTCTAAGGGTCAGTTTGTCTCTTGTCTTAAAGTTAGAAATATGATTTCCAAGGGTTGCATTTACCAACTAGTTAGGGTGAGGGATGTAGATTATGAAACCCCTTTTCTTGAGTCGATCCTCATTGTAAATGAGTTTTCGAAAGTGTTTCCAGATGAGTTACCTGATGTTCCTTCCGAGCGAGAAATAGACTTTCTTATTGATATTCTCCCAAATACACAACCTATTCCTATTCCTCCTTACTGTATGGCTCTGACAAAACTGATGGAGTTGATAGAACAAGTGAAAGATCTGTTGGATAAGGATTTCATCCGACCAAGTACTCTCCATGGGGTGCTCCAGTTTTGTTCGTTAGAAAAAAGGATAGTTCTCTTCGTATGTGTATTGACTATAGTTAGTTGAACAAGGTGACTATTAAGAATAAGTATCTTTTTCCAAGGATAGATGATTTATTTGACCAACTTCAAAGGGCAAGCTATTTCTCTAAGATTGATCTTTGATCGGGTTATCACTAATTAAGGGTGAGGGGAGATGACATTCCGAAGATGGATTTTCAAACTTGGTACAGTCTTTATGAGTTTTTGGTAATGTCGTTTGGGTTCATTAATGCTCCGGTAACGTTTATGGATTTGATGAAAAGGGTGTTTAGGCAATACCATGACATGTTTGTGATTGTGTTTATTGATGATATTTTGATCTACTCAAGATGTGAGGATGAGCATGTTGATCATTTGAGGATCGTGTTGCAAGTTCTTAAGGACCAACAACTTTTTACAAAGTCTAGCAAATGTGATTTTTGGTTAAGGTCTGTAGCTTTCCTTGGTCATATTGTCTCAAGTAAGAGTATTGAGGTAGATCCTAAGAAGACGGATGCAGTCAAGAGTTTTCCTAGACCTCTAACTCCTTCGGACATTAGAAGTTTCTTGGGTTTGGCCAGTTACTATAGAAGGCTTGTTGAGGGATTTTCTTCAATTGCCTCTCCTTTGACGACTTTGACTCAAAAGAAGGCTAACTTCATATGGTCCAAATTATGTGAAAAGAGTTTTCAAGAGTTGAAAGATAGCTGGTGTTAACCTTATCGAAAGGGACATATGGTTTTGTGGTTTATTGTGATGCCTCGAGAATTGGGCTAGGGTGTGTGCTTATGAAAAAAAGGAAAGTTATTGTCTATGCCTCAAGGCAACTTACAGTTCATGAAAAGAATTATCTACTCATGCCCTTGAGTTAGTGGCGGTCGTTTTTGCCTTAAAGATTTGGAAGCACTATTTGTATGGAGTTCATGTAGATATATTTACCGACCACAAAGGTTTGCAATATGTGTTTAATCAAAAGGATTTGAATTTTCGCCAAAGAAGATGGGTTGAGTTATTGAAAGAGTACTACATGAGTTTTCTTTATCACCCCGGTAAAGCTAACGTGGTAGTGGATGCTCTTAGTTGATTATCTATGGGTAGTGTTGCTCATATTGAAGAAGAAAAGAAATAGTTGGTTTGAGATGTTCATAGATTGGCTCGATTAGGTGTTCAATTAGTGAACTCCACCAAAGGTGGTGTTATGGTTCACAATGGTTCCGAATCATCTTTTGTAGCAGATGTGAAAGCCAAGCAAAGTCTTGATCCAATTTTGGTAGAAATGAAAGAAGTGGTGCTTAAGAAATCCATTAAGGCTTTCTCCCAAGGGGGAGATGGTGTACTTAGATATCAAGGTCAGCTGTGTGTACCAAATGTTGATAACTTGAGGGAACAGATCTTGGCAAAAGCCCATAGTTCACGGTATTCCATTCACTCGACGGACACCAAGACGTACCGTGATGTATGGGAGGTCTATTGGTGGAATAGGATGAATACGAATATTGCGGGATTTGTGGCTAAGTTTCCAAATTGATAACAGGTAAAGGTTTAGCATAAGAAATTTACGAGGTTTATCCCAAGACATTAGCATTCCTACTTGGAAGTAGGAAGACTTGAATATGAACTTTATTGTTGGTTTGCCTTGCACCCATTGACAACATGATTCAATTTGGGAGATAGTAGATCGGATGACGAAATTGGCTCATTTCCTTCCCGTTAAGGTTTCTTATTCAGTGGAAGACTATGCCAAGTTATACTTGAGAGAAATGGTAAGGTTGCATGGAGTTCTTTTATCTATTATTTACGATCATGGTACCCAATTCACTTCTCAGTTTTGGAAGTCATTCAAAAAAGGTATTGGCACTAAGGTCAATCTTAGCACGACCTTTCATCCCCAAATCGATAGGTAGGTAAAACGTACTATCAAAACTTTGGAAGATATGTTAAGGGCTTGTGTGATTGATTTTAAGGTTAATTGGGATGACCATTTGCCATTGATTGAGTTTGCTTATAATAATAGCTATCACTCCAGTATTGATCTGGCTCTATATGAGGCACTATATGCAAGGTGGTGTAGATCTCTTATAGGTTGGTTTGAGGTGAGCGAAGTTTCCCTAATAGGTCTCGAATTGGTACATGATGCCATAGAGAAAGTTTGGCTTATTAGAGAGAGGCTGAAAATGGCTCAAAGTCGGCAGAAGTCATATACATATGTGAGAAGAAGGGATCTTGAGTTTGACATTCATGATTGGGTTTACTTGAAAATCTCACCCATGAAGGGTGTAATGAGGTTTGGTAAGAAAGGGAAGCTTAGTCCCCGATATGTAGGCCCATATCAGATTTTGAGGCATGTTGGTAAGGTTGCTTATGAGGTAGATTTGCCAAATGAGTTGGCATTGGTGCATTCGGTTTTCCATGTCTGTATGTTGAAGAAATGTGTTGGTGATCCGACATCCACATTTTCCTTAGAAGGGTTGGGAGTTGATGAAAGTCTTTCTTATGAGGAAGTTCCGGTTGAGATTATGGACCGACAAGTCAAGAAGTTGAGAAACAAGAAAGTTGCTTCCGTGAAAGTATTGTGGAGAAATTAGTTAGTTGAGGGTGATACTTAGGAGATCAAGGTCATTATGATATCCCGATATCCTCATCTCTTTCCTTCTACTCCTACTCTAGCTTGAGGTAATGAGTTCCTCTTGGTTTGACCTTTGTTTTGGAGTCATGTGTTTCCATGATTTCATTATGTTATGCATATTCATGAAAAACTTGTGTTTTGAAAGAAAATGAGTTTACATGCTTGATTTTACTCTTGTTTTTGTGCATTGAGTATGAGTTTCCTATAGACTTCATGAGATGAATTGATGAACATGCTTTAGCTATGCTCTTTGAGAGTGAATTGCATATAGGCTCCATGAGATTGTGTTGAGCATGCTTTTAGCTAGGAGAAGGTAGTTCCTCCTTGAACATGAGAAATTTTGAAATTTCATGCATATTGGGTTGCTAGATGTAGTTCCAACTTCCTTATGATGCATTGAGTATGTTTAGCTTAGAGTTGATGTTTCCTCCTTTTATATGTGCATTGCATGCATGATGGGCTGTTACAGTTAGTTTCACCCTTCTTATGATGTTTCGAGAACGTCCTAGCTTGGAGTCGATAATTCCTCCTTAGTTACAAGCATTGCATTCTTAGGTTGGATTGTTAGTTCCTCTCCTACTCTTTTTGAATCTCATTTGAGAATGAATGATCCTAAGGGGGAGATATTGTAACACCCCATATCTGAAAAAGGGAAATAAAACCAATTCCCAGAAGTTGCAGGTACAACCCACGCCGGCCACCAACAGCCCGTAGAAGGGACCACAGACTATAGGTGTGGTCCATGGTTGGCCTGCCTAACAGTGGTATGAGGGCTTAGGACCACAGCCTGACCTATGGAACGTAGGCCAGACCACGGTTCATGGTTCGAGACCCAAAATCCTAGTCCCAAATGACCAACGACGGTCCACTAGGATGGGCCATAGGTCAGACCACAGTCCGTCGACTGGGGCTCGTCGGAGGTGGGCTGGCAGTTGGGTCTTTTCCTAATTAATTAGTTCCTATAATACATCGTTTTACCCTTCACTAAGACCCCTATATAAACATTTTCAACCCCCAAATTAGCCCATTTACTTCATTTTTCCAAATTCACAAAAGAAAAACTCTTCAAATATTTCTCTCTCTAGAAACTTGAAGAAGAAGAAGATCCAACCTAGGGTTTCAAGTCAAGGTCTCAATTCCTCCATTAAAGGCTAGCTTTTAGATTCAAGATATGATAGTTTTCATCTATGGAGTTCCCAAATTCCTCTATTTCTAAAGGTAGAATTCCCAATTAAGTTAAGAGTTTCTTTCAATCACCATGGGTTCTTTTGATTATTAATTTATATTTTTGAATTATGATCTCTTATTAATGAATTGATGATACATGATGATTTCCCCATGAACCCATGTAATTCCCTATGTTTTCAAGTTATGAATCATATGGCGTGGGATTTGAGATTAAAGGAAGGGTTTTATGAAATTAAGCATATATTGCAAGTTTTGCATGTATTTATGATGAATTCTATATATAACTCATATTTTCCAAGTGTTGATGATTAAAAGTGGATTTTGAACCTCAATAGGTAAATTATGGACTTATACATTTTCTTACGAAATCTATGCAAATGTTTTAAGAGTGCTTTGAGAGTAAACTACCAATGATGTTGTTTTGTTGAAAGGACATTCTCATAAACACTATAAGCATGTTGTGAAAGGTTTTCTCACATAGAAATGAATCTAAGGTTGAAAGGCTTTCTTACCCAAATGAATCAAAGAGTAAGAGCTATCCTAATGAAACTAGCTTGGATTGGTTATCCTAGGATACCTTTCAATGAGTAAAAAGGTCAAGTAAGAAATGAATATTCCGTGAGATTTATGCTTAGTACGGAGAGGATATTGAGATGGGAGATCTCCCGTTAGTAGAGATCGGGTTTCTAGAAGCAATCTTCTTATCTCTTACCTATGAGCCCCCATAGGATGATTGTCTTAGATAGACTTTAGCTAGTGGATCTACTTAAGCTAGAAGTTCATGGTTCTACCTTGGCAAGTAGGACAACCCTTTTTGGTGTGGGAGACACCAGGGGATCATGTTATAGCTCACATGCTCTACATGTCAATTAAGGCTAATTCCTCACATTAATAATCAACTAAGGTTACTTCAAGAAGTATCTTACCTGAGTTTAAAGGTTTTAAATGTGAGGTTAGCTAGCATTGACCATGATTTATAACTTATGTTTTATAACTCTTTTATATCATGTTTATCTTGGTCAATTGCATGTCATGAAATGAATGTCCCTTTTAGCATGTTTAAATGTTTTATGCATGGCTATCATACTTGGTACATTGTTTTTTGCTAACGCATACTTTTGCCTACATTTCCTCAAATGTAGGGTCCAATAGACAGGTTTTCGAGTCTCATGGCTAGTGGTTGATTTGAGATATTTCCGAGCTTTGGTGAGTCCTCATGCTTCAAGGACGGAGTTTATTATTTTTAGTTTCTTTCATGTATTTCTATTTTGGACATGATGTATGGTCTAGGCCCAATTTCATTGTATTGTATTAGATGGCAATCATGAGACAAGTCTTTTAGGCTTCCACTTGTCGTTCATAAAATGTTTTGGACTTGGACTATTGTTTTAATCTTATTGTTTTATTTCTTATGTTATGAGAATTAAGTGGCTTGTATGGAGTCCTTCGGGGTTCTATACGCCATGTTTCATCTAGGGGTACCCCTGGGTCGTGCCAATTCTAGTATCCATTATTTTAGATAGAGGTGCGCAATTTACCGCACAATTTTGGAAGTCTTTCCAAAAAGGTTTGGGTTCGAAGGTAAATTTGACTACTGCTTTCCATCATAAAACTGATTGTCAAGCAGAGCGTACGATTCAAACTTTAGAGGTTATGTTAAGGACATGTGTGATCGATTTCAAGGGTAATTTGGATGATTACTTACCTCTCATAGAGTTTGCTTACAACAACAGTTATCACTCTAGCATAAAATTTGTAACGACCCGAGAGCACCCCCTAGCCGTTACCTGCATATTCGACCTCTCGGAGGTCTTATACAAGCCCTTAGCATTCGTTATAGCATTTATCATAGAAAAATAGCAGAAAATTTAAAACTTTTTCATAATATAACACAAGACTTAAAAGTCACCTCATTTAAACCTTTAATACAAAATCGGAGAACTACCACTCAAGGTAGCCATCTTAAAACACGACTACAACACAAGAGGAATACAACCCTTACAATACAAAATAAACTATTATCTAGTACATAGAACTTAAGGAAACTCTTTAACATAAAGGTCGTTGAATCTTTAAGGACACACCCGAACTTGGGAATAGTAAGCCAAGCTCATTACTTTTAGGAAAGGCCCTTTAGCCACAACCATCTACACTTGGTGTAAAAAGATAAAGAAGAATGGTGTTAGTACAAGAATGAACTAAGTATCATAACCATGCAAAACATGTTTTAAAATGACATTTAGTTGGAAACCATGCATCATGCCTTTTTAGAGAAACTTCAAGAACATTTAGTACTCTAGGCACAATATAAACCACACATCATCATCATACACGTGGAAACCATTCATAATAGCACATAGAGCCACTTATAACATTTTAGGCACAGTCAATGCATACAATACATTACCTTCCTCTTTATCTTAACTCCTTTCCTCAAGCAACCCTTAGGGAATACTTGGTGCAATGTATCACTTTAAGGTTACCAAGGGTGAACTTACATATAGCCTTCATTAATCCAACCACATATATTCATAGAGTCATAAGCACACTATAAGACATAGTCTTCACATAGGAACCACCACCTAAGACAACCACTAAGTCACACTACTGCAATGTGCAAGTAGCATCCTATAATACTACTCTCACCAAGTGTTCCTAGGAAACCACCATAGACTAGGCACATCATATTCAACAAGTCATAACATCTTCATTTAACATTAGACATAAGACCAACATACTTCATAACATCATATAAGGAATCATTCCTTTACTACATCATTAGTCATAACCCATTTAGTTCATATCATAGGTAAACCACCCTCACAACCCCTTCACAAGCTCACTTGTACAATGTACACATGGAGTCCCATACCCTCACATATACTAAGGAAGCCCATTAAGAAGTCATAAGTGTAATTCACATACATAATCATACTTCATGTCTTGACATAAGTAAAGTCAATCTTAACATGCTATCATATTAACATATATAGACCATAGTCTTCATTACATAAAGAGCCTAATCATAACCTCCCTTAGAGTCCACTTGTGCAATGCATAAGTAGGGTCCATAGTCCTACCTACACTAAGTAACTCTTCAAGAAATCATGACTAGAGTTCATATTCTTATCTTAGTTCATTTCTTAACTTTCAGGAGACATTGCCATAACTGACATAGACCATGTGAGCTACATGGAATCCAATGTTCTACTCCCACACCGAAAAGAGAGGGTACTACTTGCCAAAGTAGGACCTACATACATAATATATATATCTAGTGGATCCAATAAGCTAATACCTACGGGTGCACGTAGTTATGGAACAAGGAGATTGCTACTAGAAAACCTTGACTTACTAAGCGTGAAGGTTTCCATCTCATGAGACAACATCTATGTTAGGAACCAGGACTTGCTAAACATGAAGAATCTATTATGGGAAGCCGGACTTGCTAAAAGTGAAGCCCCCACTCTCATTTTTCCATTGTTCATGTTCACTCGGTGCTAATCTCCAACTCCCTTTTTAAATATCTTTAAGCCTTTATTTAATATTAGTTCATAAAATAGGCTTTAGAGACTTAATCCCTCCTATCATATAGCTCAAAGGTTTCTAAGATTATACTGACCTTTCATCATAGAACCTACATTATGTGAGAATGACCTTTCACATAGACATACCATATTCATAACATAGTCTAGTTTAGAGTACAATTGAGAAAACCTTTCAAGAGACTCCCTTTCACTAGATTATCATAAACCTTATTCATTCATTCATGTGTGTGTACATATGTGAGAAAGCCTTTCACATAAACACCTTTATACAACACATATTCATACCTTGCTAATCATACACTTTGCATGCATAATAAGATGTAAGGTTGCATATAAGAGTTAACCTTTCAATTGACACCATAACACATCATATTCATAGCTATACATGTAGAGTGTGTGTGCATATTGGTCCTCATAGTGACATAATAGCAACAACATTGATAATGAGTGCACTTCCCTTCAAGGGATCACAACACATTAAAAATGTCCTTAAATCATGAGCAATTCACATATAAAGCCTTTAGGGATTCTAGCCCACACACTCAACACTCCATCATAGGAGACAAGGACACATTCATATAGGGGTCATATAGGTAGGGGTCATTCCATAATAGTACTTAACATAATCAATCATGTAGACCATACCTTATCTCTAACATTATCATTCACATTATACTCCTCATTATCAACACACTTTAAACATCACTCTAGCACTGAGGATTTCTTACATAACTTTCATAGCACAACTTCATAAACATATGCATCATAATCATCAATTCACTTCACATATATTGCCTTCAAGGCCATGATCTCAACATACATAGATAGACAAAAAGTAAACACTGCCACCATAAATGGACCAAACCACACAACATCAATTCTCATACTACAGACTAGAAGTTAGGTCAACTTACCAATTCTCCAAGCCATGATCACCATGGATCAATCCTCAATAATTCATAACCAATTGACATAGATAGCAATAGGAATCAACAATGTAATTCAATAGCATAAACATAATCTAAGTACAATTCTATAAGTAAAGGGATAAACCCATAACTTTGCCCATAAGGCCATAATTCTCAACTCATCAATATACCAACAATTCAACATGAATAAGTATAGATAATCAGAGCAAACATCAATACAATCTACTCTAAACATAATTTCACCAATAGAGATCATATTCACAAAGATCCACATCATAGGCAAATTTTCGAGAATTTGGGGATCATGGGTTCTTCAAGAATTCCTTTGAAAATTTTCTTAAAACCCTTAATTCCAAATTAATTCATCAATAGAATGATTTAGAAAATCATTTGACAAAGGACCCATGTTTAGATTGAAAATTTTGGTCTTTGAATCACTTTTGAAAATCTTTCATAGAACTCCTTGAATGAGAGGTTATTCAAGAATCAAGAGTTACCATACCTTAATTATGAAGACCCATGAAATTGAAGAAGAAATCAGTTGAAAACCCATCTTCTAGCTTGAGCTTCATCAAGGTCTTCAATGGGGTTTTTGAGAGAATCTATTTTGAGGGGGAATGGTCAATTTGAAGAATGGGGTCTAATTCTAGGGTTTGGGGTTTTAACCAACTTAAAATACCCTAAAATATGTAGAATAACCGTTTATAATAATTTTGCAAAGTACCCAAACTGCCCCTCACTTAGTTGGACCTTTTAAACAAGTCAAACTTGAGTTTTATTTTCGCAAATTTTGTCGGGAAATAAGTTCACGACACGGAGGTGTTCCCACAAGTTTCATAAACAAAATTTTGAGACAGTAGAGTTTGCGACATGTCCGTGATGCAGACCAAACTTTTGGCCCTTGGTGGAGCTAGTTCGCGATGCGGACATGCTTCCTCCATGAGCAACTTCAAGCTGCCTTGGCAGCTTGTTTGGCCAAGGGTTGGGGTCCTCCTCGGGGAACCTTAGGGTGGTCCCGGGGAGTCGTACCCAAACGTTTTGACACTAAAAACATTTATTAAGACACTAGGGTCACCTCTACTGATTTTAGACTTCAAACAACACATGCAAACATGAGAAACATACTAGAACACACCAACATGTAAAAGACTATTTGCGAACGTATTGGTCGTCCCTTGAAGTTTGACTTCCAAACTCTTTAAAACTGACTAAAAGGTCTATTCTTCATTATTTTAACAAGTTATTAATGCATAAAATCCATGTGAGGCTCTAGTTTACCTACTTCATTTTGAGGGTCATTACAATATCCCAACTTAGGAACATTAGTCCTCAAATGACACTTAAATCACTTCTGAAGACTCAATGACCCAACTAGCAGCTCACAATACACAACATACAACATCAACATAAGAGCACACATCAAGGAGGAACATAAACTCCGCATAAAAGCCCCAAAACAACTTTGTACAATTCAAGAAAGTAGAGTCCACGACATGTCCGCTACAAGGACCAAACTTTTGGCCCTTGGTGGATCTAGTCCGCGACACGGACATGCTCCCTCCATGAGCAACTTCAAGGTGCCTTGGCAACTTGTTTGACCAAGGGTTGGGATTCTCCTCGGGGACCCTTAGGGTGGTCTCGGGGAATCGTACCCAAATGTTTTGACCCTAAATACATTTATTAAGGCACTAAGGTCACCTCTATTGATTTTAGACTCCAAACAACACATAAAAACATGAACAACATACTAGAACACCCCAACACGTAAAAGACTAGTTTCCGAACGTATTGGTCGTCCCTTGACGTTTGACTTCCAAACACTTTAAAACTGACTAAAAAGGCTACTTCATTATTTTAACAAGTTATTAATGCATATAACCCATGTGAGGCTCTACATTACCCTACTTCATTTTGTGGGTCGTTACAACTTGTCAATAATTCTTTAAATTGATATGTAGAGTTGTCTTAATTGTTTGTTGGGTGGTTGAGCTAAATGTTAGATATTTTCCCACCCCTGTTTCTGCTTAAGATAATCTCACTCGAGGAAGAATATTCCAAAGGGGGAGGGGAGATATTGTAATATCCCACCTTAGAAAAGGCCTTTTAGCCACCACCACCTACACTTGATGTAAAAAGATGAAGAAGAATGGTGTTAGTACAAGAATGCACTAAGTATGATAACCATGCAAAACATGCTTTTAAAAGGACATTTAGTTGGAAACCATGCATCATGCCTTTTAGAGAAACTTCAAGAACATTTAGTACAATAGGCACAATATAAACCACATACATCATCATGCACGTGGAAACCATTCATAATAACACATAGAGCCACTTATAACATTTTAGGCACATTCAATGCATACAATACATTACCTTCCTCTTTATCTTAATTCCTTTCCTCAAGCAACCCTTAGGTAATACTTGGTGCAATGCATCACTTTAAGGTTACCAAGGGTGAACTTGCATATAGCCTTCATCAATCCAACAACATATATTCATAGAGTTATAAGCACACCATAAGACATAGTCTTCACATAGGAACCATCACCTAAGACAACCCTTAAGTCACACTACTGCAATGTGCAAGTAGCATCCCATAATACTACTCCCACCAAGTGTTCCTAGGAAGCCACCATACACTAGGCACATCATATTCAACAAGTCATAACATCTTCATTTAACATTAGACATAAGACCAACATACCTTATAGCATCATATAAGGACTCATTTCTTTACTACATCATTAGTCATAACCCATTTAGTTCATATCATAGGTAAACCACCCTCACAACCCCTTCACAAGCTCACTTGTGCAATGTACACATGGAGTCCCATACCCCTACATATACTAATCAAGTCCATTAAGACGTCATCAGTGTAATTCATATGCATAATCATACTTCATGTCTTGACACAAGTAAAGTCTACCTTAACATGCTTTCATATTAACATACATAGACCATATTCTACATTACATAAAGAGCCTAATCATAACCTACCTTAGAGTCCACCTGTGCAATGCTTAAGTAAGGTCTATAGTCCTACCTACACTAAGTAACTCTTCAAGAAATCATGACTAGAGTTCATATTCTTATCTTAGTTCATTTCTTAACTTTTGGGAGACATTGCCATAACTGACATAGACCATGTGAGCTATATGGAATCCAGTGTTCTACTCTTACACCGAAAAGAGAGGGTACTACTTGCCAAAGTAGGACCTACATACATAATAGCTATCTAGTGGATCCACTAAGCTAATACATACGGGCGCACGTAGTTATGGAACAAGGAGATTGCTATGAGAAAACCTTGACTTACTAAGCGTGGAGGTTTCCATCTCATGAGACAACATCTATGTTGGGAACCCGAACTTGCTAAACGTTAAGGTTTTCTTGTGAGAAGCCGGACTTGCTAAACGTGAAGCCCCCACTCTCATTTTTCATGTTCACTCGGTGTTAAGCTCCAACTCCCTTTTTAAACATCTTTAAGCCTTTATTTAACAACATTAGTTCATAAAATAGGCTTTAGAGACTTAATCCCTCCTATCATATAGCTCAAAGGTTTCTAAGATGAGAATGACCTTTCATCATAGAATCTACATTATGTGAGAATGACCTTTCACATAGTCATACCATATTCATAACATAGTCTAGTTTAGAGTACAACTGAGAAAACCTTTCAAGAGACTCCCTTTCACTAGATTATCATAAACCTTATTCATTCATTCATATGTGTTTACATATGTGAGAAAGCCTTTCACATAAATACCTTTATACTACACATATTCATACCTTGCTAATCATACACTTTGCATGCATAATAAGATGTAAGGGTGCACTTTAAACATCATACTAGCATTAAGGATTTCATGCATAATCTTCAT
Source organism: Solanum commersonii (assembly GCA_029007595.1). Classification (NCBI taxonomy): domain Eukaryota; kingdom Viridiplantae; phylum Streptophyta; class Magnoliopsida; order Solanales; family Solanaceae; genus Solanum; species Solanum commersonii. Next base: position 14,460,964 of record JAJTWQ010000002.1, read on the forward strand.
AGCACAATTTCATAAACATATGCATCATAATCATCAATTCACTTCACATATATTTCCTTCAAGGCCATGATCTCAACATGCATAGATAGACAAGAAATAAACACTGCCGCCATAAGTGGACCAAACCACACAACATCAATTCTCATACTATAGACTAAAAGTTAGGTCAACTTACCAATTCTCCAAGCCATGATCACCATGGATCAATCCTTAACAATTCATAACCAATTGACATAGATAGCAATAGGAATCAACAATGTAATTCAATATCATAAACATAATGTAAGTACAATTCTATAAGCAAAGGGATAAACCCATAAATTTGCCCATAAGGCCATAATTCTCAACTCATCAATATACCAACAATTCAACATGAATAAGTATAGATAATCAGAGGAAACATCAATACAATCTAATCTAAACATAATTTCTCCAATAGATCATATTCACAAAGACCCACATCATAGGCCAATTTCCTAGAAATTGGGGATCATGGTTTCTTCAAGAATTCCTTTGAAAATTGTCTTAAAAACCTTAATTCCACATTAATTCATCAATAGGATGATTTAGAAAATCGTTTGACAAAGGACCCATGTTTAGATTGAAAATTGGAAATTTTGGTCTTTGAATCACTTTTGAAAATCTTTCATAGAACTCCTTGAATGAGAGGTTATTCAAGAATCAAGAGTTACCATACCTTAATTATGAAGACCCATGAAATTGAAGAAGAGATCAGTTGAAAACCCATCTTCTAGCTTGAGCTTCATTAAGGTCTTCAATGGGATTTTGGAGAGAATTTATTTTGAAAGGGAAGGGTCAATTTGAAGAATGGGGTCTAATTCTAGGTTTTGGAGTTTTAACCAACTTAGAATAACCGTTTATAATAATTCACCAAATTACCCAAACTACCCCTCACTTAGTTGGACCTTTTAAATAAGTCAAACTTGAGTTTTATTTTCGCAGATTTCGTCGGGAAATAAGTTCGCGACGTGGAGGTGTTCCCACAAGTTTCATAAATTAAATTTTGAGACAATAGAGTCTGTGACATGTCCGCGATGCGGACCAAACGTTTGGCCCTTGGTGGAGCTAGTCCGTGACGCGAACATTATCCCTCCATAAGCAACTTCAAACTGCCTTGGCAGCTTGTTTGGCCAAGGGTTGGGGTCCTCCTCCAGGACCCTTAGGGTGGTCTCGGGGAGTCGTACCTGAACGTTTTGACCATAAAAACATTTATTAAGACACTAGGGTCACCTCCACTGAGTTTAGACTCCAAACAACACATAAAAACATGAACAACATACTAGAACACACCAAACGTAAAAGACTAGTTTCTGAACGTCTTGGTCGTCCCTTGACGTTTGACTTCCAAACTCTTTAAAACTGACTAAAAAGGCTATTCTTCATTATTTTAACAAGTTATTAATGCATAAAACCCATGTGATGCTCTAGTTTACCCTACTTCATTTTGAGGGTCGTAACTACTTGTCAATAATTCTTTAAATTGATATGTAGAGTTGTGTTAATTGCTTGTTGGGTGGTTGAGCTAGATGTTAGATATTTTCCCACCCCTGTTTCTGCTTAAGATAATCTTACTCGAGGAAGAATATTCCAAAGGGGGAGATATTGTAATATCCCACCTTAGAAAGAGCTAAATTTACAAAGCACTAAATTAGGAATTTCGCAAGTTAGCCTTAAATTGTGTGTTTTGGGTCAACTTCAAACGATCATAATTTTCAGTACAAGATGAGTAAGATGGCCCATAAGATATCAAATAAACGGTCTGTAAATTCTCTTTCCAACGCCACCGAGTTTGCTAAAATTCGAGTTCGGATGAGAGAGATTTTCCCGTTTGAGGTTATCCTGTCCAGTTAAGGAAATTTACCCGAATTAATGAGGGTTATTTTGGTCTTTTACTTACCCCATAAGCCCAACTCATTTTGGTTACCCAAATAGGGGTCTAAACTGATTGGAATCAGGTTTTATAATTCAAAATCACGCTTAGAGTTTTGAGAGGACTTCAAGAGGAGGAAACAAGGAGGAGTTCAAGCATTCGTCAAGTTTTCTTTTGAATCGAGGATTTGTTTCGCCAATTATGGTGTGTTAGTTTTCATAGTGTTGGGTTTGTTCACCCACAAGCAAATCATGAGTTTCACTTTCAAATTCATCCATGAGATTAAGTATATTGAGGTTCTTGAGGTGTTGTTCTTCATTATTGAATTACAATGTTTGGTTGAGTTCTTGAGACGAGGATCTTGTTAATGAGCTTTGTCCTTGAGGGTTTTCGAGTAGAGTTTCATGTAATTTAGTTGAGTAAACAAATCTAAGACGTTTTGGAAGAAACTATTCGATTCTAGGTGAATTAGGACCGAAAATTGAGAAAACAAAATTTGTTGAAAATTTCTGGGCAAGGGCTAGTGCGTCGCGCCAGAATTGCACCTTTATAGTTTAGAGGCTGGTGCCCCGCGCCACTCAGTACGTCAAGGTCGCCTGCCCCATCCTATTTTCGTTGTTCATCCCGTCTGAGTTCTTTTAAAGTGTACCTTCACTCTCTTTCTGATTTTACTATTCTAAATCACATTTAATCATCACAATATCCTTCATATCATGAATCATAACTCTTGAATTCATAATTCAAATTCAAGATCGAGTCAAGAGTAGAGTTTGAGGGAGTTCTTTTGAGTCATTGAGAAGTGTTTTGCATATTTTGAAAAAAATGAGACACTGTATCATCACTTAGCTCATAGTGATGATTGTCAGTTAAAGAATCTCCCAAATAAGAGTTATTATTGTATTTTTAAATACAATGAGTTGTTATCTACTGTTTTAAATTATTTATATAAACTGCATCTTTATTGCTGTTTTTGTATTGTATTGAGTTGAGTATCTACGAGTTGAGGTTGAGTTGAGTGGATATGAGTTGAGTCTGTTTCATTATTTCCAAATTCAAGTTGTTATGTTTTGTTCAGTGTTTCCCTTACATGCTCGTACATTCAATATACTGATGTCATTTGGCCTGCATTGTTTCATGATGCAGATACAGGAGACCAGGGTCATCAACATGCGCTTCATTAATACCACTTGCAGTTTGAGTTAGCTTTGGTAAGCCTCCTAGCTTCCGGAGGATTCCATTTAGTTTTCCGCTTTGTTAGGATGTCATGAGTCTTGTCCCGACTTCCATCTTTATAATTTAGAGGATTCATAGATAGACAGTAGAGTTTGAGGAGTTTTTTTTTCATTTTCCATTGTTAAATGTGTTCAAGACTTAAGTTGCATATTTCTAGCTAGTTGAATATTCTATTATATTACGAGTATTTACTTGAGACCTTTGAGTTAAAGCTTTACATTTGAGTTCATCTTGTATTGAGTAAGTCTTCCGCTGAGAGTTTAGTCAGGCCAAGGGTTCGCTTGAGGCCAATAAGGATTCTCGAGTGTCGGCCACCTCCAGGGTGTAGGCTCGGGGCATGACAGAAAATTTGAGGAAGAAAGTAATATTTTTTGTGATAAAGTAAAATTTTCTATTTAAAGTGTAAGAAAAACTTCCACTTTATGAATAAAAAAGAGTTACACTTTATGAAGTATAAGAAAAACTTCCACTTTATAAAGTGGAAGAAAAGATTCCGTTTTATATTAAAATTTAGACGTTAATAGACTAATGTCTGTCGTTTATATTTTTTGATATAGTTAAAGAAAAAATTACACTAAGCCTATTTTAGTTATACTCTAAAACTATGACTTATTTGTGTCAATTTTATCTTTTAATGACTCAAATAGCTCCCGCACTCTATTAATATACTAATCAAAGTATTAAAAAAATTAGATAACAATAACATCAATTAGAGGACAAGAATAATTATTCTGACATATTCGTGTATTTTGATATGATGATTCTATATAGTTCAGTAATATATTAGATGTTTCAGGATTTTTGTCGTCCCATATTGAAATTTTATGAAGTTAAATTCGAGAATTTGACTATAAGATCAAGCATAATTAAAGAATATTTGATTTAAATTGAAATTTAACAAAGATATATATTTAGTTTCTTCCAAAAATGCCTTCGCTATTAATGAAAAATTCTTTAGTTACAACAAATTGTGTGTATTTTATTTTAGCAATATTTATAATTTTTAATATGTTAATGAAGATATCAAATTTAGTTATGTAAAAAAAATTATTATTACATAAATAGACTTTATTCAAAATAATTTTCTATTTATTGTGATATATTCAAAAATTATATATATAGAGAAAACACGTAAAAAGCCCCTCAAACTTGGCAGTACAACTTAATTTAGCACTTAAACTACATGGTCGTTGAAATATCCCCCTCCCCCTTAACATCTTTGAATTGAATTAATTACAACCCTGAGAGTAGAATATCACTCTCACCTACCACATCATAGCCACGTAAGCACCACGTCACAGTCATGTAAGTACCACATCATTAATTTTTCAATATTCTTTTGCTTATTCACCTTTTTCATAAATACTTTTTAAAACCCATTACACTAATCAATTAATTAAAAATGAATTTTAAAATCAAAATTTCCCCACCTTCTTCCACCCATCCTCTTCTAACCCCACCCCCCGCCCGCCCCTCTCTCTTTCTTCTTTCTTGATTTTCACCATTTTCATCCTTCACTGGCTTATTTGTTTTCCCGACCATTTCCAACCTTCAATAGTTGTTTTCTTCTTCAACATTCATCAGTTTTTTTTTTTTAAAAAAAATATAGCATACTTACATTTTCTTCTTCGAACCCTCTCCCACAAATCTGCCCCTCGGAGAATGATATTTTTTTTAAGTTTTTTTTTTCTTAACAACTCAAATGAAAAATGAAGGTTGTATAAGAAAGTTTATAGACCCGTATTTTTTGCATCACAACTAATAGAAATTAAAATTGGTCACTTAAAATTCAAGAAAGTTTACATTCAATAATATGAATTAGGTGTTGGATTTTGTGGACTAATGAAGGGCTGGTGAGGTGAGGGATGAAGATGAAGGTAAAATTACTAATATGAAAGAAGAAATGTATAAGGAATGCTTCAATGAGGAAGACGACATTTGGGGAAGACAACAAAATAAAGAGAGAACAAAAAGATAAAATATATATTTTTTTAAAAATACAGCCCAGAAATTTCATTTACTTCTAAACAAGAAATTTCATATTCTTTTTAAAATTTAACTTATATATTTTTTTTTTAAAAACTATTAGTTATATATTGACCAATAAAAAATGTCATGTGTATGATTTTACCATTCATTTTTTTTTTTCACGCATTTTTAGGTGAGTGTACGAGTGCACTGCACATCAACTCTTTGGGTGGTATTTAATCTCTTCAAAATTGTTAAGGAGGGTATTTAACGACCGTATAGTTAAAGTACTAAGTAAATTTTGTTGCCAAGTTTAAGGAGATTTGATGTATTTACTCATATATATATACCACAACAGTATACAACACCCGAACACCTACATTATAAGAAAATATATATTTAAGTGATAACACATCCACTTCCATCTGAAAGTGGAAGGATAGTGCAACCATTAATCCCATAAATAGATGGCGCACATGGCCATCATGAAATTGTTGGCAAGATATATATATATATATATATATATATATATATATATATATATATATATATATTATTATTATTACTAATATATATATATATATATATATATATATATATTATTATTATTATTACTAATTACAAATTACTATTGTATAGAAGACACCAAGTGGAAGCTCCTCTTCGTCGTCGTGTCTGCTTCCATAGAGGGGTAAGTTTGTCTTTTTACATAGTGGTATTATGTGTCTTCTCCAACTCTCCACATGTGTCCAAACTGTATAGCAACTCATGCTAACTACTACACCGCTGGACAATAGCTACAAGTAAAACACTATACGTTCACAAGTTCATCAGTGGGTGGTACTCTTTCTTGCTTCGGTATGTATCTTCGTCCCTTCTTAAATTTACTTTTCCCTCTGGTCTATGTGCTTCAATTTTGTTGTTTCATCGTGCCTAACCATGACTTTGTGCAATTATCAACTTTAAATTGCCCTTTTGGTTGACAAATTAGGTCTTTTTAGTTTTGGCCTTTTGGTTGACAAATTAGGGCTCCGCCAGGTATATCAACTTTAAATTTGAAAGTTATTTTATCGATTATTGAATTTGATGAAGTTTTAAACTGTAGAATCGAAGAAGCTAACGAGATTAGGAACCTATTTGTGTGGTTTTTAGTAATTAGTAAAACCTCATGAGGAGAAAATGATTTTGCCTTCTATGGTGTTTCTGTTACTGTGTTAATCAAAAGGAGTGGTGGGTCTTACGTATATAGAGATTTGACCAAGTTCATCCATTGCTTTTGAGTTCCGAGTGTGCGAATCAGAGCCCCGCTCTAGAGTCTCGTGTAGGATTTTGATTACAACTTTCTATATTATTTTCTGCACAAAGCTTTGTTATAACAATTTCACTTTTCCTTGTCTAGGTTGCATATTGTTTTGTGTTCTAATTGAATTTGGGCCTTTTGGATTTCTGAGCTACAGATATTTGACGCCTTAGGATGTAGATAACACTGTATTTCAGCTTTGCTTATTATGCATGATGTATCGTGTTGTATGTGAATTAGATATGAGGATTTTGGGTTCTTTCGAAGCACGTATGGGCGATGGTGAGCTTTACTGTTTGAAAATCTTTTTTCCCTTGGCTTTGTCTGGACTATTGGTTGGAATATCTGGAAAACTTTAAGGGTCTGTTTGGAAAGCCACCTGATAATTGGAATTGGTGTAATTACCAGCCTAGTAATTACACTGTCTAGTAATTACATTGGCCTGTTTGGTTGCCACAGTATAATTACACTGTAATTACCCATATCCTGTTTGGATGCCACAGTGTAATTACATAGTTAAATTTTAAAATAAATTAGATTTTAAGTAAATAATATTACTACTTAAATTAATTAATTAATACAAAAGTTTTTTCAAGCCTAGATTTTCCAGCATCACACGTCAAAATTATGCTTGAGATGGCAAAAATAAACTGATTTGACTTTAGACACCAAACCCAGTTCCAATTTATTATAAAAAATTAATTCTCATATTTATTTTAATCTCAAGAACTAATAGGAGAATATACAAAGATCAAACTCATACATAATCTACCTAGACATCAAAATTTGAAAGTAAAATGAATCAGAAAGAAGTCTTACTTTGAAAGAAGATGCACAAGGTTTGTTGTTGTGCCGTTGAAAGCAATGGAAATGTCCTGACAAAAAGAAAGAAGTGACCTTTAGTGTTTCATATAAAAATATATTAAAAAAAGATAATATTAAAAAATTCATGTAATTACATGGTGTAATTACACTCAATTCCTTACCCTCCCCAAGGAATTGAGGAGTGTAATTACATGGTGTAATTACACTCAATTCCCCTCTTACCATGTAATTACTTGGTCTATCAAACAGGACAAAGAGAGTAATTACACCAATTTCCAATTTCATTGTGTCCTTTCAAACAGACCCTAATATATTTCTGTCTTCTTGTATTTTGCTTCTTTTCTCTGTTTTCTGTTGGCCGAGTAAGAATTAGGGCTTAATACTTGTACAAATTCTTATTGCAATTCCTCTGAAATCAAAAGCGATTTTTTCCATACAAGAACAAAAGCTCACAGAGTTTGAAGGGAAAGAAGAAAAGGATTCAGACCAAGAAACTCGATCTTTGACCAAGTCTAGGTATACACAGAGATTGTCTCTTGATGATGTGGAAAACTCAGAGACGTTAATCAAAACCAAAGATACAAAATCTGAGTCGTTTGATAGAGGGACAACTGTGCAAAAATAGAAGCTTCCAGCTGTTTTCTCTCATGTGACAAGCATGTGAGGAATATTAGTTAGTTACATTTTTTTAGCAATGCACGTATAGAATAATGACAAGTGTATAGGATTTTTTATTATTCTTTATTTTTCTGCCAGTAGATACATGTACAAATACTCTGCTTTGGGATTCAATATGATCATTAGAAAATTTCCCAAATTTATTCTCCTTTCATGGTATCTGAACAATAGCTCGATCCAATCATCATCATCATCATCTTTTTTGATTCAGAGAAGGTCCTAAAATACCCTTGAACTATTGGAATTGGTACAAAAATACCCTCGGCTAACCTATTGGCTCTATAATACCCTTGGTATCAATCTTTATGGCCCTATAATGCCCAACCCCATTAACAAATATAATTATAATTCTCATTTAATACGTGGCATCATGTGATTCGTTGAAAATTTAATTACCTAAACAAATTAAATCTCAACCCAATCCTAAATCCACCCATTAATTCCTACCCGCTCCACTAGAAACCCATTTTCCCTTCTATTTATCTGTGTAGAATAAACAGTGATTCAAGTTGAATTTTTCATGGATGAATCAATTCTTGATAAGAATCATACTAGAAGAAAGAGTGTTTGCATCTCGAAATTTGTTAATACATGTTGCAATTGTTCCCATCTTGAGAATTTGTCTCTTGCGAGCATGAATGGTGAATCTTACAATAAATTTGCGTTAGTCTTTGCTTTCTCTTCTCCAAACTCACAGCTAAAACTTAGGAAGACTTTGCATCTTTTGGTGCATCTTTCTCTTCCAAATCACAATAGATGCTTCAAAAGACTTGATGATGTCATTCTAGAAATATAATACAATCAAAAAATCTCATAAAGAATCAATATATTAAAATCTATCTTCCCTTTAAAATGTCTCCAAAATTAGTGAGTGCTGTGTGCTCCTCACCTTGAGGAGAGACTCGAGAGATAGTTTTCAGGGACTTCCATTAATTTCTGCTAGTATTTGGGCATTAATCGCCATGGATACTTTGAGTACTTGGTTCACAACATTGAATCACCATTTATTTTAGGACTATCTCAAATTTTTAGTTGGGGCGGGTAGAAATTAATAGCTAGATGGATCCGGGTTTGGGTTGAGCTTTAGTTTGTTTAGTTAATTAAATTTTCAATGAATCACACAATGCCACGTATTAAATGAGAATTATAATTTGTTTGGTAATGGGTCTGTTTGTAATAAGGGCATTATAGGGTCATAAAGATTGACACCAAGGGTATTATAGAGCCAATAGGTTAACGGAGGGTGTTTTTGTACCAATTTCAATAGTTCAAGGGTATTTTAGGCCCTTCTCCGTTTTTGATTTATCACTTACTGCAAAAATGACTGGAGAAACAACAGTCACTGTTCCTGCAAATCCCACTTCCTTTGATATCAATCATCCCTACCATCTCACTTCTTCAGATTCCCCTGGGATGAACCTAGTCAATTCACTTTTTGATGGAAAGGGATTCCCATGCTGGAGAAGAACCATGCTCATAGCTTTATTTGCAAAGAAAAAACTTGGTTTGATTAATGGAATTTGTGCAACACCTGATTTGAAATCTCCACAGTATGACCAGTGGAGTTGTTGCAATGATATGGTAATCTCATGGTTGTTGAATTAATTGAGTAATGACATTGGAGATAGTCTGATATACTCCAAAACAACTAAGGAACTGTGGGACAGTCTAGAACAGAGGTTTGGGAGGACAAATGGAGCTAAGTTATATCATCTACAGAAAGAATTATCAAGTCTAACATAGAGCAACATTGATGTTGCTAGCCATTTTACTAAACTCAAACGATTATGGGATGAGCTGGATTCCCTCGATCTGATGAACTACTGCACTTGTGTGCGTATTTGTGAAGGAAAAGCTAAAATTGCTAAGTCACTAGAGGATCAGAGATTGATCCAATTTTTTATGGGACTTAACGATGCCTTGATTTTGCATACTCACTGTTGTTACAAGATAAGAACTAGAGGGAATCTTATATGAATGCTTCCTACACTTCAGATGCTGCAAGTTTCATGGTCACTCCACAAAGGAGAACTTCTCAAAAGACCTCTGGCCCATCTCTGAAAGGAGGTTTCTCACCACAACAACAACAAATATATCCCAATACGAGTCACAGGGGTGGTAAGATGATTCATAGGAATGGACCAAGGAGGGCTAAATACAATCCTAATGTATCATGCACCTACTGTGGGAAGACAGGATATGTTGAAGATGATTGTTTCAGGCATAATGGTTTTCCTGATGATTTTGAATTCACAAAATCAAAGGAGTTTGAGAATTCTAAAGGAAAGAGTTATCAAGATCTTAACACTGCTAGATCCAAGGATATCAAGGTAAATCTAATGGAATATTCACCGGGGAGGATGCTGAGTTTTAAAACAGTCTACACAGGGAAACAACAAACAACTTCTCTGGAGAATATGGACAATTTCTGAGCAAGGAGCAATATACAACCCTGGTGAAACAAGTTGCTAAAGAGGTGAAGTTAGGGCAATCAGGAACATCTCACACTGCTTTCAATGCATCAACAATTGCTGGTACCATACTTCAATATTCAGGGTCTTGTTTTTCAGTTTCCAACTCATTCACCTGGATCATTGATTCAGGTGCTTTAGAGCATATGTGTTTTGATTCAGTCTTTTATCTCTCGATTCCCTCTTCCTGTACCTCTGTATATCACTTTACCTAATTCTTTCAGGATTATTGTGACTCATGCAGGAAGTGTTCCTATCCTGCCCAAGCTCACTTTAGAAAATATGCTTCATGTGCCTGATTTTAAATACAATCTGTTGTCTATACACATATTATGCAGTCAATATAATTGTAATCTTCTATTCACTCTTAGTTGTTGTGTGTTACAGGACCCTTTAATAAGGAACACTCAAGTTTTTGGTGAAATTAGAGAAGGTCTATATTTGTTGCAGCCTAGTGGTCATAAGTCTAATTCCTTGCCGGAAGATGTTGTTTCATTTAAAAAAGGATGTAATTCCATTTCTAAGTCGAATTCTATTTCTTTTCTTGTTTCAATCAATGTTATTCCTAATGTAGATCTTTGGCATGTAAGATTGGGACATGTTCCCTATTCAGTAATGAAAAAGTTCAGTTTCATTAAATTTCCTTCTACTTCTGATATTATTTGTGACATCTGTCCCAAGGCTAAGCAAACCAGATTACCTTTCTCTATTAGTCATATTCATTCTAAAAAGGTGTTTGATCTAATTCATGTTGACACTTGGGGTCCATACAAATCTCCTACTTATAATGGTTTTAGATACTTTCTTAATATAGTTAATGACTACAGTCGAGGAACTTGGGTTTTTCTAACGAGTTGTAAAAGCAATGCTTTCCCTATCTTGCAAGATATTTTGACTATGGTTGAGAGACAATTTCATTCTCAAGTTAAATGTATCAGATCTGATAATGCATTGGAACTAGGAAAAGGTACTCAGGAGGGGTTGTTTCTTAAATCAAAAGGAATTTTGCATCCTACTTCTTGTGTTGCTACTCCCCAACAAAATGGGGTAGTAGAGAGAAAACATCGACATCTTCTTGAACTTGCTAGAGGTCTTTTGTTTCAGTCACATCTACCTATTTCCTATTGGGGGAAATGCATTTTGACTGCCACTTACTTAATTAACAGATTTCCTTCCAGAGTTCTTAAAGGGCAGACTCCTTATGAGGTTCTTTTTTGCTCTAAACCTTCATATGCAAACTTAAGAAGATTTGGATGTTTGTGCTATGCTTCTACTCTAGCTCCAAGCAGGACCAAATTTGAACCTAGAGCAGTAGCTTGTGTCTTTCTAGGATACCCTCCAGGGCAAAAAGGTTACAAACTTTTGGAGTTGGGGACCAAACGAATTTTTGTTTCAAGGGATGTTTATCTTCCATGAGGATAATTTTCCTTTTGCTTCTATGTCTCTTTCTGATCCACCTATCTTTCCTACATTCCCTCCAGATTAGAAGACACAATTCGTTCTCCATACATCTCCACCTCAGATTCTACACCTTCTTATTCTTGTTCTTCACCTCTTCCTACTTCATCCTCACCTAGACCTACTCCTTCCTCACTTGTTGAAAGAAATGAATATGATTCTTCACCCCTCACCTCTATTTCCACTCCAAATCCTTCATCACCTCATTTAGTCCCTCCAAGAAGATCTAACAGATCCAGTCACACACCAAGCTACTTGCAAGACTATGTTTGCAATAGCATTGTTTTAACTGATCTAACTAGGACTTGTCTTCTTCATCCTACCAAACCAACAGCTTACCAAACCAACAACTTACTCTTTCAATTCTTTGTCCCTACCAAATCAACATGCTTTTCTTTCCATTTCTACTATCACTGAGCCTAACAGTTTTGCACAAGTTTCTGTCCATCCGGGTTGGATAGCTGCTATGCAAGAGGAAATCAAAGCTTTAGAGTATAATCATACATGGGATGTGGTGGAGCTTCCTCCTGTGAAGAAAGCTATACCTTGTAAATGTGTTTATAAGGTCAAACATAAGTCTGATGGAACTATTGAACGACTAAAGGCTAGATTAGTAGTGAGGGGGGCCATTCAAAAGGAAGGGGCTGATTATACTCAGACATTTTCTCCAGTGGTTAAGATGACCACCATTAGATGTCTTCTTACAGTTGCTATTAAGAGAGGTTGGTTTGTTCATCAACTGGATGTCAGTAATTCCTTTATACATGGTGATTTACACGAGATTGTCTACATGAAATTTCCTGCAGGCCTTACTCTTTCTCATCCTAACAAGTTTGTCTCTTAAGGAAGTCCTTGTATGGACTGAAACAAGCATCCCAACAATGGTATGCTAAATTGGTAGGGGCTCTCATTTTTAAAGGTTATTCTAGTTCACTTAATGATTACTCCTTATTTTTTAAGTGTTCTGGGAATCATGTTTCAATTATTGTTGTTTATGTGGAAGATATATTGCTCACTGGTAATGATCACAGTGAAATCTCACATATCACCAGTTTCCTTCACCATGAATTCAAGATCAGACATTTAGGGGATATTCATTAATTCTTGGGTCTGGAAATTATCAGAGAAATGCATGGTTTCATTATTAATTAGAGGAAATTTACTTTGGATTTTTTAGAGGAGTTTGATTACACTGGTCCTGAGGTATCCTCTCCTCTGGATCCTTATTCTAAACTTCATGACGATACTAGTCCTCTTTTGCCTGATCCTACTGTCTACAAACATATAGTTGGCAAACTCAACTATTTGACACACACTCGGCCTGATCTATCTTTTGCAGTGTTGAAGTTAAGTCAGTTTATGCAACTACCTCGACAGTCACATTATGCAACAGCTATGAGAGTTTTGAGATACCTTAGCACGGATCCTGTGCAAGACATTTTACTTTCTTCAGATCCATCATTTGAGCTCCTTGCTTTCTGCGATGCCGATTGGGCTTCTTGCAAGAACTCTCGTCGATCAGTTAGTGGATATTTTATTACTCGTGGTGGTGCTCCTATATCCTGGAAATCAAAGGAACAAACATCAGTTTCTTTATCTTTTGCTGAGGCAGAATATAGATCAATGAGGCACGTTACAACTGAGATTACTTGGCTTGTGCGAGTCCTTGAAGATCTGTCTGCTCCGCCACGCTTACCAATCACCGTTCACTCTTGACAATCAAGCAGCTATCCACATAGCCAAAAATCCAGTCTTCCACGAAAGAACGAAGCATGTGGAACTGGATTGCCATTTTGTTAGGCAACAGTTTGTCTCCGGTCTCATTACGCTATCTTTTGTTCCATCAGCACACCAACTTGCAGACCTATTTACTAAGCCTCTCTCAGGTCCATCTCACTGCCTCTTGTTGAACAAATTGGGAGTTATATCTCATCCCTCCAATTTGAGGGGGGATATTGCAATTCCTCCGAAATCAAAAGCGAAATTTTCCATCCAAGAACAGAAGCTCACAGAGTTTGAAGGGAAAGAAGAAAAGGATTCAAACCAAGAAAATCGATTTTGACCAAGTCTACAGAGATTGTCTCTTGATGATGTGGAAAAATCAGAGACGTTAATCAAAATCGAAGATACAAAATCTGAGCTGTTTGATAGAGGGACAACTGTGCAAATATAGAAGCTTCCAACTGTTTTCTCTCACGTGACAAGCATGTGAGGAATATTAGTTAGTTACATTTTGTTAGCAATGCATGTATAGAATAATGACAAGTGTATAGGATTTTTTATTATTCTTTATTTTTCTGCCAGTAGATACATGTACAAATACTCTGCTTTGGGATTCAATACGATCATTAGAAAATTTCCCAAATTTATTCTCCTCTCCTTTCAATTCTTCGACGAAGTATATCAACTTCACATTTAAGGAAATTTTCTCAAATGTTGAATTTTGGTAAAGTTTTACACCGTAAAACCGAAGAAGGTGATGGGATTAGCAACTAATTTGTGTGATATTTAGTGATTGATGAAACCTCCTCATAAGAAAATTAATTTGCCTTCTACGTTGTTTCTGTTGGTATGTTAATTATTGAAATGGTTTCGTTTTAAGTTTATTTTACATGAGGTTAATCAAAAGGAGTGGTGAGTCTTACGTATGTACAAATTTGGCCTTTTCATTTGTAGTTGCTTCGTCTATTTCTTTCGATGAAGTCATGCTTATAACGGCTAAGAAACGTTGACAATTGTGTTTCAAACAAGCCTATACTATATATACATAGTATTAACAGGGATATGTGCACTATGAATTTAGGTCGAGTTAGAAAGAGTGATCTATGTAAAATGAATATGCGAAATCACGAGGCTAGAAAAACAAAGAAAGAAAGTGAATGGTACGTTTAAACCAATGAGAGAGTCTACTTATAAAGTTGCTTACAGTCTAGATGAACAATATGACTTGAAAACTATAGTCTAGGTATTGAATTTGGTAAGCTTCCTCTTCAGATCTTTGGCTCTTTTCCCCCTCGATTTCGTTGTTCATAACAACAGATGTAGCAAATTGTAGCGTGATGCAGTAAACTATCAACTCAACTAAGAGCTACTGGGAAGCCACTGGTATGGACAACAAGTAAGTTATTTTATTTAGCTTTATAAACACTCTTCTACATGACAATTTCAATCCAATATTAATCAGATCAGCTCAATTTCCGTTCCAACGTAACTTCTTACTTCTTCCAAGCCGATGCTTGAAGCGATGTGAACTTAATCCCTATTATTGAGTGATGATCAATGTTCAAAATGACACGGTTTTATGTCTAAATTGGTACCAATTTCCAAGTACCTTTCTCTGTGTGTATTCTCCTGTATTTTCACTTTCGTTTATGAGATTAAACTGAATATGTTGTTCTTGTAAAGAAAATTACATAAGAAAATCCTTGCGCTTGGTTTGGGACATTCTTATACAATCTTATAGACATGTTAGTTTCGGACATTGCTGTGCAATCTTATAGACATACATAAATGAGAGTATTAAAACAGAGGGGATTACAAAGATGCCTTGTAACTGATTTTCAACTTTTAACCCTTGATAGATTTAAAAATGAGCAAACTAAAAATATTTTACTGATTTTTCCACTTTTTAATAACAAATACGAATAAATATTCTGCAATTTCTTGTTGAAATATTATATAATATGCTCAGTCTCTCACAAAAGACATTTTTTGCAGAAGTAGCGACTAACACTAACTGCGATCAGACTTCTAGAATGTACTTTTGCTATAAATACCAAATTACCGATGATTATCATGTCTCCTTCATCTGCTGTATAGAATGTACAGATGCAGTTTAACATGCCACATGAACTACAATTACTAGCTACGTCAACTGTCCATAATATCTTGCTTGAATACTCACAAATCAAAAGAGGTTCTTTTACATGCTGAAAATGTTTATTCGACTATAATTTATGAAAAATTTATGATCAAAGATAGACTTGTTTAAATCTCAAAATTCAAAATATATCACATAAATTGAGACAAGGGAGTATATATTGGGCCCGTGCTAGCATGGGGTCCCGTATCTAGTATATATATATATATATATACACACTAGATATTTGAGCCCGTGCTATATGTTACTTTTGTCGTCCTAATTTATGTGACACTTCTTGGATTTTGAGATTCAAACAAGTCTATATTTTACCGTAAGTTTTTCATAGATCTTTTTAACATTTTGAATTATTAATTATTTTTGAATTATAGTACTTTTGATGTAGTTTACAAATATATAAAATTTATTTCAAAAAATTAGAAGATTCCATATGCAAATTTCCAGTCAAAGTTAAATTGTTCCACTCTCAAAAATTGAAAAGTGCCACATAGATTGGGACATGAGAGTATTTATTTTGTTTGAATTTATGTGACACACGAATTAAATTTTGATAGTCAATCATTTTTATATATATAATTTGTATATATGGTATATTATTAATTATTGTGATTTATAGTTTTTTTTAACATAATTTTTAGATAATATTATTCCTTCTATCCCAATTTATGTAGCATTGATGAAATTTCGACAGTCAATCAAATTTGTATGTCTTTTAAGTATTTTACGTTTGTCAATTATTGTGATTTGTAATACCTTTACGTCATTTTTCAAATAAGATATTTTATTCCTATTGTTTCAATTGATATGACACTGATAGCATTTCGAGAATGAACTAAATTTTTTATGTGTCTTTTAAATTTTTAAGTTGTTAATTACTATGATTATAGTAATTTTTAGTCCTTTTAAATAATATATGTTACTTTCTTTGTCCCAATTTATGTGGTGGAAGAGTCCATCAAATTTTTATATATCTTGTAAATATATTAAGTTGTTAATTATTGTGATTTGTACTATTTTTCCATTTTAATTTTTTGTCTTACTTTTGTTTTTCAGTTTGTTAGAAAGTTGAAGAATTCAACTTCAAATTGAATTTTATAATATTCAAAATACGAAGAAACACCCAATTTTTTTTTTTACTTTTTAAGTTCAAATGACTAACATAAAACATAAAAACAACTCTGACTCGTAATTATGGCCATATACAACTTCAATTTTTAAATATCAGTTTTTACTTTAAAAATAAAGTTTACTTTTTTCAAAACTCACTATGTTCACCTTTAATATAATTTATTAATGAAATATTAGGAATGGAATTAGTAAGACTTGCAATGAAATCAAGAAAGTGAAGAAAAAGTTGAGAGGCAGAAGAGGTTGTGAGGAATACGTAATAAAAAGAAATAGTATTGTAAAGTGTCAATTAAAAGTTAGAGGTCCATACATGTAAAACACAAAACAATAAAAATCAATCCAAAGAAAGTTGACATGTAAAAAGAGAAAGAAGGATGGGTGCAGTGGCGGATCAAGGAATTTACGGTTATGGGTGCTCACTATTTTTAACTTATATCAATCAAAGAGCGTAATTGCGAGCTAAAATTTGTCAGCATAGGCATTATTTTTTTTCAATTCAATGCAATAGACAATCGGAATATTTGGATGGGTTCAGGAAAAAAAGGAGGAGAAACAATATACCTTCACATACAATTGTAGTTACAAAAAAGGCAAACCAGCGAGAAGGAAGGCTTTTTCGCTTTTGAATTAGAGAATTGAAATAAAGACGCTAGAACAAATTATTTTTTTCCTTCACTTTTATTTTTCCTTATTATATTGATCAGAAAGAAAAAAGTTTATAGACATAGAAGATCATGACCGTTTATATTTTTTTGAGATTAAGTTACATAATAGACATGATAGCAGTGATCGATTCAAAATTTTAAGATCGTGATTACTTTTAAGCTATCAATCATAAAATATAAATGTATAAATTTAACACTTGTCATAAGAAAGATAATTATATTTATATAAGATAGTGAAATAAATCAATACGAAAAATTATCTTGAAAAAAGAATATTGTTTTAGAAAAATTAGAATTAGGACAATTTGTGAAAAGGGAAAAAAAGAAGAGGTAGAAAGAAAAGAGCTGATTTTAAAATAAAAAGAATTTCACTACAAGGAATCGAACCTAGGCATTTAAGCAATATAAGACCTTGAGAACAAATTTACAACCACCACCCCAACTAATACGTTTGTTTATTGGGTGCTCGCCTTTTATTTTATACAATACTGCCTTAATTTTAATATAAGTATATATAGTTCGATACGAGCTTAATGGGTGCTCGAGCACCCGGGCAGCCACATGTGGGTCCTCCCCTGGATGGGTGGCCTCACATACAATACTACTTTTCGGCTGAAGCAAATGGCAAAAAGGAATATACAAGCTGGTTTTTAAGTCAAAATTTGATAAACTGCCATTTTAAAACAGTGAAGACAATATGTCTAAGCATATAGTAAAAATTAATTTACCAAAACTGCCCCCGGCAATGGAAGCAGGCACGTCGTCCAACAGCTGCTTCCATAGCCACTCAAATATAGTAGTATATATATATATATATATATATATATATATATATACTTGATGATAGCATCCATGTCAGCCTACTTGTACTAAAGTTGATGGGTTTCAATGAAAAATCAAGAATATGTTATCACGAAAGAAGTGTCCAAATTCAATCCCAAAAAAAGAAGAAGATTGGGCCACACGAAGCCCAATAAAAGAGCCCAAAAAGCTAAACACTTAAAGTCAATATTTTCTATTTTAAAAGATTCCTAGTTTAAAGTTTTCCTAGTTTAAAAAGTTTCCTAGTTTAATGTTTCCTGTTTTCCTAAGTTTAAAAGTTTCCTAGATTAAAAGTCTCCTAGTTTAAAGTTTTCATAAAAGTAGGATTTAAATCCTATTCTATTTGGGATATATTTTCCCTATATATAGGGGATGATTTTATTATTTTAAGAAAAGACATAATTAATATTATTTGAGAGGTTTCTCTTCTTTACACCTTTGTGTGTGGTGACCATGGATTTATCTTACAACCGTATAAGAACGATTCTTAAAAGGTGAGATTAATTCTTTAACTTGATATCTTTGATTTTTATTCGTAAATTAAAGAAGATAATTAGTCTTATACTAATTATTGTCTCTAGTTTCTTCGAAATAGGGGTGTTGTAACACCCCAGATTTAGAGAAGGGAAAATATTCACTTCATAGTTGATTCGGCGAAGTAAGTCGATAGCACCAAGTCGACTTGGCGATCTGCCGAGTAGAGCTCCTCGCCTTTTGGCTCGATTTTAGCATCAAGTGTTCTGGAACTTTTAGTGAGCTAAGTCGAGCTCGCCGTTCTGTTCGGCGTGTCTTCAAAGTCGACTCCCCATCATCTAGTTGACTAATCGCCCAAGCCGACTTACAATAATTTTTGGCAAGCTAAAGGCTCATGTGGCGAGTCGCCGAGTGGACTTTGGCGAGCTCCAGCGTGCCTTTATTTTTAGTTTTTAAATCAGGGTGTTAAAAGTCTTTTCAGATTATTTTAATTCGATACTACGTCGTTTTACCCTTCACCTAGAAACCTTTATAAGTATTTTACCCCCAATTTTCCCCAACTTAAAATCATTTTCTAAGAATCCAAAATAAAACCAAAGTTCTTCCTCTCCAAAATATTTCTCTCTCTAGAATCTTGAAGAAGAAGAAGAAGAAGAAGGGCTCAATCTAGTGTTTCAAGGCAAGCCTTCATTTTCACCATTGAAGATAAGCATTTGACTTTGAGGTATGACAGTTTTCATCCATGGATCCCTTCCATCCATGGAGTTCCCAAATTCTCCTATTTTCAAAGGTTGAAATCCCCAATTAAGTTAGGGTTTTCTTCAATTGCCATGGGTTCTCTTCATTATTAATTTAAATGATTGAATTATGATCTCTTATGCATGAATTGATGAAATACTATAATTTTATGATGATTTTCCCACGAACTCATGTAAATCCCATATTTTCCCAATTTTGATGATATTATGTGGGTCTTTGCTTATGAAAGATGAATTTTATGAAATCAAGCATGAAGTGATGGAATCACATGAATTTATGATGAAATCCATATCTAATCCTTCTTTTCTAGATGTGGTGATTGAAAGTAGTTTTTGAACCTTGAAAGGTGAATTATGAGATTATGCATATTCTTATGAAATCTATGCAAATGTTTTAAGGATGCTTGAGAGTAAAGTATCAATGATGATGTTGTTGTTATGTTGTTGAAAGGAGTTTCTCATGAACACATGGAAGTATGATTGTGAAAGGTCTTCTCACTTAATTGAATCAAATATAAAGAACTATCCTAATGAAACATAGCTTGGATTGGATACTTAATTGTACCTTTCCATGGATAGCTTGGATTGGATACTTAATTATACCTTTCCATGGATAGCTTGGATTGGATACTTAATTGTACCTTTTCATGGATAGCTTGGATTGGATACTTAATTATACCTTTCCATGGATAGCTTGGATTGACAAGATGACGTGCCCTTCCATGGATAATAAGAACAAGTTAAGAAAATAACTACTTCCCACATTAATAATGAACTAAGGTTACTTCAGGAAGTATCTCATATGTGTTCAAAGGTTTTAAAGATGTTAGCTTGCATTGACCATATTTTATGACTTATGTTTTCTAAACTTCTTATATCATATTTTAGCTTGGTCAATTGCATGTCATGAAATGCCATGTTTTAGCACGATTTAAATATTTTATGCATGACTATCATACTTGATACATTGTTTTGTACTAAAATATACTCTTGCTTTCATTTCTCTAAATGTAGGATCCGATTTTCACGGTTCTCAGTTTCGTCGCTAGAGGTTGACTTGGTTGATTTTTGAGCTTGGTGAGTCCTCATGCTTCGAGGACGGATTTTCATTGTTCCTAGTTTCCTTCTTATTTTCAGTTTTGAACATGATGTATGGGTTAGGCTCAATCTCATTCTATTGTATTAGATGACTATTGAGACAAAGTGTTTTAGACTTCCGCTTTCCTTTATAAAATGTTGAACTTGAAATGTTGTCTTTACTTCTTATGTTCTATTTCCTATGTTATGAATGCTAAGTGGCTTGTATGGGGTCTCTTGGGGTCCTATACACCAGGTTACATCTAGGGTGTACCCCTGGGGCTTGACAAGTGTAGATCACTTTTTGATCTAAGTTCTTGAATTGGGTCTATTGGTATCATAAATTAGCTTTAATCCGTTAATTCTTGAATACTAAAATCAATTAGGATTCTTAGCACACCTTTTAAATTTGGGGATTTTCTCCTCAAATTTTGCATATCTTTCAATTCTTGTCTTGAATCTTAGTATTTTCGCTTCCGCATCATTTTCTTGAATACCAAGTATGGTATGTATAGTTGGCTTATTCAAATTCTTGGTATGCCTAAACCACCTAATGTTTTTTGGGAGGTAATGAACTACATTCTTAATTCTTATGTTGGTGACTTCATTGATTTTGAGGAAGATGATATTTTTCTATATAGTATGTCACTAATTTCAATCACCAAGTTCAATAAGAGTAATTTGAGCTCTTTCAAAATTGATCATGACATATTTGATTGTGAATTTCCACTTGTTGAAAAGAGGCACGATATTTGTGCGAGGAAGATTGTTAATGAGTTACTTGATTCTTCTATTGTTCTAGTGTTGAATCAATTTTTGTGTGATAATTTGTTGGAATATTATATTTTCTATGGGATGAGACACTGATGAGTGTGAGCTTAATAAGGTGTTTTCTACTAATGAGGAGGAGGTACATGACTATGAGCACTTCAATGCTTATGTGAATAGCTTGTACATAAAAGAATTGGTGAATGGTATGATTGAGGATGTTTGGATATATCATAAAAGTGTCCACTTTGACGCATGTTCTAGGGATCTTGTATCATCTTTTCAATGCCCATTGGAGTACTTTATTGATAGAATTAAATTGAAGTTGCATGTATCATTCACAATGTCATCTACACAAGGTGTTCATCGTGTTTGTATAAGTAGGAGAAATTTCTATTGGGATGATGATGTTCACATGATTTATAAGGGTGTATTTATACATGCCAGGATTAATTGGGTCAAGTGGACACATGGTCACTATCTCGTTTTGTTCCTACCATTGTTGCTTTCGAGTAATGGATGTTGTTTTCTAACACATATCTTCTTGATTTTGAGAGATTTAAATTCGAGGACAAATTGTTTACAAGAAGAGGGGAATGATGACATCCATGTCATCCTACTTGTACTAAAGTTGATGGGCTTAAATAAAAAATCAAGAATATGTTTATCATGAAAGAAGTGTCCAAATTCAAGCCTAAAAGAAAGAAGATTGGGCCACACGAAGCCCAATAAAAGAGCCCAAAAAGCTTAACGCTTAAAGTAAAATTTTTCTATTTTAAAAGTTTCCTAGTTTAAAGTTTTCCTAGTTTAAAAAGCTTCCTATTTTAAAGTTTTCTTGTTTTCCTAAGTTTAGAAGTTTCCTATTTTAAAATTTTCCTAGTTTAAAGATTTCCTAGTTTAAAGTTTTCATAAAAGTAGGATTTAAATCCTATTTTATTTGGGATAGGTTTTCCCTATATATAGGTGGTTGATTTTGTTATTTTAAGAAAAGACATGATTGATATTATTTGAGAGGTTTCTCTTCTTTACACCTTTGTGTGTGGTGACTGTGGATTTATCTTACAACCTTATAAGAACGATTCTTAAGATGTGAGATTAATTCTTTAACTTGATATCTTTGGATCTTATTCGTAAATTAAAGAAGGTGATTAGTCTTATACTAATTATTGTCTATAGTTTGGGGTCTAGATCACTTTTTAATCTATATTCTTAAATTGGATCTAATAGTATCATAAATTAACTTTAATCCGTTAATTCTTGAGTACTAAGATCAATTAGGTTTTATCACATCTTTTGAATTTGGGGATTTTCTCCACAAATTTCACATATCTTTTAATTCCTATCTTTAATCTTTGTAATTTTGCTTCTGCATTATTTTCTTGAAGTTCTCTTTTAATTCATTTTTCCAGTAAACATTAGTTCCAAAGGTCCTATATACCTTTCTGCATATCTACATGCGTATGATTGAAAACATTTAGAGGGGAATCATATTTTGACAATTTATTCATTCATTGAAATGAAATGGAGTATCCATGTCAAGTTATTAACTATTCTTGTTCCTTTTTTGTATGATTTCATACTTCAATAAGTTCTAAACAAAGTGTATTACTTAAAAGTGCTTCCTAGAACTTCTAGATTACGTTGTTGTACCTTCCTTTGAAATAGCTAGTAAACTGTCATGAGAGCGCCACTACAACAAAAACAACTTTTAGCGGCAATATATAAACATATTAATAAAGAGTGCTAAAGTCCTTACCTGCATTAATTCAGTGTCATTAGATCCAATGTTGCTAAAGGCTTTAGGGACATATACAAACAGTTTTAATTGCTGCTAAAAGTATGTATTTAGCAGCAATTAAGAATTTATTGCCATTAAAGATCATTTTTGTTGTAGTGCGAGGCAACATTAAAACACCGATGGAAGAACAAAATTACCTAAGCCAGCCCATAAACCACCAAACAGTAAAATTACCAGTTTCAACAGTTAAATCAAGTTTCATAATAAAATCGTCATCATAAAACATTTGAAAAAATAACTCCCTAGAATCTTAAAGACATGTACCAAAACATCTACTTGTTTAGAATACGTGGATGCAACCCCTAAACAAAATAGGTCTAAGTTCAAAAACTAGACTAGATGGAAAAGATGAATCCATAACAGCCCAGAAGAAGAAGCTTACCCTTAGATTCAAAAAGCATGGAACTCACAATTGAGGCCGCTTAGACACCACTGGAATATGTCATATACTCAACAAAAGAAGAGCAACTGCAACATTAGTACACAAAATCAACAGTATACTAGTAGGATCATTGACCAACTCCAATTATACGAAATATGAACAAGTAACAAAAACTTAGTAAAATAGTCATCACACACATATAGCACAATCAGTAACATAAACATGACTCCCAATCCTCCTCGTGACTTATCATTCACATCAAATATGCCAACAACACTATAATAAAGCAACCCGATTCTCAGAACAAATACACAAAAAACTATCACATGTAATACCTATCAGTCTTGGTACATGAGCCAATTGACAATATGTATCGGGTGTGGTATTCGATCCAATCGAGAGTCACACATCAACCAATCAGATTCTCAATGAATACAATCACACTTGTAACACCACAAGCAAATAGGAAAAGTCCAGTGCATGAGATGGACAACAAGATATTATTTTAATTTCATCCCTTTTAAATCATTAACCACATATTGTACAAGTAATACTAGTGAAATAGTCATCATGTACACATAACGTGAATGGAAAATAATTCAACTATCACCTACCTCGAATCAAGCCGAAAAGCTTTATTAAACTTGTGTCTCCCTTTGTTATGCAACCTAGCCTATTCTTGGTCTATAAGAAATAATGTAACACAAATTCAGACAAAATGATCTAAATACACTCGGATTATATCCTATAGTAAATACCCAGTCTAATGTTACGATTAATTCTCTCAAACAAGGGTTTTTCCACCTTTAATTCAAGTTAAACCCCCCCCCCCCCCCCCATAAATTCTATAGAATTCTCACCTAAAAATTAGAGAAATCAAGGATTGTATTGATGATAAAAAATTATCCAGTACATGCACCTTATATAGGAGATAGTCTAGGCTAGCTATACCTAAATTCCTACTACAATAAGAATATTTAATTACATGAGTATAAATTGACTACTACTACTACTACTACTACTATGATCAAAATAACTAATCCTAGTTGACTTTAACTAGTATAAGACACAACAACCTAGTAGATATTTAGTAGCCCACTCCTAGTGCGACTCTGACTCTATAAAACTTAACAGTCGTACATTTTTGTTGTACCACGTTATTCAACATGTTCCGTGTCTTCATTTTCTCTTCTCTTCAATACTCCCCTCAAGCTAGTGAGTGGAGGTATAATTACTCTTAACTTGCTTTGAAACCCAATAAATACTTGATTTTTCAATGATTTGGTGTGAATGTCAGCTAGCTGATCCTTGGACCTCATAAAATGAGTAAGAAGTTGTCCCCTAGCCACCTTTTTTTGAACAAAATGATAGTCCATCTAAACATGTTTGGTGCTAACATGCATAACTAGATTGATTATCATGTAAAAGGAATTCAAGTTATACAATATAATATAGGAACTGACTTGAGGTACAACCTAAGGTGATGAAGTACATATATGATCCATATCATCTCTGCTGCAGTGGAGGCCAGTGTTCTATACTCAACTTCAACACTTGATCTTTCAAATGTGGTTTGTTTCTTAGAAGTTCAAGAAAAATAATTTGGCCCTAGGTAGATGCTATAGCCTGTAGTTGTTCTCCTAGTTTTGGTGCAACCTTCCCATTCAAAATTTGAATATCCATAAAACCTACTAGATGATTGAGAAATAATTTCAAGTCCAAAGTGTAGTGTACCTTTAATGTATCTGAGAATCCTTTTTGCTCCTTGAAGGTCTTCAATGTTAGGACTTTGCATAAACTGGCTTGCTAGATTTATAGCATGAGTGATATCACATCTTGTGAGTGTCAACTACTGAAGACTCACTACTTTCATTCTGTATAAGGAAGAATCTACAAGACTTCCCACAACTTTATGTAAACCATGCTTTTGAGCCAAATGAGTAGCTACAATCTTTGCCAATGTCATATTTGTCTTGTCTAGTAGCTCAGCAACACATTTACTTTGACTCAAGTGATTTCCTCCTTCAAACTACGTGACCTCTACTCTAGAAAGAAGTATAAGGGACAAGATCTTTCATAGCAATTTCCATTCAAAGTTGTAGAATCAATTCTGAGACATGTGATGGATTATTTCTTGTTACAATAATGTCATTTACTTATAATAAGATGAATATGGTAACCTTTGTGAGATTGCATAGTAAACAAAAAGGGATATGCCTTCCTACAAATGAAACCAAGATGTAGTAGATTCACGCTAAGCCTATCAAACAAAGCTCTCAGTGCCTGTTTAAGGCCATACAATGCCTTTTTCGATAGACACACATGCTGGGGATACCTAGGATCAACAAATCCGGGAGGTTGAATCATGTATACCTACTCTAGCAAGAAACCATAAAGGAAATCATTTTTTATATCTAACTGCATGTCTTCCCACTTAGAGATGACAACAATGAATAGAACCACCCTAATAATTCTGGCCTTAACCATTGGTTTAAAAGTTTCTCAGTACTCTATCCTTTAAAGTTGTGAGAAATCCCTGACAACAAGTCTGGCTTTGTATATATCTACTATTCCATTGGCCTTGATCTTGGTCTTGAACACCCATTTTGAACCAACAAAGTTTATATTAGTAGATTTGGGTACCGATATCCATGTTTGGTTAGGATGTAAAGCATTGATCTCCTCCTGCATAGTTGCAAGCCAATGAGGGGACCTTAGTGCTTCCTTAGTAGTATTGGTTCCCTCAAAATTTCTTTTTTGTAGTTAGTTGATAACGCTCAAACTACTCTTCAAAATAAATTCGAAATGTAAGTGGTCGTTATCAATATAAATTACCTAATTAAGAGTCGGGGTCGAATCCCATAAGAAGTAGTGTGAGGTTAAGAATCTAATGAGTGAATTTAAATGTGACTAATTCTATTGTAGTGAACAAGACAAATTGGTGGATATTTCCACCAAATTAAATCAAATGAACTCAAAATCACAAATTAACAACAATCTTAAAATAAACGGAGTTTGAACTAATTAAGTTGACCCTAGGGGCGTGGGGATTAGAGATTGATATCACAAAGGGGTAGAATAATATTGGTGAATAAAGCTAAACAATCATGGATAAGTTGGTTCATCTTCAATAATGCTAATCTCTTTTGATCTCATAACATTAGTTCATAAAATATCCTTTCGGTCCCAATTATGTGATTAGCAATTCAACCCATTACCTCGCTTTTACAAATAGATTCAGCTAGATTCCAAATATTGAACTAATTACCCACTCAAATTGGTCTTTTTCAAGCACCAATTTGACATCTAAGCTAAGATTAAGTTGACCACCTTAATCCTTAAATTAATCACATGGTAACAACTCAAATCCATGATATAAATAAGTAAAACACAGCAATACTAGATACCCACTAAGCTAAATCAGCACCCAACCCCATAATCACCCCCCTAGAGATTGAGGTTTTAGCCACTCATCACAAAAAGTGCAAAAACTAAACCTCTTATGATAGTATCCATGGGTGTAGTAAATTTAGGAAATCATAATGAACACCCACTTGAATTTCACTATCCAATTGTCAATTAAAAGAATGATGTTTAAAACCCCAAACTAAGAGTTATGCTCAATAGTTTCTCTCTCCAAGAGTTCTAAGAGTAAAAATTGATAAAAGACCATATATATCCACTTTCTTTTTCTTCCAAACTATTTATACTTTTCAAAAATATTCTTTTGCATCCTGGTCGGCAATATTAGTCGGGCTCGCTGAACTTACTTGGTGTCGTGACCCAATGTATACCCTGGGTGTAACATGGCGTATAGAACCCCGAAAGGCCCTACAAAAGACACTTAACATAATCATAAAATATAATAGAAATAAGTATTTCAAAAATATCAATCTTATATCATAAAAGAGTTTGACAAAGCGGAAGTTCAACGTAGTCTCAACAAGCCATGGACTTCTGCTTTGTCAAATTATAATAGCAACCATGGGTGCTAAGTCAAAATACCAAGGGAATAGATAGAAATCAAATCTCATTATAGCATAGAAAAGGAAATGATAAATACCAATCCTCATCTTAAAGTCAAAACATAGAATAACTTTTTATACATAATTCAACATAGATGAGAAAACCTTTCACCTATGTCAATCCATATGTGAGAACTATCTTTCACAATTATGATCATAGTAGTATGTGAGAAATCCTTTCACAAAACATTGATACTTTCCCCTCAAAGCATCCTCAATTTATTTACATCAATTTCATAAAAACATGTATATCTTCATATATTCATAATTCATAGTTCCTAAGGTTCGTAATCAAAATCATGGAGCAGGAATGGGTTCTTGTAAATTCATATCAAAATCATACAATTAATTCACTTCATGCATTAATATATAGGGATTAATGAAAAAATCATAATTTGAAGGGAACTATACAGATTGAATTGAAACCTTAACTGTCACGATCCAGGGGTACCCCTAGATATAACATGACATATAGAACCCCGAAGGATTCCATACAAGCCACTTAGCTCTCATAACATAAGAAATAGAACAATAAGAGTAAAACAATAGTCCAAGTCCAATAGTTTTTATAAATGAAAAGCAGAAGTCAAACACTTGTCTCATCATTCTCATCTAATACAATAGAATGAAATTTGGCCTAGCCCATACATCATGTTCAAAAGTGAAATACAAGGAAAAGGAACTAAAACAATGAAAGTCCGTTCTCGAAGCATGAGGACTCACCAAAGCTCAAAAATATCGAACTCAACCACTAGCCACAAAACTGATGACCCTGACTATAGGACCCTACATTTGGGAAAATGCAGGAAAGAGTATGCATTAGTACAAAATAATGTACCAAGTAGGATAGCCATGCATAAAACATTTAAAACATGCTAAAAAGGACAATTCATTTCATGACATGCAATTGACCAAGATAAAACATGATATAAGAGAATTAGAAAACATAAGTCATAAAACCATGGTCAATGCAAGCTAACATCATCTTTAAAACCTTTGAACTCATATGAGATACTTCTTGAAGTCATTATTAATGTGGGGGATTAGCCTTAAACGACATAGAGACCATGTTAGCTATAACATGATCCCCTGGTGTCTCCCACATCGAAAAGGGTTGTCCTACTTGCCAAGGTAGAACCATGAACTTCTAGCTTAAGTGGATACACTAGATAATGTTTAATTTAGACAATCATACTATGAGGGCTCATAGGTAAGGGATAAGAAGATTTCTACTAGAAACCCTACCTCTACTCAAAAGAAATTTCATCTCAATATCTTCTCGGTGCTAAGCTAAATCCTACAGAATAGTCATTTCTTACTTGACCTTATTATCCATGGAAAGGTACCCTAGGATAACTAATCCAAGCTAGTTTCATTAGGAAAACTCTTACTCTTAGATTCAATTAGGTGAGAAAGCCTTTTAACCAAAGAATCCTTATTATGTGAGAAAACCTTTCACATCTTACTATTATGTGTACATGAGAAAATCCCTTTCAATAACACATCATGGTCATCATCATTGATACTTTATTTTAAAAGCATCCTTAAAACATTTGCATAGATTTCATAAGAAAATGCATGTCCAAAATGCTGCTGGACAATTTTCTTTTAAAAAAATATGTAAAAAAAAATGATTGAAGCATTCTTGAAAGGATGAGAACTACTTGTGAAATAGTTGTTGAAGAGAGGGCTAACAATAAAGAGAAGAAATTAATGTGTGAGGAAGTCTAAAATAGCAAAGTGCTTAGGGAAGTCTAAGTCGCTATTATATAGTTTTCCTACTTGTCCTCTAGCCTACATTACAACCCGTTAATGTTCTATTTGATTCTATTCAATCATGCTTAATTAGTGGAGATGTACATAATGGGCAAGCATATTATTCTTTGTGCATACATGTGAATTTTCTTTGTGAGTGTGAGAGTAGTCTTGGATGTGAAGTCCTTAATTTATATTAAATCTTTTTGAATCGAGTGTGTGGACTATTTCTTGTGGTAAGGGAACTTGTTTCATGATAGAGATGTTATTTTATTAGTTTTCGTTGATTGAGTATGTGAGAAAGATTAAATTTGATGAGTTCAAAGTCCTTTCTTGAGGTTAGGAGGTTAGAGGTTTGTTGTTTATTTGGATGTCTTGCATAATGAGCATGAATTGTATTTGATGTTTTGATATTTCTCTATGGCCTAATTGTTTGTATCAACCAAAGTGATGACATTCCTAGTTTGACTCTTTGAGATCAACTTTAATGTTTGCTCGAGGACTAGCAAAAGTTTAAGTGTTAGTTATATATGTGAGGCCAAAAATACATATTTTTAATCATTATTTGGCTCATATCTATAATTTGTATTTGTCTTATTTGAGCATGAATTTTATAGATTGTGCTAAATAGTGTATTTTATTTGTAGAAGTAAATTGGTGCAAAGATTAAGAAGTTTAGAGCTAAAATGAATTAAATATGGAAGGCTGAATAAAGAGATCAATCAGGCAGCTTAATGTATTAACTTTAATATAACAATAATATTCTATAGAAGATGCAGTGCACAATTGAAAGTATAACAAAATTGAGGGAAAGACCACGTGTCAAGCTCCAGACACGCACAAATTGAGCCTGTTACAACTAATGTTCACGTGTACAACTTAGAAATTCAATTCCTATTTGGTTTTGGTTTCCAAATTTGGTTTATATTCAATTATTTTATTTAGAATTTTCTACCTCTAGAAATAACTCATGAGAATAATTAATAGAGCATAATATATAATTTAGGAGCAATATACTTTGGGAAAAAAAAGTCGTCAATACTTTTTGGGGTTCTTTTCTTCTTCTTATCTTAGAGATTATCCTTGTTCTGGGGCTGCGGCTACAGGTAATGTTTGAACATTCGATTATTATTAATTAATGATTGGTTATCGATAAAATTACTTTTGTATTCTTCTTTTAGTATTTCATGTTTGATCACTATAGAGATAAATATATTGTCTATATTTGGACTTGTGAGACGAAGAGGTAGATAGACCAAAGAATACAAAAACTTGATATTTATAGCATATCACTTGATTAGATTCATATTTAGGATTGACACCCAGACGAACACGAAGCTTGGTTAAGAAAGAAGATGGAATTTAAATGCTCGCCAATTAGGCATGTCTATCCCCGCTCAACGATGTAGTTAGACAACTAATTGGACTAGGCGATTAATGGTTGGGAGATCATGATCATAAAATCAACCCTGTAAATCATTAATTTGATAACCTTAGTTAATTCATTACATGAGATATGATACATGAAACTTTAAGCATGTTGCAGCCCTAGAATTGTTCCAAACACTATAAGTTAATTTTCTTATTTAATTCTTGCATTCTTAGTATTTAAATACAAATTAAATTCTTTTGGCACTCTTAAATAAATAATTAGACTAGTATAATTTAGTAAAATAGTTAATTGACAAGTTCTTTGGGTTCAATAATCTAGCTCTTTTAGGGCCACTATGTTACTTGTGCGACCGCGTACATGATAATGCTCAACTACACTTCATTTGATTCTAAGTGTAGGCGGTCGCTAACAAGTATAAACCCAACTAAGAGTTGGGGTCAATCCCGCAGGGAGTGATATGATAAATAATTTGATTAAGAAGTAAAATGGTGTTCATAATCGTTTCTAGATGTAGACATTTTCGCAACAATAAAGTAAATGACAAGGTTTGATAATCAATGTAAAATGGGGGGGGGGGGGGGATTTGGGTAACCAAATTACAACTACTAAAAGCGGAAATAAACAAATAAAGAAGGTTTCTTGGGATTGTGATAAATTGAATGCCAATTTCGCATAATGGATGATGATTATTTACTGACATTCGTTGAATCTCAGTGGGTAGGCTACGTTTTGGGTGCAATAATCATTTCTCAATCAACTATTGCGAATCAAGTGAGTTCTATCGAACCTCAACAAGAAAAACACAAATTAACAACCCATTGCCTCAATCAATCTACTTTTTCAAGCTAGATTTGTACGATTGTATTCAGACCCACTTTCTCAAGCTAAATCCATAACAACACAATCAATACAATCATCAACTAACAATTTAACTCTAACACTTCTTTCTCAAGAATGTATAGAGTACTAATCTAGAATTGCATTTGCAACTACAATTCCTCAATTAAACACAAACTATTAATTGAACCCACTTCATATCAACAATAAATTCAATAAATAACAACACTCATTAACTAATTAATGCATTCAACTACATAATCACACCCCCAAGAATGGGGGTTTTTAGCCAAACATAATAAAGAAAAATAAATTGTTACCAACGAAGTTTTCCATCAAGTTGGGCAACAATCGATAAGTTTCCAAATGCTCAAATGGAAGCTAAAAATATCACAAATCCTAGATCTCTTCTCAAAAATGTATAAACAATGTTTTAAAATGTTGTAGATAAAAAACCCATAAGTGGACAATGTGGGAACTACTTTTCTTCTTTTCAAAATTGAATTTATTACGTTCCCAAAATTTTAGCACGGAGTCCACTCAGCAAAATAAGTCAGGCTCGCCAAAGTGGTCGCCGATGCACCGAATGCTCCTCTTCTCGACTTTTTGGTGTACTTTTTTCAGCAAAATCGTTCTGTAACATTTGGCGATGGAAATCGGCCTCGCCGAACTACCAATTTGCTCGCAAAGGTTGATCCCATCCTAGAACTGGCACTCTGGAACTTTTGGCGAGCTGAAGTTCCACTTGGTGAGTCGTCGAGTGGCTTTGGCGACTACCAACTTTGCTTTCTTTCAACTTTTTCAGCTTTTTCGCTCCTTTTTGCCTCATAATGTCCTTACTTGTTCTTTTGCCTTCATTGCTGCAAATTAACATCTTAACATTAGTTATGAGAATAAAATAGGCATTGACGACACTAATTCCTTAAACATTAAGCCCTAAATGAGTTGAAATCCCTAATTCATCAGTACACTTGCGTGTGTAATTGGGAACAACAAAAGCATTTCCTCACATAAAGTATTCATAAGGTTGAAATATTTCTCACCTAAGATGAATAAAGATTTAAGTATCTATCCTAATGAAACTTAGCTTTGATTGGCTATTTGATGTGCCCTTCCATGGATAATGATTTCGCAAGCGGCGATTACCCATGTCTTCTAATGATAAGACAAGTGGTGAATACCAATGTCTCATGAATGTTAATATAAGATAAGACAAATGACTATTTCGTGGGATTTATACTTGGCACCGAGTGGACAAGTGGCAATTACCTATGTCCCATAAACTATGTGCCACCATTCCATCCCCAAACTGATGGTCAAGCAGAGAGAACAATAAAGACTTTAGAGGAAATGTTGAGGGCGTGTTTGATCAATTTCAAGGGTAATTGGGATGATCACTTACCTCTCATTTAGTTTGCGTACAACAGTATTTATCACTCTAGCATCCAACTAGCTCCCTATGAGGCTCTTTATGGGAGAAGATGTAGATCTCCTATTGGATGGTTTGAGGTTGGTGAAGCTGGGTTGATAGGACCAGACATGGCTCATCAAGCTATGGAATAGGTGAAGACTATTCAAGAAAGGTTAAAAATAGTGCGGAGTCATCAGAAATCCTATACAGATGTTAGGAGAAGAGACTTATAGTTTGTGGTGGACGATTGGGTTTATTTGAAGGTTTCACCCATGAAGGGTGTTATGAGGTTTGTCAAGAAGGGGAAGCTTAGTCCCCGGTATATTGGTCCTTACAAGATATCTAAAAGGATTGGCAATGTAGCCTATGAGTTGGAGCTATCGTCAGAGTTTGCAGCGGTTCATCCGGTATTTCACATTTCAATGTTGAAGAAGTGTATGGGCAATCCTTCACTCATTATACCGACTGAAAATTTTGGTATTAAGGATAGCTTGTCTTACGAGGAGATTCACGTTTAGATTCTTGATCGTTACGTTTGCAAGTTGAGAACTGAGGAAGCATTAATCAAGGTCCTATGGAGAAATCAGTTTTTTGAGGAAGCTTCATGGGAGGCTGAGGAGGATATGATACCCATATCTCTTTGAGTCCGGAGAAATTCCAAATTAAGGTACTAATCCTTTTCTTGGCATTTATTTTAGTTGAAATGTTGTGTTACTTTTCATATTGAGTGTTTGAGTTGGGTGTTAGATGTTACCACCCTTAGTCTACTTAGAGTAATCTCATTCGAGGATGACTGCTCCCAATAGGGAGATATTGTAACAACTTGGTATTTGAAAGAGCCAAAAATAAATAGAACAAAATTGGAAATAGAACAATCTGAAAATTTTCAAGTTATGTTTAAGATGTGAGTTTTGGGTCAATATCAAACGACCATAACTTTCAGTACAGGATGAGCTAGGTGGCCCATAAGATATCAAATTAAATGTCATGGAATCCTCTTTCCAACTCCACTGAGTTTGCTAATTTTGAGCTCGTATAAGGGAGATATGGCTGTTTGAACTCAGACTGTCCAATTAAAGAAAGATACCCAAAATTGTGAGGGGTATTTTGGTCTTTTCCTTACCCCATCAGCTTAAAACCAATTATGGTAATATTTAGGGGTCTAAACTGATTTGGTTTAGTTTTCACAATCCTAATTTACGTTAGGGTTTTAGAAAAGAGTTCAAGAAAAGAAAATAGGAGAAAAGAGGAGAAGATTCAAGGTGTTCGTCAAAGTTCTTGAAGTTTGGTTGTTGATTTTCACCAAGGATTTGATCCCTAGGAGTTATGTGAGTTCTAATAGTGTTGGGTTCATTCACCCACACACCAATCATGATTTACATATTCGAATTTGTATATAAATATTGAAAGAATTAAGTTCTTGATGTGTGTTCTTGAGGTATTGCTTTCGTTCTTGAATTAGGATGGGTTTGATGAATTCTTGAGACAAATGTGCCAAGTTTGAGAGTCTTTTTTTTTATAGATTCTCATGTACTTGTATTGGGTAATTAAATCTAAGAAGAATTTGAGAAAAGAAATCAATTCTAGATGAATTACGGTAAGAAAACAAGAAAAAAAATTCGTCAGAATAGTTCTGGGGAAGGGGTGGCGCGGCGCGCCCCAAATGCACCAGCAGGTCTGGCGTGGCACGCCAGAAGTGCACCATGAATCAGTCTCTGAAGTTTAGGGGCTGGCACCCCGCGCTAGCAATGCGCCAAGGTCGCCTGCCCCTACTCTTTTTTCCATCGTTTGCTCTGTCTAAGTCCTTTTAAAGTATACCTTTACTCCCTATTGATTCTAACTACTCTAAACTACTTCTAAACATCTAGAAATCATTCATAACATGAATCATCGCCTTGAATCCATAAATTCAAATTCAAGGTAGATCTAAGAGTCAAGTCTTGGGAGTTCTTTGAGTTTCTTTTTACAATTTTTTAAACTTGTTTTAAGACTTGGGCATTTGAGATTAAGGAAGAGTAAAGTTGAGTTCACTTTCTTTAAAATGATATATGGAAACTAAGTATTCCCAAAAGAAATATTTTATATTTAAGATGAGAGGAAACACCAATTTCCAAAAGAGTTCATGAGCAGTTTTGAGTACTCTTTTTTTTTAGAGAAACCTTTTGAGTAATAACCTCAAAGTTGAGGAAGAGTAAATGTTTTCTTTAAAACATAAGAGCTAAGTATATTTTTGGGAGTAGTATTGAGCACCGATATAGGGGGAAGTTCTAACAACTCACAACCGCCATAAATCATGTAGCCGACGTGGGTAGAAAGGGTCATACTTTTTAGATGATTCATTATTGTGTTTTAGTATAGACTAGTGGATCCACTTAGTGAGTAGTTCTATACCCCGTCAAAGTATAGGACAGTTCTGGCAGCTTGGGCTAGACATTGTATCATTATATAACTCATAGTGCTTATTGTTGGTTAGATAATCTCCCACAGAGTTATTTTGCATATTTATATACAAACTGAGCTATATTGTATTTTTTGATAAATTGAGCTTCTATATACTGTTTTAAAATCTTTTCTTTATATTTGCATTATTGTTATTGCTTTTATACTGAAATGAGTTGAGGTTGGGTTGAGTTGAGACGAGGTAAGTTGTTTCTTGAGTTCCAGTTCAAGCTTATGTCATGTTTAAATTTTCCGTTGCATGCTCCTATATTCCATGTACTGATTCCATTTGGCCTGCATCTTTTACGATGCAGCTACAGGTAACCAGGATCATCAACTAGTGCTTCGTTGATCCAGCTGAGTTCCAGAGTTATTTTGTGAGCCACCTTACTTTCGGAGGATCCCTTTATTATGTTTTATCATTCCAGTTTTGTTAGGATGACCGGGGTTCTTGTCCCGATATCCCTCATAGTATTAGAGGCTTCATAGGTAGATAGACAATAGTGAATGATTCTTTTCATTTTTAGTTGTTTATGTTAGGACTTGAGTTGCCTCTTTGACTAGTTGAATATTTATTTCTAAAACATTCTTAGTTTATCTTTTGAGACAATTGGGTAAATTTTATCTCTTAAGTTTATCTTATTTATGAGTAAGTCTTCCGCTAATAGTTAAGCTAGGCCAAACGTTCAGTTGGGGTCATAAATGGTTATCGAGTGCCCGATCGTGCCCAGGGTGTAGGCTCAGGGCGAGACAAACTTGGGACATTAGCTAGTGGATTCATGTAAGCTTGAAGTTCATGGTTCCTACTGGGCCAGTATGAAAACCTCTTTTTGGTGTTGGGTAAACACCAGATTCTATGTTATAGCTCACATGATCTCTTTATGTTGGTTAAAGGTAAATCTCCCATAGTAATGAACGTAAGTTAATTCTAGAAGTATCTCACATTTTCTTTCAAGATGATTTCTACTCGTATTGACCATGATCACGTTTATGTTTCTAACCTCTTATCTTATGTTTTAACTTGGTCCTTACATGACATAAAAAGTCCTTTTAGCATGATTTTCTTATCTTTTATGCATTGCTATCATACTTGTTACATTCTTTGTATTGACGCAATTGTCACGACCCGATTCCTCGAGTCATGATGACACCTACTATAACCCACCAGTAGGCAAGCCAACCAGTATCTCAGAACTACAAGTAATGGGATTGAGGGCAGAAAACTAAACTCAAACTAAAATAATAACATAAATAACAAGAATCATAAATGAAGAAGCGGAAGAAAGACAAAATATATATACAAATAAGAGATCCCTCCTAGAATTTGAAAGTCACATGTACAGAGGTACTAACAAAATTATAAGTCGCAAAATTGTACCACAGAAATAAGACTATCTCAAAAAGCGAAAGACAAGTCAATATATATAGATGGAGACTAGTATAGCACAAAACGCCAAGTGCTCACCCCCGTCTCTAGATCAGATTACAACAAGCTCGATGTCAACGCTGGTAGCTGGTGCTCAAACCTGCATCACGAAAACAGATGTAGAGTGTAGTATGAGTACCAAAACAATAGGTACCCATAGGCTAAGCGAATGATCTTCACTTCGCGGGAACAACAAAAACCACCTCTCGCTCTTTCCTTTCTTCGGTGCTATATTTTTTTTCCAACTACTGATCATGAAAAGATAAAGTAATATTAAATGCGATAATCTAAAACACTACAAAAAATAGGAATGAGAAATCTAACAGGTATGCACACGAGCGTATTAACACACAAAGGAAAGGAGAATAGCTAACTAAATCTGACCGATCTCTCATAAGCCTGATGGGTACACTCGGGCACAAACTTAAAGTTAAACCCGAGTGGACTCCCATAAGCCCGATAGGTACAAGGAAGAATTTAAAATGGAATAAGAGGATCCGAAAAAGTTTCCAAGATTTCTACAACTTTCTACGGACTCGACCTGAGCCATTTGCCGGTTGCATGGGGTACCTTCATCTATTATCTCCAATTGTGGTACTCAATTCACTTCTCACTTTTGGTAATCTTTTTAAAAGGGTCTTGGTTCTTGTGTTAAGCTTAATACATTCTTTCATCCTCAAACTGATGGGCAAGCAGAGCATACTATCCGAAATTTGGAAGATATGTTGAGAGCTTGTGTGATAGATTTCAATGGTAATTGGGATGATCACTTTCCTTTGATTGTGTTTGCCTACAACAATAATTATCACTTAATTATTGGTATGGCTCCATTCGAAACATTATGTGGTAGGAGGTGTAAAATCTCCTATAGGTTGGTTTGAAATGGGTGAAGTCGCTTTGATAGGCCCTGAGTTGGTACACAAGGCTATAAATAATTTTCAGCTTATTAGAGAAAGGTTAAAAATGGCTCAAAGTCGATAAAAATCCTATGCCGATATTAGAAGAAGAGATCTTGAGTTTGATATTAATGATTGGATCTATTTGAATATTTATCCCATGAAGGGTGCAATGAGTTTTGGTAATAAAGGAAAGCTTAGTCCCCATTATGTAGGCCCATATCAGATTTTGAGATGTATTGGTAAGGTTGCTTTTGAACTATAATTGCCTAATGAATTGGCATCGGTGCATACAATTTTCCATGTCTCCTTGTTAAAGAAATGTGTTGGTGATCCATCAACTATAGTCCCCTTAAATGTTAAGGAGAATCTTTCTTATGAGGAAGTACCGGTTGAGATTTTAGACTGGCAAGTCAAGAAGTTGAGAAATAAAGAAGTTGCTTCCATGAAAGTTTTGTGGAGGAATCAGTTAGTTGAGGGTGATACTTGGGAGGCCAAGGCCAATATGATGTCCCGCTATCCTCATCTCTTTCCTTCTACCCCTACTCTAGCTTGAGGTATTGAGTTTCTCAGGGTTTACTCATTTGGTGTCATGTGTCTTAGATATTCCCATGATTTCCTCATCTATGCATGTTCATAAAAAAGCTTAAGTTTTGAGAAAGTGAGTAAACTTGATTGATTTCTACATGTTTATGTGCATTTGAGTATGAGTTGCATATATACTTCATGATATGATGTTTTGAACATGCTTTAGCTTAGAGTTGATGTTTCCTCCTCGGATATGTGCATTATGTGGTTGCATTCATCTTGGGCTGTTAGGTTTAAGTTCCTACCCTCTTTATGATGTTTTGAATCTCATTCGAGGACGAATGGTCCAAAGGGGGAGATAATGTAACACCTTGAATTTGTAAAGGTAGGAAAAACATTTTTTAAGATATTTGGTGCCAGTTCCTATGGTGCCAGCCGCGGCCCCATGGAATGACCCACAGATCGTAGACCAGGTCTGTGGTTGGCCAGTCTATTTTTCCAAAAATGTCAAGTCTTTTGTATTTTTCAACGATTCACCAAGATGGACCATCATTTAATGCAAGAGACGTAAATAGGTTTCATAGGTTACTCCCAGACTTTGGGAGATTTTGAGGTCGCAAGTTGAGGATCACAGTTGGGATTAATTGGATAACGACCCATGGGTGGATCCCACTGTTGGGGGTCC
This sequence comes from Solanum commersonii, assembly GCA_029007595.1. NCBI lineage: Eukaryota > Viridiplantae > Streptophyta > Magnoliopsida > Solanales > Solanaceae > Solanum > Solanum commersonii. The sequence goes on from JAJTWQ010000002.1 coordinate 14,499,935, forward strand.
AAAAACTTTAGTCTCTGATCCAAACGACGCCCCAATAGGACGGTCCCTGGTTTGACCAACGGACCATCGGTCTGGTCGTCTTTGGTGTCGGTAGTTATATTTTTAGGGGCTTTTGGGTCTTTTCCTAATTATTTTAGGGGCTTTTGGGTCTTTTTCTAATTATTCTACCCTAATACTATGTCGTTTTACCCTTCACCAAAACCCCTATATAAGAGTTTTTATCCCCAAATTTCCCCAATTGAAATCATTCTCTCAAATATACAAAAGAAGAACAAGTCTTCCTCTCAAATATTTCTCTCTCTAGAAGTTGAAGAATGCCAAGTGTCCAATTCCATGATTGAAGTCAAGCTTTTGGCATTGAGGTATGATAGTTTTCATCCATGGAGCCCTTTCCTCCAATTGAGTTACAGTTTTCTTCCATGTCATGGGTTCTTTTAATCATTGATTTATTTAATTATTTTATGATTTTTCAAGCATGAATTGATATAATTACATGATTTTATGATGAATTACCATGAACCCATGTCCAACCCATGTTTTCTAGATATTAATGATTGAAAGTGGGTTTTGAACCATGGAAGGTGAATTATGGAATTATGGAATTATGCATGTTCTTATGAAATTGATGTAAATGTTTAAAGGATGCTTTGAGAGTGAAATATCAATGATGTTGTTATTGTTGTGTTGTTGAAATGATTTCTCATATACATATGAAAGCATGATTGTGAAAAGTTTTCTCACATAATAAGGGTTCTTAGGGTTGAAAGGCTTTCTCACCTAAAATGAACCAATGATAAGGAGTTATTCTAATGATGAGGCAAGAAGCGATTACTCATGCTCTCTAATCGAAAGACAAGAGGCGATTACCCATGTCACATGATGTAAGGACAAGATGCGATTACTCATGTTACTTTAAGAGATAAGATGAATATGATTAAGAACTATTTCGTAAAAGTTAAGCTTAGTATCGAGTGGAAAAGTGGTGATCACCCATGTCCCATAAACTATGTGCCAACATAGGATTGTCTACATAGACATTAGCTAGTGGATCCACATAAGCTAGAAGTTCATGGTCCTTACCTTGTAAAGTGGGACAACCTTTTTTGGTGTGGGAGACACTGGATTCCACGTTACTAGCTCACATGGTCTTACTTGCCGGTTAAGGCTACTTCCCACAAGCAAGCTAAGATGAACTAAGGTTACTTCAAGAAGAATCTTACGCATGTTTTTTAAGATGATTTCACTTGCATTGATCATGTTTTACGACTTATGTTTCCTAACACTCAAGATTCATGTTTTAGCTTGATCATTGCATGCTTATGAAATGTCCCTTTTTAGCACGACTTTATCTATTTTTATGCATGGCTATCATACTTGGTACATGTTTGTAGTAATGCATATTATTGCCTATATTTCCCCAAATGTAGGGTCCGAGAGTTAGGGTTCCCAATTTCGTAGCTAGAGTTCCATGAGGAGATTTCGATCTTTGGTGAGTCCTCATGCTTCGAGGACTAGACATTTATAGTTTTTAGTCTTTTCTTACTTTCAGTTTTTGAACATTATGTACGGGCTATGCACAAATTCAATCTTATGTACTACATGGCTTTGGGACGATGTTTACATTTCTATTTTTTTCTATAAAAGTTTGATATATTGAAACTATCTTTTAAACTCTTTATTCTATTTCTTGTATGATGAAATCTAAGTGGCTTGTATGGGGCCTCTCACGGTCTTTTACACCATGTTACGCCTAGGGGCTACGAGACAATCAGTGCTTGGCACATCACTGGGAGGAATGGTGGAGTCTAATGATGTTAGGTTGAATAGTTTAGGGGTTAAACATCAAGGTACGACCCCTAAATTATTCAGTGTCCACTAAAGGCTTCCAGACTATGCCCTATCTCTTCTTAGGCAGGGACTTTGTGTAGCTTTGTAAAATTCTCTGACACATTTTGGCACATATGGATGTCTGGGCCTTGTAAACTATTCAAACCGCTGAAATTTAATAGTGTCCCAAATGGTCAGGTAATCACTCATTACTCCATCAAAGGAGATCCTCCGGTCCTCATGAATTGTACATTCTCCAATGACCTTCAGCCTATTAAGAGATCTTGGAGCTATGGTAGGGAGATCAAACAAGGTAGGGGTCAGATCCTAGTAAGGTGATACTAATTTGGATCTGATTTCCATCCTTTCCTTGTCTATATGTTTCCTTTATCTCTTACTCACACGTGTATTAGAGCGTGGAGTGGGCTGATGTCTAGGAGACTCAAATGATTCGTTAAGGACTATCCCTTGTTACCGCTTAGGAGAAGATGGAGTGTCATGCTTTTAATTAGAGGTCACTAGTTTTTTTCCAAGTGTTTTGCCCATTTCTTGCAAAATACATCATTTCCAATCATAGAATCGGTCAAGCATAGTTGAGATCAAACTCAATTGAAAGAAAAATTCAAAAACTAAACTAAGGCTTACCTAATGAGAAGGCACTCCGACTAGCAGGATGGGCAAGCTTCGGTGAGCTTGCCAAAATTGCAATGACCCGGAAAAACTAGTAAGTGAAACTAGAACCTAACGAGTGTGTGATTGAGTTTGATATGGGGTTTCATAATGTGAAGAGATTCCCCGAACTTAGGTTGAATAGTTTAGGGGTTAAACGTCAAGGTACGACCCCTCCAAAGACCAACCAAGGGTCCTTGAGGGCACCCTAAAGTCTAACCCTCAAAGCTACCAAAATACCAAAGGCTGTCAAAAACGTTGTGACCTACGCCCCTAGGCCCATCCACGCCCCGTGGAACCCATCCGTAGGTCAAGAGCCAAGAAAACATGCTCCAGACCCAAACCACGAAGTGCTATAATGGCTAGTGGACCCACCCACGGTCCATGGGTGGATTTCGTGGGTTATCACCGGAAGCTGTCCAAATTCGGCCAAGTGGAGGGGAAACTTAGTAAATTCATAATTAATTAGTTAGGGGTTGGGCACGGTTATTATTGATTTATTAGGGTATTTTAAGGCTTTTAAAGGTATTAAACTCCATTTTAGAACTCATTATTCCCAAACACTCAAAATAGAAACCTCATCCCCTCAAATATTCTCTCTCTGGAAACTAACATAGGAGAAGAAGGATTCAAGCTTTCAAGTTCAAGATCTCACCATTTTCTCTCAATTTTCATGGATTTTATTCCATAGAGGTATGGTAGTCAACATCCTTGATTAAGTTTCATTCAAGGAGCCCTATCAAAAGATGATTTCAAGTTTCCAAAATCCCCCAAACACCTAGGGTTTTCAATCTATGCATGGGTTTAATTCCAAGATGTTTTCAAAGGTTTATATATGATGAATTATGAATGTATTGTTGAATTAATGAGGAACTATGGTGAATTTATCCTATGAACCCATGTTTCCCACAAAATCCTAAGTTGTGAATTGTGATTGGGAATTGATTAATGATGAAAGTATGTTGAATTGTTTATATTCATATTGAATTAGCTATTTAATCATGTTAATTCCCTTATATCTAGATGATTGGGTTTAGATTGATTAATAGACTTGGAGGGCAATTTCATGAAGGATTTATGTATGATTATTATGTGAAGTTTATGTGTGTGATCTCAATGAACGTATTATGATCATGTTTAGAATGTAATTGTGTTATTATGGAATGCATATTCTCAATTAACACTCAGGAATGATGATGATAGAATGTGAAGGGTTTCTATAATGTGAGGTTACATCTTGAATTGGTAGGCATAAGGAATTATTTTCTTGTATTGATGAATGTGACCTTGAATGTTGTATCTTGAATTGGTAGGCTTAGGCATCCTCTTCTTGTGTAAAGAATGTGCCTTGACTTAATGGACATGGAATCGGTAGAACTAATATTAGTAGCCCTTTCATAAATGACTAATGAAGTATTGCAAGAATTTGCATTGAATCGGTAGACCTAATGTTGGTAGCCCTTTCCCAAATGAATGATGAAGTATTCTAGGCTATGTCTTGAACCGGTAGACCTAATGTTGGTAGCCCTTCATGATGAGTCTAGAAACTAATGTGATGCTAAACCTTGAATCAGTAGACCTAATGCTGGTGGCCCTTTCATGTGTGAAATGATGAACCTTGAATCAGTAGACTTAATGGTGGTGGCCCTTCTTAAGGATTCAATGAGCTATTCTAATAATGTACCTTGAATCGATAGACCTAATGGTGGTGGCCCTTTCATGTGTAATGTACTTTGGGTCGGTATACCTAATGTTGGTGGCCCTTTCAAGTGCAATAATATTAATGTGAATGAACTACTCTATTGGAATAGAGGCTAAGTACTGAGTGGATATGGTAAGATGGAAGCTCTGCCTACGTTAGGCTGGGTTCTAATGAACATCTCTCTTGTCCCATAACTGTGTTCCCACATAGGATATTAGCTAGTGGATCCACCTAACCTAAAATGTTACCGGTTCTACCTTAGGCAAGTAAACCAACTCTTTTCGGTGTAGGACATGAAACTGGATTCCATGTTAAGCTCACATGGTTTATGCCAGTTAAATTTTACTCCCATCATGTGAGATGTGCACTATGGTTACTCAAGAGGTTCTATGAAGTGTGGGTGGTAGTATGGGATGCCATCCATGCATTGCATGAGTAGGCTTGGAGAGGGCTATAGTGAGTGCTCTAATGTGTTAATGACTAATGAATGAAGGTGCTCTTAATAAAGCTAATGAACAATCTTAACTTATATTCTTAATGTGATGAAGTATGCTTTACTTGGATTGTATTATGAGTTACTTTCCTTGTCATGACTTATAAAATATTTATGTTCCTTATGTATGAGTATGGTCTAAAGATGAAAAGGAAGAATGGTAAGTTCACGTTTGGTGGCCTAAATGTGGTACTTAGTGTGGATGGTGGTATGGGACACTATTCATACATTGCACAAAGTTTAGCTTGGGGTTAGTTAAGGTGAAGACTCTAATGTGATGAAATGGCTTATATGTTAAATGTGATTGTATCTTATGCCTTTTTCTAAAGTTCATGATGTTTTCTCAAAATTGGCTTATGCATGGTTTTCAACCAAAATGTCTTTTTTAAGCATGGTTTTTGCATGGCTATGATACTTAGTACATTAAATATGCTAACCCATTTTTCTTCTATTTTCTACCAAGTGTAGGTTTCGGCAAGTGAGTTTAGTTCTTCTAGTTCAAGATTGGATTGAGTTCTTCCAGGACTAGTGGTATGTCCTCATGGATTCGAGGACAAGTACTTTTGATGTTTCATGCTTTTCATTGTAGTAGACTCTTTTTAGACTTTCTATTGTAAAGGGTCGTGACCCTACTTTTTGATTCAAAGATTGTTTTTAGATGGCCATGTAAAACTAGTAGGCTTCTGTTGTTTTAAATTATGATTTCGATTGTATGGATTAAAAGAGATTTAAATTTCGTACTATTTTTATTATCTTATGTGATGACATGCTATGAGGTATGTATGAGACTTTTTGGAGTCTTGTACGCCGTGTCACGTCCAGGGTGTAGGCTCCGGTCGTGACAAACATGGTATTAGAGCACAAGATTTTGGGATGGTTTTTAGAATTTATGTCTCACAAGCCACTCCGAGTAGAGTCTTGTTCATGGGTGTAGTTCGTGGCACATTTATGAATAAGAGGCTATAAGACGTTAGATAGCTACACTTCTTTCATTACTCTTTAAGTCGTGCCTTAGATTTTTAACTCTATGAGTGTGCTTTTCCTAACTCTTCCCCTGCGTTTATAGGATATGAATACAAGAAGGGCGAACGCAAGAAGGATGGAAGAGGAGATTGTGAATGAGAGAGTTCCTCCCCAAGGTCCTCAAGCCAATCAAGTTCCTATTGATCCTCCGGCTATGACAAATGAGAAAGTTAGGTCGGATCTTTTGATGATGGCTCAAGCCGTAACTACTCAAGCCTAAGCTAATAGGGGTGTTGAAACTCATGTGAACACTATTGTGAGAACTATGGCTTCTAGGTGGAGGGATTTTGTGAGGATGAACCCTCCGATATTTCTATGTTCCAAGGTGAGAGAGGATCCCCAAGAGTTTTTGGATGAGGTGTATAAGGTAGTTAATGCTATGGGGTGACTTCTATAGATAAAACGAAATCAGCCGCTTATCAATTGAAAGATGTTGCCCAAGTTTGGTTCACTCAATGGAAGGGTAATAGGCCGGTAGGAGCGGGGCATATAGATTGGGAAGTGTTCAAGGAAGCATTCCTTGGTAGGTTCTTTCCCCGTAAGAAGAGGGAGGTTAAGTTGGAAGAATGTATCAATCTTAGGCAAAGTAAATGAATGTTCAAGAGTATTCTTTGAAATTTACCCAATTGTCTAAGTATGCTCCATCTTTGGTGTCTAGCCCAAGGGATGAGATTAGTAGGTATGTGACGGGTGTGTCCGACCTAGTTGGGGAAGAGTGTCGTACAACAATGCTCCATGAAGACATGAATATTTCTAGGCTCATGGTATATGCTCAATCTATTGAGGAGTCCAAACTTAAAAGGAAAAATAGGGAAATGAAGAGAACTAGGTCTGACAAGCAAGGTCAACCAAGGTTCAAAAAGAGAGCTTTTAACCAAGATTCTTCAAGCACTCCTAGGGTTAACCAAGAGAAATGAACTGGACCTCCATTTTCTAAATCTACTTGCCACAATTGTGGAAAGAAGCATCATGGAAAGTGCCTAGCCGGTACAAGTAGGTGTTATGGTTGTGGAAAGAATGACCACCAAGTGAAAGATTGCCCTACTCTTACGGCCAAAGGAAGAGAGGTCAAACAAGCTTCTCTTAATGGCCCAGATCTTGATGCTCCAAAGAAAAATCATTTCTATGTACTTCAAGCTAAAGAGGGAAAATGAGCTCTTCCGGATGAAGGCACCGGTAAGAGGTGATTTCTTATAGTTGTGAATGTCTTGTTAAGGTCCCTATTATATTTTCATGTTAGCCTTAGTTTGGGTTTACTCCCAAGGGGGAGATGGTATGTTGGATAGTATGGTTGTTGAGAGTTCCGATATCCTGATCTCTTTCCTTCTATTCCTATTCAAGCTTGAGACCAAGAGTTCCTTGTAGCTTGTTTCAAGTTTTGGAGTCATGTGCGATTATGTGTTTCCATGGTCTCCTTATGTTATGCATGTTCTTGATGAATTTATGTTTAAATTAGAAAATGAGTTTTTACGACTTATATTCCTCATGTTGATGTGCATTTAGTATGAGTTGCCTATATGCTTCATGAGGTTAAACGTTGAACATGCCTAAATGTGCTTTTGAGAAGAATTTCATAATTTGCTTTAAGATGTTGAAATGAGCATGATGTGAGTTGGAGAAGGTAATTCCTCCAATGAAATGAGAAATGTTGAAGTTTTCGTGCATAATGAGTTTGTAGATGTAGTTCTTACTTTCTTGTGTTGCATTGAGTATGATTGAGATGGAGTTGATGTTTCCTCCTAGTTTTGTGCATGGTTTATGATGTTGCATGCATGATGGACTTCTATTCTTGAGTCTTTTTTTTGCTAAGGTGTTTAAAGTGTCATTCGAGGATGAATGTTCCTAATAAGGGGAGATAATGTAACAACCCGGAAAAGCTAGTAAGTGAAACTAAAGCCTAACGAGTGTGTGATTGATTTTGATATGGGGTTTCATGTTATGAAGTGATGTCCCGAGCTTAGTTTGAGAAGTTTAGGGGGTTAAGCGTCAAGGTATGCCCCCCCCTAGGACCAACCAAGGGTCCTTGAGGGGGACCCTAAAGTCTAACCCCCAAAGCTGCCAAAATACCAAAAGCTGTCAAAAAGGTTGTGACCCACGGATGGGACCTACGCCCCGTAGGTCCATCCACGCACCATGGAACCCATACGTAGGTCAAGGGCCAAGAAGACATGCTCCAGACCCAAACCAAAAACTACCAGAATGGCTAGTGGACCAACCCACGGTCCGTGGGTGGAGTTTCGTGGGTTATCACTGGAAGCTATCCAAATTCAGCCAAGTGGAGGGGAAACTTAGTAAATTCATAATTAATTAGTTAGGGGTTGGGGATGGTTATTATTGATTTATTTAGGTATTTTAAGGCTTTTAAAGGTATTAAACTCCCTTTTAGAACTCATTATTCCCAAACACTCAAAATAGAAACCTCCTCCCCTAAAATATCCTCTCTCTAGAAACCACCATTGGAGAAGAAGGATTCAAACTTTCAAGCTCAAGATCTCACCATTATCACTCAATTTTCGTGGATTTTCTTTTATAGAGGTATGGTAGTATTCATCCTTGATTAAGTTTCATTCAAGGAGCCCTATCAAAAGATGATTTCAAGTTTCCAAAATCCCCTAAAAACCTAGGGTTTTCAATCTATGCATGGGTTCATTTCCAAAACTTTTTCAAAGGTTTATATATGATGAATTATGAATGGATTGTTGAATTAATGATGAATTATGGTGAATTTCTCCTGTAAACCCATGTTTCCCCCAAAATCCTAAGTTGTGAATTGTGATTAGGAATTGATTGGTCATGAAAGTATGTTGAATTGTTTATGTTAATATTGAATTAGTTATTGAATTATGTTAATTCCGTTATCTAATGTATTATTCTAGATGTTTGGGTTTACATTGATTCATAGCCTTGGAAGGCAATTTCATGAAGGATATATGTATGATTATGCTGTGAAGTATATGTGTGTGATTTTAATGAAAGTATTATGATCATGTTTAGAATGTAATTGTGTTATTATTGAAAGTATATTCTCAATTAACACTCATGAATGATGATGATAGAATGTGAAGGGTTTCTATAATATGAGGTTACATCTTGAATTGGTAGGCTTAAGGCATCCTTTTCTTGAATTGATTAATATGACCTTGAATGTTGTATCTTGAATTGGTAGGCTTAGGCATCCTCTTCTTGCATAATGAATGTTCCTTGACTTAATGAACATGGAATCGGTAGACCTAATGTTGGTAGCCCTTTCATAAATGACTAATAAAGTATTGAAGGCTTTGCCTTGAATTAGTAGACCTAATGTTGGTAGCCCTTTCCTCAATATATGATGAAGTATTCTAGGCTAGGTCTTGAACCAGTAGACCTAATGTTGGTTGCTCTTCATGATTAGTGTAGAAACTAATGTGATGCTAAACCTTGAATTGGTAGACCTAATGTTGGTGGTCCTTTCATGTGTGAAATGATGAACCTTGAATCGGTAAACCTAATGGTGGTGGCCCTTCTTGAGGATTCAATGAGATATCCTAATAATGTACCTTGAATCGGTAGACATAATAGTGGTGGCCCTTTCTTGTGTAATGTACTTTGGGTTGGTAGACCTAATGTTGGTGGCCCTCTCAAGTGCAATAATGTTAATGTGAATGAACTACTCTATGGGAATGGAGGTTAAGTACTGAGTGGATATAGTAAGATGGAAGCTCTACCTACGTTAGACCGGTTTCCAATGAACATCTTTCTTATCCCATAACTATGTGCCCATATAGGATATTAGCTATTGGATCCACCTAAGCTAAAATGATACCGGGTCTACCTTAGGCAAGTAGACCAACTCTTTTCGGTGTGGCACATGACACCGAATTCCATGTTAAGCTCACATGGCCTATGTCGGTTAAAACTTATTCTCATAATGTGAGATGTACACTATGGTTACTCAAGAGGTTCTATGAAGTGTGGGTGGTAGTATGGGATGCAATCCATGCATTGCACAAGTAGGCTTGGAGAGGGCTATAGTGAGTTCTCTAATGTCTTAATGACTAATAAATGAGTGTGCTCTTAATGAAGCTAATGAAGAATGTAGACTTATATGCTTAATGTGATGAAGTATGCTTTACTTGGATTGTATTATGAGTTACTTTCCTTGTCATGACTTATGAAATGTTTATTTTCCTTATGTATGAGTATGGTCTAAAGATGAAAAAGAAGAGTGGTAAGTTCACTTTTAGTGGCCTTAATGTGGTACTTAGTGTGGATGGTGGTATGGGACGCTATTCATACATTGCATAAAGTATAGCTTGGAGTTACTTAAGGTGAACACTCTAATGTGATGAAATGGCTTACATGTTGATTATGTTCTAATGTGATGAAATAGCTTATATGCTGAATGTGATTATATCTTATGCGATTTGCTAAAGTTCATGATGTTTTCTCAAAATTGGCATATGTATGGTTTTCAACCAAAATGTCCTTTGTAAGCATGGTTATCATACTTAGTACATTAAATGTGCTAACCCATATTTCTTCTATTTTCTATCAAGTGTAGGTTCCGGCAAGTGAGTTGAGTTCTTCTAGTTCAAGCTTGGATTGAGTTCTTCCAAGGTTAGTGGTATGTCCTCATGGATTTGAGGACAAATACTTTTGATGTTTCATTTCTTTCATTGTAATAGACTCTTTTTAGACTTCTATTGTAAAGGGTCGTGACCCTACTTTTGATTCAAAGATTGGTTTTAGATGGCCATGTGAGACTAGTAGACTTCCGATGTTTTAAATGATGTTTTCGAATGCATTTATTAATAGAGTTTTAAATTTCGTACTATTTATATTATCTTATGTGATGACATGCTATGAGGCTTGTATGATACTTTTTAGAGTCTTGTACGTCGTGTCATGTCTAAGGTGTAGGCACGGGTCGTGACAAAAAAAGATAGTACCAAAACTCAAAGAACTCAAGCATGATGAGTGGAGTCAATTCCAACTCGGTGATATACCGAGTTGGTTTCAGTGGTCTAACATAAGTTCGCCAAAATTTATAGTGCAAAATGTAAACAAACATGCATAAAGGGCAATGTCCACTCCCACTTGGAGATTCATCGAATGTGTTTCGATGAATTAAGAAAAGACGCCAAATGGAATTGTACCCCAAGTCACATATTTACTCAAGAAGGTGTAACACCCCAGATTCAAAAGAGGGAAGCCTAGTAAATTTTAGTAGTTCCAAGTGCCATCCACGGCCCGTGGGTTGGACCACGGACCGTATGTGGGTTCATGGATTGACCATTCAAAGATTATCCAGGAAGGGAATGACTATTGGACCTACGAACCGTCGATAGGTCCATGGTCTGTGGTCCAGGGAAAAAGTTGCTGAAGTTAGTGATGGTCGTGTAGGATGGGCCGTTGTCTAGACCACGGTCCGTCTGTCACTGCCTCGTGGGTCACCACCTGGCAGATATTTTAGGATCACTCCAGCTTTCTCCAGTGACATTCAGAGGATTGAGGCTGAGTACTTGGAAGATGATATGGCTCAGAGAAGGCGCCACCACCAGATTCGATATTTGTTGTTGATCCCACTACACTAGCAGATGAGGCTAGCACACCTTCTCCTTCTGTGGAGCAGGAAAGTATTTCTACACCTTTATTTACTGCTGGCCCTACTACCATTATATTTGTATGTGTTGATGTTGCTGTGAGACCTCCCATCTCTCCTATTACCAGTCCCACTTTGACCTAGGCATTTATTTACCAGATGGGGAGTCTTTCTTGATTAGCAGATGTTTGATCCACCTAGATTGAGATAGACATGCCAAAGATAATTGATCATGCCATTAAAAATTCCTTATCTCCATTTATCGAGAAACTGGTCAAGTTTTAGGGGACGGTTGAGAGTCATAGTGTGAGGTTGGAAGACCTTACAATGAGATTAGAGGATCGGGAGAAGGCTGGTGGTAGCTCTTGTTCACTAGACACCATGAAGGATGAACTTACTACCTTGTGAGCAAAGGTAGTCCAATTGTAGTCTACATACATATCCATGGTTTTGGGTGAGGTTCCCCTACCGGATGCACCTGCCTCCATGTCTGAGATACCGAGCATTGTGCCTATCTCTAGTGAGCATCCATGAGATTGCTACAAGTGGTGATGTTGTGGATGATGAGATTGAGACGACCGAGGATGAGTTGGCTGAAGTGATGTATGAGGAAGAGCTATGGGAGGAGGAGCATGGGATTGTAGAGATGTTGACTAAGCTACAAGAGAATGAGGATGTCATTCCTCAGGCAGTCCTGTAGAGATACCAAAGGGAGACTTTAGATGTTGGTTCTAGTGGAGTCACTCAAGACTCCCCCGTCCCTTTGACTGCTGAGATGGGCATTGATGCCCAGTTAAGTCTTTCCTATTGCCTCTAGTGATCTTGTTTCCACTCATTGATGTCCCTTTTGAGGCTTCCCCACCTGAGACTCAAATCGGGAGTGCTCCAAAGGCATAACCTATAAGGGGGATCCTTTATCTCAACCTCCCAATACTTTTGTTTATATTTTATTGAGGACACTTGCTAGATTTTTTTTTGGTGGGGTTAGAGCCTCTATGCCAATATTCCCCTTTTTATTGTATTTTGTTTTTTTGAGTTCTGAATAATTGTAGTTCTTTGCATTTGTTTTTATTATAGTGTTCTTTTGGTAAAAATGTGTCTCTTGTTTATATTTTGGTCTCTCTTATATTTACAACTCCCTATGAATTTTTAATCATAAATACTTATTGTTTTCATTGATAACAATTTGAGGATCGATTGTGTTCAATATTGATGTCTTAAATAGTACTCATGATGAGAATGGTGTATAGTGTTGGTGTTGCGAGAATGAAATCGATGTGGTTGCACTCTTTAGTGATCTCTTTAAATATTTTGTTGACTAGCTATGTTTTTATGTGAGTCTTGCAATGAACATCGCACGTACGCGTTTTATCTTTTTAGTGATCTCTTTAAACCTTTTGTTGACTAGCTCTGTTTTGATGTGAGTCTTGCAATGAACATTGTACGTACACATTTGATCTTCTTGGAATGTGTTAAATGAGTGTATGTTGAAGTGTCATGAGTGGTGAGGTCTTACTTGAAACCATGCATGTGGAGTCCTAGAATTTGCCTTGTTAGTCCAATTGTTTGAATATTGGTGAATATGAGACGATCTTAGGAAACAATTTGAAGAGGGGACCCAATTGCCCATAATCTTTTGTGACCACCTTGTAAGGGTGTGCATCCTTTTTTGCACCATTTGAGCCTAACCTATTTGTTAGCAAAAAAACTAAAGAAACCTTCTTGAACAAAATTGTCATTACCTTCTCACCAAAACCCTTTTTTGAAGCATTGTTATGTTTGGATAGCCAACATAGGCCTTTGGCCTAAGTTGGGGGTGTGGAAAGGAAGGAAGAATGGAAACCAAGTGAAAGGCAAAGAAAGATGAAAAGAGACTCAACTTTGAAAGTTGTTACAAAAAGAAGGAACCCTTTCTTATAAAAAAAGATTAATTTTGATGAAGATGCTTTTGGAAAATGAAAATGAAAAAGAGAAGTGAATGAAATAAAGGGGATTCCAAATAAAGTGAGTGACTAGTCAAAGATTGGGTTCTCAAATGAAAAAGAAGGAAAAGAACATCAGAAGAGGTGATGATAATTGCAACAATATGCTTTGAAAAGGTAAATTCAACAATCCAAATTGAACATACCTTAACCCTCAGCCCCATTTCAAACCTAAAAGACCCTGAGATCTTAAATGAACTAGGGTATGTGATGATTGGAAAATATGTGCAAACCTATGGGACAAAGCCTGTATATTTCTTTTTTGAGAGAATGAGAGTTGCATTGATTCCTTACACGTTTGTTGAATTGTCATTATGAGAGCATGGGATAATTCTTGATGTGAGAGCACTTGAATGCATTTGTTGAAAGATGTTCTTGGATTAGACAAGAAGCTAAAGTGAGCTTGACCTTGTGTTGAGACTGGCTAGTCATCAATTGATGTTTTTGAAAATGATTTAGGGTAACATGTTATTGAGAACAGTCTTGCTATGGCACTTGCAAGTTAACACTCATTGAGTGTTTTTTTAGACACCCTTATTGAGATTTTTGTGCTCTTGATTTACTTGAGGACAAGCAAAAGTTTAAGTGGGGGTGTTGATGAGTGGTAGATTTTCACTTATTTAAGGTCAATTTAGCTTAATAATTAGAGTCCTCAATGCCTAATATTGTCCTATTGTGATTAAACATTGATGATTTTCACATATAAAGGCAATTGGACAAGGTGAGGATTGATGTTTGAAAGAATGGCTAAAAATGTTTAAAAAAAATGCAAACTATACATTGTTGATCGAATAAAAAAAAAGGTGGATCGCCAAGTGAGCACGACCTAAAGACGGTGCATAACACTTATGTCTATCAAATCAGGTCAGCAGACTATAGTGGAGAAGGCAATGAGCCAAATGAGAAAGGTGGCCTTGGTGAACATCTCCCAAAAGGACATTATGGAAAGAAAAGATTGAATGCTCAAAAGGAGAACCAAGGTGGTATTCAGCAATTCATCGAATGTGAAAGGTTGACTTAATTGAGTTCACCAACTAAGGATCAAAACACCTAAAGCCTAGTGCATCAAAAGGCCAGCTGAAGAGCAAGGGACAATGCACTGAACAAGTTTTGTGAGCACTACATTAGTCACTGACTGAGTCGCCTAGTGGAATTTTGGGCGTAATTTCAAAAAATTATAAATATCCCAAAAGTAGGGAGAAATTAGAGATGAGATGGCATAGAATAGAAAATCTTGATTTTTGTGTGAAGAGTCTAGAGAGAGAAAACACATTACTTTTGAAGAACACTTTTCTAGCTTTTTAGATTTTACAACTTTGTGCTTGAAAAATTGAAGTTGAATCCGAAGTGGGTTTATTTTTTTTTCTTAATTTCATGTTATCCGTGGCTTCTTAATTAGAGATAATGATGGGTCGCTTAAAACCCATGATCTAGGGGTCCAATAATGGGGTTAGGTGTTAATTTAATGTAGTGGGTATTATGCTATGCTCTATTTTTGATGTTTTTCATACATGAATTTAGTCTAATTAGCATGGGGGTTAATTTATGGGTTATGGTTCCAAACTTAATTCCTACTTCTAATCTCTAATTGATGCTCGAAAGAGATTGATTGGAATGGTTAATTAGTCTGATACTAGCAATTTAGGTTTGATGTCTGTAACTTGCTTGAAAACAGAGGTTATGGGTTGGATCAATTTGCCCTGATCTTGAAAGAGAGAATAGAGCAAGGTATTGGGTTGTTTAGATTTAAATTTATATGAGACTTAAGGAGATTCTATGCATAGATGCTTTGAGATCGAAAGATGATTAGTGTCAATGAAGATGACTAAGCATATTCATCACTATAGAGCAACACAATTACCCCTATGTGACATCGATTTCCAATCCCCACACCCCTAGATTGGTTGTTAACTCTTGAATTCTTCAACATTTTAGTTTAATTGCGTTAATTGATAATCAAAAACTTATATAGACTTGGTGGACGTATCCACCCTTTTTGTTCTTACTATTTTAAATGAGCGATCTTCAAATCCAAATCTCTTGATAGGAATTCTCCACGATATATCACTCTCTATGAGATTCGACCTTGACTCTTCACTTGGTATTTATTGACTACGATTGTTGTCCCTTTTAATTGGTTTTAAAGAGTACATTTGAGCGTTATAAGAGAGATGGGTGGAGATCTGGCACATCTACATTTCCATCTGGTTAATAGACACCAAATGAGATGTCATTGTTTGAGGTAGAGAAGTCATTTTTCAATTCTTTCAACACCTTGTCGAACCCTTGATACGCTCAAATTACACTTTCCTAAAAAAGTATAAGCGATCGTTATCAAGCAAAGAACCCAACTTGGAGGTTGGGGTCGATCCCATGAGGAATATGGTTCAGATTTAAACTTAACTCACTATTATATTCGTTTAGTCAACTTATTTCTGAGACAAGTAAGTAAAGGGCGGGGGGGGGGGGGGAGGTTTGTAAGCAAGTAACAGTTTGTTGTTTAAGTATCAAGTGAGCAAGATTGAAGCTTTGTTGTTATCAATAAGAGAGAGAAACTAGGGTGTATGTATTCCCCTTAAGCTCTTAACACGGTAATCCTAATAATAGTAATCATTTCTTAGTGTTTTACATGAAAAGTTGATAAGTTAGGTATCTCTAAGTGATTGGTCCTCCAAATAGGGAATTTCACCTCGCACCTTGGTCCGGCTACGTGTGTATAATTTACTAACCCTTACATTAACCTCAAATTAGACATCACATCAATGTATGGCATAGTTTTCACCCTCGCACCAATTGACATTAGACTATTAGATAATATCACACTAAATCTCTGTTGATAATTCTTTTCTTATTAACTGCCTCCTTGGTCCGGCAAGTAGCAACAAGGCGAGTTATAATGCGTGCACTCGTTAAAAAGACTTCAAAGAGAAAGAATTATCAATGCATGGATCAATACTATTCAAGAATTACTTAGTTATTTTTCATACATTGTTAATTGCTCATGGTTCCCTAGAGTTCGCATACAATAATAGTTATCATTCTAGCATCGGGATGACACCTTATGAGGCTTTGTATGAGAGAAAATGTAGATCCCCCATTGGATGGTTCAAGGTAGGTTAGTCAGGGTTGATTGGACCCGACTTAGTACAACAGACAGTGGAGCAGGTCAAGCTCATACGGGAGAGGTTGCTAATAGCTCAAAGCTGACAGAAGTCATACTTAGATGTGCGACGAAGCGACTTAGAGTTTTGCGTCGATGACTTGGTATTCTTAAAAGTCTCACCTATGAAGGGGGTTATGAGATTTGGCAAAAAAGGCAAGCTTAGTCCAAGATTCATTGGGCCATACCGGATCCTTTGGAGGGTAGGATGAGTGGCTTATGAGTTAAACTTTTCCTTCGGGGCTAGAATTTGTTCATCCAATTTTACATATATCTATGCTACGGAAGTGCATAGGAGACCCTATTCAGGTTGTCCCAGTTGAGGATGTTCAGATCACAGAGGAATTGTCCTACGAGGAAACTCTAGTTGTCATATTAGATCAGCAGGTCCGTAAATTGAGGACCAAAGAGGTGGCTTTGGTTAAAGTATTGTGGAGAAACAAGAATAGAGAAGATGTGACCTGGGAAGCTGAGGATGACATGAGGTCCAAATATCCTCATTTGTTTCATATCCTAGGGTGATGGCATATCAGTTTATATTGGTGCAGTGAGGTAAGATATCTATCTGATTTTTTAATATTGTTGCTTATTATTATTGTTGTTGTCGTTGTATATATGCTCGCCCTGTTATTGCGGAGCTATAGTGCTTAGCAATTTATGTCATCATGTGAGACGCCTAGGTTAGAATTTTTGCATTTTAGGTTCCTCGATAGTGACAAACTTGGTATCATTCTAGGACAAATGTTTCTAAGGGGGGAATAATGTAATACCTCGACTTTTCAAAACGTCTAAATTAACTCGTATCTTTATGGAAAGACAAGGAGGGTGAGTAATAAATTTAAAATGATGTCGTATGTCATATTTTAAGTGTTCAAGGGTTGTATCTCAAGTTTGAAGTTAAGTAAGTGGCAAAATAAAAGTTGGTGAAAGTTATCGTAAGTTTCTTTTTAAAAATTTCTCTAAAATTTGGGTCAAATGTCTTGGATGTTTTCTCCCAATATATAAAGAGTTAGAAGTCCTACCACCCATTATGTAGAAGTTCTACTAGTCTAGTATGCAATGCACAAAACCCCATATCAAATTGACATCAGAGTAAAAAGTTATGAGGGTTTTACTAGGGACTGCCGGGGCAGAATCCGAGTCGGGTCAAAAATATGGTATGTCGGCTTATTTCACGTTTTAAGCCATGAAAACATTTCATTTCAGTTCCAAACTAGAGATAAAGCTTAAGAGAGGGTTCCTATGGAGTTCTAGCATGATGAAGGTTAGTTTTTGACGATTTCTACCATTAAACATTGCTCCTGTTCCTAGAAACGTAATCCCTACACGTGGCAATAATTTTTCCCATCTATTAGCTGCGTTTGAAGCTGGTTTTTGAAGATATAAATTTGTAGTTATTAGTGTTTATTCAAGGTTTACACTTGGTTAACTAAGGTAATCATCTCGGGACCATTTTATGGTGGTTTTTATGAATTTCTACGGATGTTTCGACAAGTTAGGGCAATATGGAAAATCTGCTGATTTAAGATTAATTATGAACTGTATATATGTGCGTACCAGCTGTGTATATATAGTGTTTGTGAAGCTTAGGACATAAAGGAACAACTTTTGTGAAGGAACTACGGCCTTTCGAGCGTTCATTGGAAAAGTATGTTAAGGCTATTCCCTACATACAACATGTTTCCTTAAAGCTTAGGAGCAATGTAATTAGGTTGTTATCCTTGTTACACTTGTAGCCATTATTGTTGATTGTTGGCTGTTCAAGTTGATAAAATCCTACCTTGTTGGGAATCTTATTCAGTTAGTAGTGTCTCTATGTTGGATACAACTAAGAGACTTTTTATATAGGTTGCTTACAACTAAATTGCTCGCTTTTAGCGATTGAATTATTATTGTTTCCCTTGGGACCATTGTGGTTAGTTGCAGAATATGATCTATGCCTAGAAGGGCTATGTTCTGCCTACAGGGCTAAATGAATTCCTAAAAGGGAAATGAGATGCCTACAGGGCTATATTGACGTCTAAGAAGGATATATGCTTCCTATAGGGCCATGTTGTTGCCTAAGAGGGCTTTGAGTTCTCTATAAGCTATGTTGATGCCTAAGAGAGCTATGTATTGCCTACGAGGCTGTAATGACCCTAAAAATGAAGTAGTGAAACTAGAGCCTCACAAGTGAGTTTGGAGTGAAGAAGCTTGAAATTGGAAGTAGTCATTTTTGGAAAAAAATTTAAAATCTGGAAATTCGGCCAAGTGTGGAAATCAGTGAGTTTTTGGCCAACTTTGAGCAGTCATAACTCCTAGCTCAAGATGATCCAGGAGTAGTTCCAGTTATGTTTGGAAAGCCCTTGGAACGATCTTTCCAACGCCACCGAGTTTGCTCGATTCCGAGTTCGTATGAGCGAGTTATGCCCTTTGAAAGTTGGGCAGTTGGCAGGGAGTCCGTCTGGAAATTTAAGGGCATTTTGGTCTTTTCACAAACCATTTCTTTTGAGGTTATATTGTTGTGTTAGGCTGATTGTGGATAATTTTTTTTCCATTTTAAAAGAGTAAGAGTTAGGTTCTTGAGTGAAGAAGAGAAGAAGAAGAAGAAGTGGGAGCTAGGGTTGTGGATGCAAGACGTTTTCTTCATCAAATTTCTTGGGGAATCTTAGTAAAGGTATGAGAGTTCTTTATCTAGGGCAAGCTATCACCCTAGAGCCAATTTCAAATGGTTTTCAACTTTTCTAAAGTTTGTGAAAAAGCCTAATTTCTACTCAAACTCAAGGGTTCTTGCATGAAACGATTTCAAATGATAAGTTATGCTATTATTGATGTTTATTTGATGTTTTAAGATGAAAAACTCCATGAATCCTTGTATTCTACAAAACCCAAAAATGTGTTTATGAAGTGGGTCTATTTCTATAAATTCAAAGTTGATGGAATTATGTGTAAAGTGAATTGTATTGATATCTCTTGTGTTGTTTAATGTTTATTCATGATTAATTGTTGATAATGGGTGAATTAAGGGTGGTAAGCCTTATGGGTGAAGTATTGGTGATTGCTTGGATTTTTGGTGATTTTGGCTATGGCTTTGAATTATGGTAAGAAAGCTTGAACTCTCTTTATTGAATTAATTGTTGTTGGTAGGTTGAATCCATCTTTGGTGGAAGTGTTATATCTTGTTCTTGTGTGGTATTATTGTGAATTGTAGCCATGAAGGCATTGGGGAAGTTGTTGCATAATGTTGGAATATTGTATTATTGTGAATTGAGGCCATGAAGGGCATTATATGAGTGTTATTGTATTGTTATATTATTATATATAAATGAGGCTATATGTAAAGTCCTATATGAGGCTATATGTAAAGTCCTATATGAAGCTATATGTGAAGGTATGATGTGAATGAGTCTTATGTGAAGCTATATGTGAAGGTATGATGTGAATGAGTTTTATGTGATCTTCTGATGATCCTATGTAAAGTGGATAGCATTGTGAGTTAAAATATGATTTCTCATGATGTATATATGAAATGATGTTGGATTATGAAGTATCCTTAGATGAAAATGTTGTGACTTGGTTGGTAGACTAAAGTGTCCCTCCTTGTTACTTAAAGTCTTGAATGCATGAATGTGTGAAATGGGCAGAACTAAGAAATGGTGCCCTTTCTATAAATGCTAAAAGAGGAATTCTAGGCCAAGACTTGAATCGGTAAAACTAAGAAATGGTGTCCTTTCATAAGTCTAGCTTTCCTAAGTAATTGTAAAACCATGAAATCGGTAGACCTAATGGTGGTAGCCCTTCTCATGTGTGAAATGATGAACCTTGGACCGGTAGGCTTAAGGCACCCTTAATGAAAAATCGGTAGGCCTAAGGCACCCTTCCAGGGGGATTTAATGAGCTATCCTTATGAACCTTGATTGGCCATGACTAAGAAATGGGGCCTTTCTTGGGAAGAGGTACTATGAGTTGGTTGAACTAGAAAAAGAACCATCTCTAAGTACATATGTGATTGAATACTCTATGGGAAACAAGGCTAGCACCGAGTGGATGTGGTTAGGATGGTGGCCCTACTTGAGTATGAGACTAGGGCACAATGAACTTCCTTGGACATCCCCTAAACCATGTGCCTACATGGGTTGTTTACTAGTTCTACCTTTGGCAAGTAGAACAACCTCCACGGAGTAGGATAGACTCCGGATTCCATACCTAGCTAGTATGGTCTATGTCGGTTATGCCTATTCCCATCATGTGGGATGTGCACTCTAGTTATTGGATAGGTTCTACAACGTGTAGGTAGTAGTATGGGATGCTATCTACACATGGCACGAGTAGGCTTTGAAGATACTAAAGTGAGTTCCCTAAGTCTAACGACTATTATGTGAAAGTCCCCTTATGTGCTTGAATGTCTCCAAAATGGTTTCTTAAAGAATGTTGGGCTATTGATGTTATGTTGTAAAGAAAATGTCCTTATCTAAGGTAATCTTGGGGAACACTTAAGTGTGCTTGAAGAGGTTGTATGGGCGGTCACTTCTTGTCTCACTCAAGTGTGTCTTAAGATTATATTAGGTAGAGGTCCTATGGTAATGAAATGACATGTGTTCTTTTAAAGTTAAGCATGGGTTGTATATGAATATATGTTGAGTATGTATACGGTTGGCTATGGTTTTATATGTGAACATTGACTTAGTATGCTATATTGTAATGGTACATTCCTTATCTATGGTAACCCTTAGGAACACTTAGGTGTATATAAAGAGATTGTATGGGCGGTCACTTCATGTTTCACTTAAGTGTGGCTTTGGGTAACTTGAGATAGAGGTCAAGAAATGATGAAAAGGCTTACTTGTCAATTATGTTCATGTGTTGTACATTGGTACTAGTTGTGCATGATGGCTTGTGATATGAAGCATGATAAGTGGTAAGTTCACATTTGGTGGCCTTAGGATGATGCTTTAGTGTGGATGGTGGTATGGGACGCTATCCATACATTGCACAAAGTGTTGTCCAAGGGTTACTTGAGGTGGATGGTTTAAGGTGAAGGAATGGGTTATGTGTGGAGTATGTGCTAAAGTGGTTAATGACTTGTATGTTGGTTATGGTTGGATATTGTGACTCTTATACTTGTATTATTTATTATGAAGTTTTACCAAATGGCATAAAAGTATGTTTCTTCAATAAACGTCCCTTTTAGCGTGTTTTTGCATGACTTCCATACTTAGTACTTAATTGTGCTAACCCCTTTCCTTCCCTTTTTGACTAAAGTGTAGGGATTTGGAGATGGTGACATGTCATGGCTATTTGATAGGTTTCTAAGTGTTGAAGATGAAGACTTGGTGAGTCCTCATATATTCGAGGACAATACCCCATATGTTCTTTTATGTCTTTTTAGTATTGCTTAAGTTTTGTATGGGCTTAATCCCAATGTTGTATTCAAAGTATTAGATGGTTTGAGACATCATGTATAAAGTCTAGAAAGTCTTCCGCTTGCTATATCTTTTTTTTTTTATGAAATGTTTTCTTGGTAAAGAAAGTTTTTAATTCCTTATGGTTTTAGTGTCTATGCGATGAATGAATGCTAAGAGGCTTGTATTAGACCTCTTCGAGGTCGAGTACGCCGGTTACGACTATGGGGTGCTCCCGGGTCGTGACAGAGGCTATATTAATACCTAAGAGGGTTATGTGACTACTTACTGGGCTAGAGGACTACCTATGGAGGTATATAGGTTGATTGACACATTCTGGGCTTATGGGGGCCTGAGTAGGTGGTCTTGTGTGCTGTTTGTACCTGCCGAGCTTATGGGGGCTTGGTTCGGTTGTTGTTTTATTATTTTTGATAAGTTTAGATTTAGGAGCAGATCAGTACACTTATATTATCCTTGATTTTTTTTATCAGATTATTCCAGTATATTAGCATACCTCTTCATAGACTATTGCCTTTCATACTCTGTACATTATTATATAATGACGCCCTATTGACTTGGGGGCGCTGCATTCATGTATGTAGGTCCTGACAGATGACCGAGTAGACCTCATCAGCAGCAGGATCAACTTTTATCCGATTGGCCAGCCCCTTTCCTCCGAAGCTGCTAGAGTTAGGAGGTTTGTTACCTTTTGTTGTATATATCTTTATGGATAGGCTGGGGCCCTATCCCACTAATATTTACTACTCTTAGAGGCTTGCAGACTAGTGTGTGGGTTGTATAGCTACGTTATGGTCATACTAGTCTATATTGTTGGTTTGCTGAAGCTTGTGAGTTGTTTGATGTATTTTATTGATATATACCTGCTTTTAGTTTTGGTATAGATATCATAGTGGCCTCGACGGCCCAATCAGGACTTTTGTGCTAGTTGGGTATTTATTTATATGATCTCATGGGAGTAGCTGTTTCTTTTATAGATTAGTTGACAGGGGCCTTGCTGGCCGAGGGCTTAGTTTTAAGACGAGATATACTTATTTGTTTTCTTTATTGCGTGTGGCTGCTATGCGCTAGTAGCAACTGGTTTAGCAGGGTCATCTCGGGCCTGAGTTTTGGCATTAGGAGCCAGTTGGTCCCCTCGAGTTTGGGGCGTGACAACAACAAACCCATGGACCCTACCTACAGTTCGCATGTTGACCTACAGTCCGTGGACTAGGTCTCATGAGTCAGGTCTATGCCAAGTTTCAGACATGCCTCATTTTGTACTCATTATTTTAACAAATCAATTAATCAGCCTAGGTCTAATAATGCATTTCAACACAATCTATGGTAGTTTGTCATCCTTAGGGTTCCGATTACTCATAATTTGACTTTTTAATATACTGAACTAGGAACCCTAAGTCAAAACTTCCATCTAAACCTCTTACCCTGATTCATTTAGTTTTAATAACCTACACACTCAGATACCATCATATCAAGGGCTATTCTAGCATACAATTCAACATTTAACTCTAAAATTAATAATCCTACCAACCCAAGGTCAAGTTCCACTCGTGACTTCATGATTAGAACAATGAACAATGAAATTCAGAGTTACGGTGAAGTCGTTTTACCTTACAAGTAAGTGAAAGGGGTGAGTGTGTGATTGCAATGAACTTCTTAGACCTTTTGCTAGCCCTTTGACACCGAACCCGGACTATGGAATCGTTGGGAAATGGAGATGAGCGATTTGGAAGGGAAAATAATGATATGGGAATTTGGGGAGATGAACGGCGAATGATCTGTGGGATATGGGCGTTAAATGGAGTGATTGTGGGAGAGGAAAGGTTTTAAAATGGTTGGGAGGGAGTTTTGAATGTGCAGAATGATTTATAAATGAGAGGTTTTATTTTATACGGTGTTCGGTTTGGGTCGGGCAAACCCTAGGTTTTGGACCCACGAGATCCTGTCTACGATCCATGGATCGACCTACAGACCGTAGGTATGGTCCATAGGTCACTCTGACACTTAGAATTTTAGAAGACTTACCTGGGGATATACGGATGGAATTCACGATCCATGGATAGACCCATGGACTGTCGATGGGTCCATAGATATATGCACCTTTTTTTTGCAGATTCAACTTTTCATCCCTGCACACGTAGCAACCATTAGGACCTTCTTTTTACATTTTTTGGACACATTTTAGACACGGACCCTATTCTATATCTAGACAACACTAATACAAAAATAAAACACCTATCTAAAGAGTTGGCTAGATTGTACATCTTGGGTTGCCTCCCAAGCAACACTAGATTTAACGTTGCGGCACAACGCAGGACCTTTGATTACTCAGACTTCATCAAGGTAATAGGCCTCAATCACTTCTTGCACACTCTCCAACTTCCCATGTAGACTTTGATCCTTTTCCAGTTCACCTTGAACCGTGTTTCATCCTTGTTCTCGAGCTCGACCGCTCTATGTGGAAATGCTTGAGTGACTATGAATGGCCCGAACCAGTTGGACTTGAGCTTACCAGGAAACAATCGCAACCTTGAGTTGAATAAAAGCACCAAATCACTCACAACAAATTCACGCTTTTCAATCTTTTGATCATGATAATTTTCATCTTCTCCTTGTACAAGGCTGAAATTTCATAAGCTTTTAGGTGAAATTCATCAAGCTCATTCACGTCATTCACTCTTTGACTCAATGCGGCGCCCCAATCCAAATTCAACTTCTTTAGCGCCTACTTAGCCTTATGCTCTAGCTCTACCAACAAATGACATGACTTCCCTACCATAGACAACCATCAAACGAGTCACCTACCATAGAGAAATTATCCATAAATACCTCAATAGTGTCCTCCACCATATCTAAAAATATCGACATCATGAAACGCTGGAAGGTCACTGGAGCATTACACAACCCAAATGTCATTTGTTTGAAGGTGAAAGTCCCATAAGGGCAAGTGAAGGTGGTCTTCTCTTGGTCTTCCAGAGCTATGAAGATCTGATTGTAGCTCGAATAACCATCAAAAAAGAAATACCAACCCTTACCAGTAAAGAGGTCCAGCATTTGATCCATGAACGGCATAAGGAAGTGATCCTTTTCTGTCCAATCATTCAATTTTCGATGGTCCATCCATACTCTCCATCCAGTAACTGGCTGCATCGGAACAAGCTCATTTTTTTGCATTAGGAACCACATTAATCCCACCTTTCTTAGGAGAACACTAAACAGGACAAATCCAACTACTATCTGCAATGGGATATATGACTCCAACATCCAGCCGCTTGATGATTTCCTTTTTCACTACCTCTTGTATAGGTGGATTTAGTCTCATTTGGTGCTCGATACTAGTCTTGTGATCCGGCATGAGTTGGATTTTATGAGAACAAATACCAGAATGAATCCCAATTATGTCTGTAATAGTCCACCCAATAGCCCGTTTGAACCTCTGCAACAAAGAAACCAATACCTCAACTTTTACCGCATTCAA
Organism: Solanum commersonii; assembly: GCA_029007595.1. Taxonomy (NCBI): domain Eukaryota; kingdom Viridiplantae; phylum Streptophyta; class Magnoliopsida; order Solanales; family Solanaceae; genus Solanum; species Solanum commersonii. The sequence goes on from JAJTWQ010000002.1 coordinate 14,525,249, forward strand.
ATCGGCTGCAATGATGACTGGTAATGTACCATCTCTCCCCAAGAATACATACCTCAAATGTGATGGTAGAGCCTTAAGCTCTAATTTTGAAGCCTCTTCAACAGACAGTTTTGCAGGTGGAGAGCTGTTAATCTTCATATCTAACTTAAATTTCTTCGGTTTGGAATGGAATTCAAACCTTTCGAGTGCGGCAACTAACTCATCATAGTCTTCAATACCATTACCCTTAAAATTCATCATTACCGCTACAAGTGCATCAACACCCAACCTCTCTTCAATAGACAAATCAGAACCTAGCTCCACAATATGATTCACCACTAACACTGACTTGAGATCGCTTTCCTGCTTCATGGACCTACAACTATTAAAAGTTACCTTTTCACTATTCAATTGGTACGTCATTTGCCCTCTCTTTATATCGACCAAGACGTGCCCAGTAGCAAGGAATGATCTTCTTAGGATGATGGGAATCTCAAAATCAACCTCACAATCAAGTATCACAAAATCCACCAGAAAAATAAACAACTCCACTTTCATAAGTACATCTTTGAGAACACCAATGGGCTTCTTCACAATTCTATCTGCCATAAGAAATCACATCGCAATCGGTTATGGAGCCCCTAAACCCAACTTCTTGTAAATAGACAATGGCATCAGATTAATATTATCACCCAAATCACACAACACCTTCGCAAAATGCAACAACCCGATGGTACAAGGAATAGTGAAAGCACAAGGATCCTCTTTCTTCTGCACAAGTGATCTAGTAGTAATAGCACTGCAATGTTGCAACCTATTAACATCTTCAAAATGGCCAGACCTCTTCTTAGTCACCAAATCTCTCATAAATTTTGCATACTCAGACATTTGCTCCAAAGCTTATATCAACATAACATTGATGGAAATTTGTCTCAACATAGTAATAAACCTACAGTATTTTCCTTCTTCATTCTTCTTTACCAACCTCTATGGGAATGGAGGTAGAGGTCTAGGAATGGGAACAACTTTTTAGGTTATATCTACTGATGCTTATCGTGACCAATGATAGTAACCTACGGTACGAGTGTCTACAATCACTGATAATATAGTAACCCAACCAAAGGTTGGGGTCATGTCCCAAGGGAGTGGTAGTGAAAATAGTAGTTAGGATAGAATTTTGTTCTAGTTAGCTGTAGTTTGAGAAATTATCGAATAAAAACAAAGTAATTCAAGTGGGTGATACAAAAGTGTCAAATATCAAAGGGGGTTTGTTACAAGTATAGCTAAACCAACAAAAATAAAGAGAAAATTCAAGTATGGGGAGAAAATCTTGGGGTGTGACCGCAGTATCTATTGATATAAATCGTTGGGTAAATGCTTTCGATAGGAAATTTGCAAGATAATAGTAACTAGGATAAGCTTTAGATGGAAATAAGTTCCCTCTCGGGCAACTTACCCCGTTTCAAATGGGTTCCTCTCGGACACCCATTTTCCGCATAAAGGCCAGCCTACGCCTTACCCCACTCACTCTCTCCAGCTGAGTGTTTGGAATGGGACTAGGGCTCACCCTCTCAGGCTAAACCTCATGTCGACCCACTCCTTAGGCCATCAGTCTAGCGGTCTTGGTTTCGCGATCTCTCTCTCAAGCAAGCCGAAAACACATGGGTGGTTTTGTATTTGCAACTACAAATCCATTAAATTAAACCACAACAACTAGGTGAAATCATCATTAAAATTCATCTAATCTATCAGCAAGCAAAACCCAACAATAATATCAACACATATTTGCTAAATCACACCCCAAGAATGGGGTTTTTAGCTAGACATCAAGAAATAAGAAAATATACCTAAAATGGTAAAGAAATCAAATGGGTATAAGAAATTATACCTTGATTTAAGCAAAGGAAGAAGAATGGAGAAGACCCACTTCCTATTTGGGGAAGATGAACTCCTTCTATGTTCAAGTCTCCCAAAAACCCTCTCCAAACTTGAGAGAAAATAAGAAAGCTAAAGTGAATGCCGAATGACTCAGCGATTCACCCTTCTTCTAGTTCATCGTCATTTGTGCTTTGCCTTCAGCATCTATGCGTTCTGCATCATTGGTTGGTATACTTCTGCTTTGTGGAACTGATTGGCAAAGCGCCGACTGCTCCTTTCATCGCCTTTTTTATCCTTCTCCTTTAGGGCTTCGCGCACTAGAACAAAGGGCGGAGTGTGTCCCTTCGGCGAATCGCCAAGCATGCTTGTTGATGCTCAGACTTTAGCTTCTACGTTCTTTTTAGCCTTTTAGTTTCGTTTTGCACCTAAGTATCCATGCTTCTATTAAAACTTCAAATACCTGAAACTTAAGTGTTTTCTTCAGATGTTTAGATTAAATAAGCATTTGAGGACACTATTTCTATTAAAATAAAGCCCTAAATGAGTCCAATTTGTGGACTCATCAACACCCCCAACTTAAACTTTTGCTTGTCCTCAACTAAAACTCAAGTTCAACAGTTCAAATAGGATGTCTCAAATAGTGCTACACAAGAATAAATCATGAACATATACAACAAGACTCAAATTACTCATGCAAAGATCAATTGTGTACTCAAAGATTCAAGTTATGACACACCATTACTAAAGATTCTCATGCTCGCAATACTTGCTACTTGTCCAAGTTCAAGCTTAACAAAAAGTATCTAAATGTCCTCACATAAAGAATGATTCCATATTCACACATAGAGGTTAATCAATTCAAGATCAGGAATCAGATGCAACGCTCACACTCAAAAAGAGGAACACAATGCATGTTTTCACCCATAGGCTTGCCCTTATTTTCCAATCTATCTTTGGTTTGGCTCACTCAAGATCAAAAAGGTATCCTCAATCTTGTAAAGGGATTGAGTGCAAAGGTATGGTCATTTAGGCTCAGTGACTTTTTTTTCTCATAAGATGTGGTATTCTCAAGGCATCTACTTTTTTTCCTTTATCAACTCTTTTTCTAGTGCTTCTAAGTCATCTTTTTATTCACCTCCATGGATTGCTTGGAAACCCAATTTCTTTTGTACTGTTATTCCACAACTTTTCTTTTCTTGTTCTTTTCTTTTATATGGAGGGTTTCCATTTTTCCGCAATACCATGGGTTAAGGGAGACTTTTCTTGCACTTCTTGACTTCTACTTTTTCCTTTTTCACCACACCCCCAACTTATGATTTTGGCCTAAGTTCACAATTCACTAAACCACAAATCAAGAGGATTATAGGTAGTGGATCAAGTAAGGTCTAAGGTTCATCAAGGTTTTTTCAAAGAAAGGTAAGGCTCAAAGGGTGTTCAAGAGAGTTTCACACGCTCACTGGTAGGCCACAAAAGAGGTATATGCCAAATTGGCTCACACTCTTCAAAAGTTTCCTAAGATCATCTAAAGAGCACACCTTACTAAATCAATCAGACTAACGGGGCAAATCTGAGGTTTATTCATGCAAGGTTCAAAGTAAGCTCATCACACAAGGCATCAACACTTATGGCAAACAATACTAGACACTTTCGCTATTGTGCAACGGTCATTACAAGAGAATCAATTTGAGAAATGGCTAATCACAATGAGATGCAAATAGTTCGCATATTGTCTATGCAACTTCATTTGTTCTCATCGTAGCCGCACATTCATGTTTGTTCGATTAAGAGCACTATTTAAGTCATCAATATTGATTGAAACCAAGACTTGAATTTGTACAAGAACAGCCACTTTCAACTCAAGAGGTGGCAAAAATTTTCAAAAAATTGAAATTTTTTCGGAAGGGTCAAAATTATTTTTCAATTAAACCCAAAAGAAATCCATAAGCTCAAACAATTGCAAAGCAGTTTTAAAAACACAATTAAAAATAAACAACCCAAATATATACAAAGAACATCATTCAAAACAAGCAAACAAGGTGAGCCTCACCCTACCACAAAAGAAATGTGTTTGTCCTCAAATGTGAGTAATAATATCTAAAAATAAAAGCAAAGCAAGACAAGGAGAGAGGTAAAGAGATATCATGTCTATGCAGCCTCTCCTCCTATCGGGGCATCAGAACTCTGAGTTACAGTCTGTAATTGGGCATTAGTGCTCGAAGTAGTCACATCAAGAGCAGCATTATCAGGTCCTGTAGGGGCTATTGTGGACATCTTAGCATGCGATGCCTGGATCACTTGCTTTGGTGTGATTTAGAGAGTTTGAAATGAGGGAAAGTGAGAGATTCAAAAATTTGACCTTTGGCGTTTATATAACCGTTTAGTTCTTGTCCATTCGGCGACGTTAGTTGCACTTGATGAACCACTGGGTGAAGCACCGAGCGATATTTTATCATGCCCTTTCTTCAACATCTTCAATTTTCTGGGGGCAAAATCGGCGGTCTGCATTGAGATCGCAGAACAGGTTGGCGTTGCACCAAGCTGCTTTTTGAATTCACCAAGTTTTACAGGCGCTGCAATGATCTTGCATTGAGCCAAATGGTGGAATTCAACCGGGCTTGCTGACCTGTTTGGTGCCACGCTGAATGGATTTTCTGCTCGCCAACCTGGAATTTTCCACACTTTCCTTATTTTTAACCTGCAACATTAACACACCATTATTTATAAAAGTAAAATCCTACATTTACGACCTTGGGTTTCCTCCCAAGAAGTGCCTTATTTAACATTGTGGCTCGACGTAGGTCCTGCCTCACTCTTTGTTATTGGAGCTAGACCTAGTGTCACTAGGTAACCCCAATATGTCATTTGGATGGAGCTGAGGCATTGCAAACATCAAGAGTGATTTGATGTGCTGGATTGATCTAGAATGAGATCCAATCAATTGATTCAACGCTTTAACATTCTCTCTCATTTCGTCCAGCACTCGCTCTTGATCGGTAATCTTTTGGAGAATGATTTGAAGTGTGTCCTCAACACGACTTTTCTCATCTTCTCTAGATTTCTTCCATGCATGAAGAGGTATGTACCTCTGTTAGCATTTGAACTGGTTTTCCACCTCAGATATTTTGGTGGTCAAGTCATTTAGTTGAGATACCAGTGCAGCTATCTTGAAGTCACCCTCGACTTCTTGGTCTGCCTCAACTGGCTTGCCACCCACTCCATCTGTCATGCTTGGAGGACCTCCATACATAAACAATAAACAAACAAAAAGTAAAATTAGTAAAAACTACACTAAAAAGAAACAAAACTCTAGAAATGTACATCTTCACGTGAAACCACTCCCCGGCAGTGATGCCATTTTGATGCTTATCATGACCAATGATACTAACCTACAGTACAAGTGTCTACAATCGTAGATAATATAGTAACCCAACCAAAGGTTGGGGTCATGTCCCAAGGGAGTGGTAGTGAAAATAGTAGTTAGGATAGAATTTTGTTCTAGTTAGCTGTAGTTTGAGAAATTATCGAATAAAAACAAAGTAATTCAAGTGAGTGATACAAAAGTGTCAAATATCAAAGGGGGTTTGTTACAAGTATAGCTAAACCAACAAAAATAAAGAGAAAATTCAAGTATGGGGAGAAAATCTTGGGGTGTGACCGCAGTATCTATTGATATAAATCGTTGGGTAAATGATTTCGATAGGAAATTTATAAGATAATAGTGACTAGGCTAAGCTTTAGATAGAAATAAGTTCCATCTTGGGCAAGTTACCCATTTTCAAATGGGTTCCTCTCGGACACCCATTCGTCGCATAAAGGCCAGCCTACACCTTACCCTACTCACTCTCTCCTGGCGAGTGTTAGGATATGGGTACTAGGGATTACCCTCTCGGGCTGAATCTCAAGTAGACCTACTCATTAGGCCATCAGTCTAGAGGTCTTGGTTTCGCGACCTCCTTCTCGAGCTAGACGAAAACACATGGGTGGTTTTGTATTTGCAATTACAAACCCATTAAATTAAACCACAACCACTAGGTGAAATCACCATTAAAATGCATCTAACCTATCAGCAAGTAAAACCTAACAATAATATCAACGCATATTTGCTAAATCACACCCTAAGTATGGGGTTTTTAGCCACACAACAAGAAAAAAATAAAATATACTTAAATGATAAAGAAATAAAATAGGGATAAGAAATTAGACCTTTATTTAAGAAAAGAAAGAAGAATGGAGAAGACTCACTTCCAATTTGGGGAAGATGAACTCCTTCTCTCTTCAAGTCTCCCAAAAACCCTCTCCAAACTTGAGAGAAAATAAGGAAGCTAAAGTGAAAATTACAATTATGGTTTTTCACTCTAATGTTCCATACTTAAAATTAATATAGATTTTAGTATTTATAGACTTCAAAAAATAGTGCTGGGGGATCGCTTGGCGAGGTTAGTCGCGAATACCGAATGACTCGGCGAATCGCCCTTTTTCTAGTTCATCGTCATTTAAGCCTTGCCTTTAGCATATGGTCATTCTAGATCATTGGGCGATATACTTCTGTTTCATGAAACTGATTGGTGAAGCGGTGACTATCATCGCCTTTGTTATCCTTCTCCTTCAGGGCTTCTTATACTGGAACAAAGGGTGGAGTGCGTCCCTTCGGTGAATCGCCAAGCATGATTGTTGATGCTCAGGCTTCAGCCTCTACATTTTTTTTAGCCTTTTTGTTCCATTTTGCGCCTAAGTTTCCATGCTTCCATTAAAACTTCAAATTCCTAAAACTTAAATGTTTTCATCAGATATTTAGACTAAATAAGTATTTGAGAACACTATTTCTATTAAAATAAAGCCCTAAATGAGTCCAATTTGTGGACTCATCATCTGCTTCCTTCTCTGTAGCATTCTTGGACTCTCTAGTAACCTCAATCTCATCATCATCTCTTTCAACCACAATTTCAACCTTAGACTACATAGGTAGATCAATGGTCTGCTTACCCCCTCAAGTAGTAACTGCCATACAATGCCCATCATTCCTCAAATTCTGGATGATGTTGCTAGGAAGTGTGCCAGACTGATGTGGGTTTACTATAGTGAACAACTGATTCATCTTCTGCTATAGTTTCTTGATCGACACTGCATGGGCATAAACTTTTTGACCAATTCCAGACAAGTCATTTTGTATCTCTTTCACATTCTCATCAATTTTGTCAAACCTCTTCATCATCTTTTACGTCATATCCTAAATATGTGGCATACTACCCCAGCTTCTCTATTGCTAGATTCACGATTTGCAGATGGAATATAAGGTTCAACTCTCTTGTTTCTTTTGCCGTAGTTGTTCCGGTTATAGTTGTTGTCGCAATTGTAGTTCCCATCATGTACATACTGATCCTCTTGATTCTAGTTACCATAGTTTTGACCTTGGTTTCCTTGACCTTGGCACCAATTATCTGAATCAGAACCTTGGGCGTTGGCTCAGAAACCCCCCGTCTGATTATTTACTAAGTAAGCATCCTCCTCATAGTAGAATTCCTCAACTAGTGGTGGTGGATTTCTAGTCAAGTAGTTTACCACATTCACCTTTTCTGCACCTCCACTCACACGCTTCAACACCAACCCAAGTTTTGTCCTCATCTGAGCCATCTCCCCACGAATGTCATCGGCAGATTGACTATGTGCAGCTTGAACTGCAAAAGCGTTTCTTCCAGTGTCCGACTTTCTAGTGCTCCATGCTTTATTATTTCAAGAAATCTTCTCCATTTTCTCAGTGATCTCCTGAAAAGTACACTCACCATATGATCCCCCAACAATAGTATCTAGTACAGCCTTGCTATTGTCATCTTGACCTTTGTCGAAGTACTCTTTCAGTGAATCATCATCAATGCGGTAATTCAGAGAACTTATTATGAATGTAATGAACCTATCCCATGAACTTCTCATAGACTCTCTAGGTAGTGCTACAAAGTTAATCAGTTTGTCCTTATGATTCAATTTCTTGGAAAATGGAAAATACTTTGCCATGAATACCTTGTGCAATTGGTCCCATGTATGAATCGAGTTGTACGGAAGCTCAGGAAATCACACTGCAGCATTACCAGTTAATGATAGAGGGAAGACTCTCAACCCTATCACGTTCATATCCAACTCTGGTCGCCCCACACAACTATTGCAGACACCCCTCAACTTGTCCATGTGCCCATGCAGATCTTCCGAAGTCATACCAGAGAACAACCCTCTTATTGTAAGCATCTGCATCAAAGTGATAGTAACCATAAATGTATGCCCTGGAGGTAGAGGAGGGAGAACAATGGGTCCTTCTGATTCAACGGTGTTGAAGTCGACCTTGTAGTTATCACGCATCATTGGTTCTGGTGGATTCTGCACCCTTAGTGCATCTCCGAGTAGATAACCACCACGATCCTGAGAATTCTCATCATTCACTTGTTCTACATGCTTATTTATGGTTAGATTATTTGGGACCCCTTGATTATTCATCTTTCTCAAAGTTTTGCTCAACTCTGGGCCATATGGGGTCAATCGTTCACCTCGACTCTGTGTACTTGGCTTACACTAGAGTGGAAACCTAAAGAAAACAAAAACCAAAGAACATGTAAAATTAGGAAATAATTGACTAAAGTTCAATAATGTAGTTAAACTTAATCCAAAAGCCTTATTCCCCGGCTGTGGCGCCAAAATTTGATACGCTTAAATTACACTTCTCTAAAAAAGTATAAGCTATTGTTATAAAGTAAAGAGCCCAACTTGGAGGTTCGGGTCGATCCCACGAGGAATATGGTTCACACATAAACTTAACTCACTATTATATTCGTTTAGTCAACTTATTTCCAAGACAAGTAAGTAAAGGAGGAGGGGGGGTGGTTTGTAAGAGAGTAACAGTTTTTGTTTAAGTATCAAGTGAGAAAGATTCAAGCTTTGTTGTTATCAATAAGAGAGAGAAACTAGGGTGTATGTGTTCCCTATAAGCTCTTAACGTGGTAATCCTAATAATAGTAAACATTTCCTAGTGTTTTACATGCAAAGTTGGTAAGTTAGGTATCCCTAAGTGATTGGTCCTCCAAATAGGAAATTTCACCCCACACCTTGGTCCGGCTACGTGTGCATAATTTACTAACCCTTACCTTTACCTCAGATTAGACATTACATCAATGTATGGCTTAGTTTTCACCCTCACACCAATTGACATTAGACTATTAGATAATATCATACTAAATCTCTGTTGATAATTCTTTTCTTATTAACTACCTCTTTGGTCCGGCAAGTAGCAATAAGGTGAGTTCTAACGTGTGCACTAGTTAAAACGATTTCTAAGCGAAAGAATTATCAATGCATGCATCAACATTATTCAAAAATTACTTAGTTATCATTCATACATTGTTAGTTGCTCATGGTTCCTACAACCCTAGCTGTGGATTTAGCTACTTATGCTTGAAAGAACACAATTCATGTTTTGATAATAAGAATTCATGAACTTACATTTAGAGTAGAAGAAACCTGAAATCTTGAATTGAATTCCAAAGCAAAAGTCTTATAAATCTAAATCCGAAAATCAAATTTTCACAGTTTGCCAGTTTATTCCCACGAAAATATTAAGAACTAAAAGTATACAATATTGTCTAACCACCAAAAATGAGGTTTACATACCCTATTTATCGAAAAACATGTCCTAAACAAAATAAGGAAATAAACTTTCTTGACGCAGCTTTGATCAACGACTTGACTTACGCACCGTGGGTTAACCTACGGTCTGTAAGTTCCCTCTGTTGGTCAACACTTAGACTTTTTCTACAATAGGTGGAACCTTCAACTCCCAGCTAATCACTGATGGACGTGCAGGACGGACCGTAGATTGACCTATGATCCATGGATCTTCTTTCGTGGCTCCACACTTAGGATTTTCATCAGGTACTAGAACTTCAACTCCTAGTTCATCTTCTACAGATGTGTAGGATGGCCCGTAGGTCAACCTAGGATCCGTAGGTTACTCCGTTGTTCCACACTTAGTCAGACTTCCCTGAAGCTCCTATCTACACCAACCATCGATGGACCGTCATAGGACCTATGGTTCGTAGGTCCCTCCGTGGGTGGCCACTTTTGCAGATTTTCAGTTGTTATCTCACTTTACCACGTCCAAGCCTATTCCTGCAAACATGATACAAAACACATTATTTCTAATACAAAATGGCCCTAGACACACACAACTCTTAAGTGAAATGTATTAACCATACCGTTAACTCGCGGTATATCAACCCTTCAACCTTTTTTAATATCCTTGTGAGCATTTCCGCGATTCAGTTTCCTTTCGGACCAGCTGGCTCTTTTTGCTGTGGATGATCATAGGGAGGGATATACCTACCTTTATTCGTCTCCCTATCTCTCCAATTTTCACCTCTCCAATCTTTCCAACTGCTATCTGCCTCCTTGTTGCAAATTTGGTTCCCACATTGTCATTGGTATTTTAGGTGAGAACCCCCCATTTGTTTTTCCAAGTATTGAACTTTTTTATAATGTAATGTCTCAAACTTAGGATCATCCGGGCACTTTCCAATGCTTGTTCCAACCGTATTCACTGATTTAAGTCCACCTCCCATGACATGCTTGGAGAACATTCATCGTAGTTAGAGCAATGGAGATCCTCATGAGCTAAACCTACAAACATTCATCGTAGTTGGAGCAATTGTAGCATTGTTCAGTTTACATTAAAAATTGTACTCTCGACTGTAGGAGGTATTCAGATGGATCCCGTGGTTTGAATGATGTTCACACGCATATCATTCAACTCAACCATGTTGTCATTTTTCCCATAGAGACTATCATCGTCACTACCGTGGTCACTCATGTTCTAAACCTGCAAATCAATAAAACACAACACCAATAACCAATCTACTACCACTAAACAAGTTTACAAACTAATTTATCAAATGGCATTTCTAGCCATCATACCCCGGCAGCAGCGCCATTTTTTTATAACGCTCAAACTACTCTCAAAACAAATTACAAGAGTAAGAGTTCGCTTGTCAATAAAAATACCTAACAAAGAGTCGGGGTCGAATCCCATAGAGAATGATACAAGGCATGGAATTCTATCAGGAAATTTGAAATGTAAATTTATTCATTTTCAATAATAAAACAATTAGGTGGATTATTCCACCAAATTTAATAAAAGGATTTGGTTATCAAAATTCTCAATCAGGCCAAAAATTCAAAGATTCAAAAAGGTAAGAAGTAATCTAGGGTTGAGGGGATTGGAAATTGATTTCACATAGGGTAATTGTGTTTCTCTATAGTGATAAACATTTATGGATATGCTAATGTCATCTTCAATGAAAATAATCTTCTGCCAATCTCATAACATCATTTTACAGAATATCCTTTTGATCTCATATATGTGTTATACTAAACATACCAATAGCTTACACTATTCTCTCTTTGGATGCATCAATAGGGCAAATAGATCTGACTCATAATGTAACACCCCGAAAATTCTATGACTTAAGTTAGAGCCTCACCTTATGAATAATGACTTAAAAATTATAAAAATGATGTTTCTAAACCTAAATTAATACAATTGACTTGGTTTGGAAGAGTAAAATTCTAAACGTCAAGAAATGACCACGACATCTGAAAACTAGAGAAGAATGTGTACTAGTGTGTCCTTAGGTTTGGGGCAGGTTAGGGTGTGTCGTATGATGTATAATCTTGTAAAAAGGTTTAAATTAGGTAAATATATGGTTATAGGATCAAAACATTCAAATACAATGTCCCAGGGCCACACTAAGGGGTCCTGAGGAAGACCCCAACCTTGGCAAAGTAAACTGCCCAAATTGCACTTGAAGGGAATAGCTCTGCGTCGTGGACTAGCTCCCCCAAGGAGCAAAAAGTTAGTTTGCGAAGCGGTTAGTACAACACACGTACTAAGGGAGAAAATATGGGTTAGTACAACACACGTACTAAGTATGGCTACTATGCATAAAAACCATTGAAACATGCATAAAAAGACATTGAGTCAAAACATGCTTTTTACCAAGTAAATCCAATATGCACACAAAGTAAGCATCGTAGTTCAATCCAACAAAATATCATCCCAACATGTAGAAAACCCAAGCAATACTAGTGCAATGTAAAGAATAGGACCCCATAACCCTATCCAAAGCCAAATATCACATTAAGCAACCTACTTCATGCATACATTCTTAAGATCATATCTCATCATAACTTACCCTGTTCATAATGATCATACATAACATAGCTTCAACATACATAAGGCATAATCATCACAATCATAAGACAACACTACTACAACCATCTCTTAGGATTCCACAAGTGCAATGTGCAAAAGAAGTCCCATACCCTCCCTTACACTATGTAGAAAACCTTAAGAAAGCCCTAGTAAGAGTTCACACCTTTCATACCGTCATTTACTTTTACATTAGGAAAATATTGCAATAACCGACATAGACCATGAGAGCTATATGGAATTCGTTGTTCTATTCCCACATCGAAAAAAGAGGGTTAACACTTGCCTAAGGTGTAACCATTCGTACAGAGCTATCTAGGTGGATCCACTAAGATAGATTCCTATGTGGGCACATAGTTAAGGGTCAAGAAGATTGCTTCTAGAAACCCTAACTTACTAAACGTGGGGGTTTCTATCTCATGAGACAACGCATACCGTGGGTAATCCAGACTTGCTAAATGTGAGGAAACCCATGTAGGGAGCCGAACTTACTAAACGCGAGACCCCCAGAATCAATATAACTCATCCTTTTCCTCAACAATTGAGGAAGAAATATGATAATGCAAAATTCTAAAAGTTCTTGGGGATAGTGAAAGACTTGAAAGTGAATATCCGTTTTGTGGATGAGTTGACCGAAATACTGGGTTATGTAAAATATATGAAAGAATTGGTGACAAAGAAGATGATGATAGATTGTGAAATAGTTGAAATTCCACTAACTTGTCGTGCGGTTATGACAAAGAACACAGTCCTCAAGAAAGATAATCTGGGAGCTTTCACTATTCCATGTACCATTGGTGCATGCACATTCACAAAAGCCTTGTGCGATCTTGGTGCAAGCATAAATATAATTCCATGGATCGTCTTTAATAATCTTGGGCTTGATGAACAACAATAGACAAACTTGAGGATCTTGATGGCTGATAGTTCAATAAAGAGGCCGGTTGGTGTGGTCTTTAATGTTTTGGTGAAGGAAGACAAGTTTGTGTTTCCCGTTGATTTTGTAGTATTGGATTGCGAGATTGATACTGATGTGCTGGTTATCCTTGGTAGACTACTCTTGGCCACGAGCAAAACTTTGGTTGATGTAGAAGGTGGTCAGTTGAAGTTCTGAGTCAATGAAGAAGATGCTAGCTTCAATATTCACAAATGGATGAAGTATCCAGGTGATATGCACATTTTTTCTCACTTGGATCAGATTGACGAGGTTGTAGCATGTATTGGGGCAGGCACATATAGTAGGGAGCCGTTGGTAGCTGTATTACTTAATTATGATCAAACTAAAATAAGTGACTAATTTGAAGTCCTGGCTGCTCTTGTTGGTGTAGGCTCACATGCTGCATTTCAAAAGAGGTTAGATCTCGATTTTTCTAGTTGAGAAGCACCACCGTCCATGCCATCTATTATTGAGCCACCAAAGCTAGACTTGAAGGAATTTCCTCCTCTTCTTAAATATATTTTCTTGGGGGCTAACAACACACTACTGGTGATGATTTCTAGTGACCTTGAAATCTGGCAAGTAGAGTTATTGATCAAAGTTTTGAAAAGGCACATTCAAGCTTTAGGGTGGTCAATTGCCAACATAGTAGGAATCTCTAGGTGTTTACACTCACAAGATTAATTTAACCGAAGGGTGCAAACCAATCATTGAGCAACAAAGGAGGTTAAATCCTCCGGTTCAAGAAGTTGTGAGAAAGGAGATCATAAAATGGTTAGATGCATGAGTTATATTTCCAATTGCAGATCGCCAATGGGCAAGTCTAGTCCAATGTGTTCTTAAAAAAGTGGTATAATGGTAGTCCCAAATGAAAAAAAGGATCACTTTCCAATACCCTTTATTGATCAAATGCTTGATAGGCTTGTGGGAAAGGGTTGGTATTGCTTCCTCGATGGGTACTCTGGGTACAACCATATCTCCATAGCACCGCAAGATCATGAAAAAATGACTTTTACTTGTCCCTGTGAGACTTTTTCATTCAAATGAATGCCTTTTGGATTGTGCAATGCACCGACCACTTTCCAATGGTGAACGTTATCAAGATTTGCGGATATGGTAGAGGACCCTATGGAAGTCTTCATGGATGGTTTTTCAATTTTTGGGGATTCATTTGAAGAGTGCTTGAAGCATTTAGAGATTATACTTTAAAGATATGTGGATTCCAACTTGGTTCTTAATTGGGAGAAATGACATTTCATGGTTAATGAAGGAATCGTGATTGGGCACAAAATATATAGAGGTGGTATTGAAGTAAATCAAGCATAAATTCAAGTGATTGATAAGTTACCTACCCTAATTTTAGTATAGGGAGTGAGAAGTTTTCTTGGCCATGCCAGTATCTATCAGTGATTTATTAAGGATTTATAAACTATCGCTATTCCGTTGTGTTGGTTGCTTGAAAAGGAGCGCGTTAGAATTTGATGCCGCTTGTTTGGAGGCTTTTGTGAGTTTGAAAATAAAATTTGTCTCAAACGCTATCATAGTAGCCCATGATTGGAATATACCCTTCAAAATGATGTGTGGTGAAAGCGGATTTGCACTTTCTTCTATTCTTGGGCAAAAAGAGATTAAGTTCTTTGATCCTATCTACTATGCTACCGAAACTGTGAATTGTGCTAAAGAAAGAGCTATACAGTAATGGAGCAAGAATTTTTTATTGTTGTATATGGATTTGAAAAGTTTAGAATCTATTTATTGGGTACTAATGTTGTTGTGCATACTGATCATTCTGCTCTAAGGTACTTGATGGAAAATAAAAGAAGCCAAACCAAGACCAATTCGGTGGGTACTTCTTCTTCAAGAATTTGATTTTGAGGTAAGAGATAGAAATGGTGTGAAAACAAATTAACAGACCACCTATAAAGGCTTGCAATAGATGTTGAAGTGGATGAGGGAAGGGAAATTGACAATGCTTTTCCCGATGGATCAGCAATCTTGATATATTAAACCCCAGGCCCTTGGTATGCTAATTATGTGACCTTCATCATCTGTGGGTTGTTACCAGAAGATTTTAGTAGCCATGAGAAATGGAAATTCTTATTTGATGTGAAGAGGTATGTATGGTATGAATCCTTCCTTTTTGGGGAATGTGCTGACAATATTATCCCATGTTGTGTGCCTGAAGTCGAGGAGCAAGAGATACCTGAATCCTGCGATGCTTCACCGACGGGGGGACATCATGGAGGCATACATACAAATTCTAAAGTGCTAAAATGAGGTTGTTATTAGCCCACAATGTTTAGAGATGCCCATGCCTTTTGCAAGTGTTGTGTTCAATGTCGAATGCAAGGGAGTATCTCTAGAAGGCATGAGTTACTGTTGTCAAAAATTCTTTAGATTGAGCTATTTGGGGGATTGATATTATGGGGCCTTTCCCTAACTTTTTTGGGAACAAGTGCATCTTAGTGGTAGTAGATTATGTTTCCAAATGGGTAGAGACAATAGCATTGGCATGATACCAATATCTTGTATTTGGAGTTTAGAGTGGGTGAGCTAGTACTCCTCCTTTTCAATTCACGAGTGAAACTCTTCCCAGGCAAGCTAAAGTCAAAGTGGACTAGTACGTAGATGGTCTCTAAGGTGTTACGAATGGAGCAGTGGAAATTGAAGATGTAAAGGGTACTATCAAATTCAAAGTTAACGGTCAAAGGTTGAAAGTATACTTTGGGGAGGGTCGTGATGTGAGAGTCATTGAAGTGGTGTAGTTGGATGATGCTTGAAAGCATGTCCACATCATGCCGCGACGTTAATTCAAGCGCTTCTTCAGAGGCAACCCAAGTATTAGTGGATTTCAATAATGTGTTTGTCACTTGTGCAGGATTGAAATAAGATAGGAAATTTGGAGGCCCAATTAGGCAATGCCAAAGTCACTAAGCGATGCTCCAACAAGTTCTCCCATTGGATAGCTCAACTTTGTGCACATACTGTCATATTCAGTGACATACATCCCTAAATTTTTGATCTACCGATGATGTTGGGCGAACTCGACTGAGTTCTCCCAATGAGCCACGCAATTTAGGGGTTATAATGTTAATTTCAGTGATGATTGTGAAAATTTGGCAATTTTCCTATTTACTTTAGGCGATCAGTCTTCGGCTCGCCGAGTTGGGAAATTATTTCTCATACACTACACGCGCGGTCGGCGATCCACCGGCCTGATTAGAAATCTCAAGCCATCTATCGCACTTGTAAGCAAAAGCAACCACATTTTAGGCATCATGGAGTTTCTCAATATAAGCTCATTTGTTTCTTTCTTTGCATTGAGGACACATCACTTTTCTTTTGGTTGAGTGTGTGATGAGTGGTACATGTACACTCATTTGAGACCCATTTAGCTCTACACTTAGGGTGTGTTTGGTATGGAGGAAAACATTTTATGGAAAATGTTTCCAGTTTTCCCATGATTGGCTAGCCTTAAATGTGTGGAAATGTTTTCCAAACTAACTCATTTTCCTTAAGTTTAAGGAAAATAACTTCCTTTCGAAAATTAAGGAAAACATTTTCCAAAACTCTACTTCATCTTTTTAATTTTTTTTTCTTACCCTACCCATATTCCGTACGCGGGTCCTCCCCATTCAAAAAAATAAAAATAAAATGTTTAAATTCTTATTTTTAAAATTTCAAATATATTTTCATCCCTTCCACCAAACCAGCCCCCCCCCCCCTCCAAAACAAAAAAATAAAAAATCTAAATACTATTTTTGAATATTTTTTCAAATTTATGATTTTTTACATCACCCAATCCCTACCACCCCTACTCCCAGGCCAACTTCCTCCCCCGCCACCCCTGTCAATTTTTTTAAAAAAAATATTATATTTGAGAAATATTTCAAATTTAAATTTTTTTAATTTTTTACACCAGCCCACCCTACCCCCACTCCACCCAGGCCATCCCCAACAAAAAATTTCTTTTAAAAAAAAAAAATTGTTTTTGAAAAAATATTTCAAATTTAAAAAAAATTCATTTTTATACCAACTGACCCCTACCCCCCAGCCGCCCTCCCCCACCTAGGTCATCCCTGTCAATTTTTTAAAAAAAATTGTTATAGGAAAATATTTCAATAAAAAAGTTTTTCAGTTTTACACCACCCCCACCCCAGGCCATTCCCATCAAATATTGTCTTGGGAAAATATATCAAATTTAAAAAAAATTCATTTTTTACGCAACTCCACCCCCACCCCCACTCCCCACCACCCACCAAGACATTTCCATCAAAACAAAATTTAAGAAAAAAATGTTTTAGGAAATTATTTCAAATTTTAAAAATAAATTTTACGCCACCCCTCGCGTCAAGAATTAAAGATATTTTCTGAAATTTTTTTGCATTCACCAACCAAACATTAGAAAATATTTTCTACTTGCCAACCAAACATGAGAAAATAAATTAGAAATTCACTTGTTTTTCCAAGAAAATATTTTCTAGGAAAACATGTTCCTTCATACCAAACACACCCTTAGTGTCCTCAATGCCTAATTATGTCCTATTCTCATGATATTTTAATTTTTTGTAGCTATAAAGGCTAAAGGACATGGCAATAATGAATGCTTTAAAGAGTGACTAAAAATATGAAAAGAAGTGTAAACTCCACATTGTCGATAGCCTAGCAAGAAAGGTAGATTGTCCAATGGGTATGACCTCACCCAAATAGACACTGCACACACTTGAATTAATTGAGGCATGTCAGTGAAAAAAATAGGAAATGCTGAATCGCCGAATGAGAAAGGCGAACATGTTGACCATTGCCGAAAGGAACTGTACATGAAGAAAATTTAAAGGCTTGAAAGGGGAACAAACGTGGTGATCAGAGATACGCCTAATGTAAAAGGTAGACTCAAACGAGCCCACCAACTTAGGTTCAATTACCTAAAGACTAAAGCAAAAGAAAGGCGACCTGGAAAGCAGTTGGCACTTCCCCTAACATGATCATTGAGCTCGACTAACATTGCCAATGGATCACGCATTGGGTTTTGGGTCAAATTTTTGGAAAAAAATGATAAATAGCCCGACGAAGAGAGAAATTAGAGAGTTCACAAATTCTAAGTCTTGAACAATAGTTAGAAAATTCTGAATCTCTTCTTTGAGAGATAAATACTTTCTTTTGTGAAGAACACTTTTACTCTTTAGGGTTTTTCAATTTTGTTCTTGAAATAGATAAAATTGAAGTTGAATTTAAAGTGGGTTTCCTTGTAATTAGTTAATTCCATGTTACCCACGACTGCTTTCATGAAAGGTATTATTTCTTTACACTTTGTGATGGGTGTCTAAAACTCCAAGATCTAGGGGTGCAATTAGGGGTGGGTGTTGATTAAATGTAGTGAGTATTGTGTTGTGCTTTATTTTACTGTTGTTTATGCATGTATTTTTTCTAATTAACATGGGGTTAACTAATGGGTTAAGGTTGGAAATTTAATTCCTACTTCCAATCTCCGATTGATGCTCGAAAAAGATTGATTGGATTGGGTAACTAGTTAGGTAATTGCAATTTAGGTTTGATGTTTGTAACTTACTTGAAAATAGAGTTTATGTGTAATGACCCGAGAGCACCCCCTAGTCATTACCAGCCTATTCGACCTTGAAGAGGTCTTATACAAGCCCTTATCATTTGTCATAGCATGTATCATAGAATAAAATCACGGAAAGTTTAAAGCTTTTACTTTGGAAGTTCAACTTCACTTCATATATGAAAACAAAATCTAACTTCGTCACAATGTACCATCTAGACATAGAAGTATCGAAAGTGGGATTTAGCCTTTACATCAATAGGAAGTCTTAAAATAGGAAAGTACAACAATGTCTTTCCACATAAGCAAAGAACTAAACATAGAAGCTAGATCATAGGGTCTTGTCCTCGGACTTGAGGACTCACCAACTTGGGGAAGCAATGCCAAGTGTCTTGAGAAGTAAGCATGAATCCTCAACGGCCCGAACCAAAAAGATTGGGGAAAGGGGAGAAAATATGGGTTAGTACAACACACGTACGAAGTATGGCTAATATGCATAAAAACCATTGAAACATGCATAAAAGGACATTTAGTCAAAACATGCTTTTTACCAAGTAAATCTAATATGCACACAAAGTAAGCATCATAGTTCAATCAAACATAATATCATCCCAACATGTAGACAACCCAAGGAATACAAGTGCAATGCCAAGAATAGGACCCCATAACCCTATCCAAAGCCATGTATCACATTAAGCAACTTATTTCATGCATACATTCTTAAGATCATATTTCATCATAACTTACCATATTTATAATAATCATACATAACATAGCTTCAACATACATAAGTCATAATTATCAAAATCATAAAAGAACACTACTACAACCATCTCTTAAGATCCCACAAGTGCAATGGGCAAGAGAAGTCTCATACCCTCCCTTACACTATGTAGAAACCCTTAAGAAAGCCCTAGTAAGGGTTCACACCTTTCATACCTTCATTTACTTTTACATTAGGGAAATATTGCAAATAATCGACATAGACCATGAGAGCTACATGGAATTCGATGTTCTACTCCCACACCAAAAAGAGAGGGTTAACACTTGCCTAAGGTGTAACCATTCGTACATAGCTATCTAGATTGATCCACTAAGCTAGAGTTCTATGTGGGCACATAGTTAAGGGTCAAGGAGATTGCTTCTAGAAACCCTAACTTACTAAACGTGGGGGGTTTGCATCTCATAAGACAACACATACCGTGGGTAATCCGGACTTGCTAAACGTGAGGAAACCCATGTAGGGAGCCGGACTTACTAAACGTGAGACCCGCATCTCATTTACATGCTCTTTAGGTGCTAAGCATCTAATTCCCTTTTGTAATCATCTTTAGTCATTACATAAGTTCACATTAGCCTTTACTAGAATCTTATGTAGACATCTTACCATAATAGCTCATATGTGTTCATAAGTGAGTAACAATCCTTTCACTTTAAAAACACTTAGCAGGTGAGTAAACCTTTCACTTTACATTACACTATAATCATGAGGACTACCTTACAATCATATAGCAATCATACCATAACATACATACATACTTCATAGCTAATTCAAGTGTAGAGGGTTAAGGATGAGGACACTAAGTCATCAACACCACAACAACACAATAGGTATAGCATCATTACAATCTAAGTAATTCACCTTTCATACTTGAGTTCAAAGAAGAACCAACCTTCATACCTTCTTGCCCTTCTTGGGACATCCATACTTCAATTACCAATTAATTCATAACCAATACATAATACAAGGTAATTCATGAATTAATAACATAATCAACATCAATATAAGCAATTGACATATTTCATTCATAGCCTTCAAGGCTTCATTCAAAGACTCAACACTAATTTCACATAAATTATACATAACCTAGGGTGAAATCATCATACAAACGTGAATTTACATAACATCACATTCAATTCATAGCCTTCAATCAATATCCAACACAAACTAGGGTTAGAATTAGAAAAAGAAGGAGAAACATGGGTCTCATGGGGAATTCTTCATGAAACCACCAATACAACATAAATTCATCCATAGTTATTCATATAAAATCAATCAAAATCAGTTTATAACATCAATTTCACTTTAGAAAGAAGACCCACGTTTTTGGATTGAAACCTAGAAATTAGAGATTTTGAAATTCATCTTGAAGGGGCCTCTTGGGGAAAGGAATCCCAAGAGTGATAAGCAACCATACCTTATTGACGAATTAACCACGAAAATCCGAGTTGAAACCTTGGAGAGTTGGTCTTCTTCTTGAAGCTCCAATCTTCTTCAACGGAGTTCTTGAGAAGAGAGAGAGAGAGAGTAGAGAGAAGGAGGAACTTTAGGTTTAGATCTTTGGAGTTTTGAGTTTGAGTGATAAAAGTGAGGTAAATTGACTTAAAAATCATTATATACACGTACCTTAAAGTACCCTAAATACCCCTCACGTAGTTGGACTCTTTAATGAAGTAAAAATCAATTTCTAAATTTCTGCATTTTTGTCGCGAAACAAGTCCGCGACGCGGAGCTGTTCCCTGAAGATATTTGGAATTAAATTTTGAGACAGTAGAGTCCGCAAAATGAGCACGTCGCAAACTAACTTTTTTCTCCTTGAGGGAGCTAGTCCGCGACGCGAAGCTATTCCCTCCAAGTGCAATTTGCAAGCTGCCTTGGCAGCTTTTTTGGCCAAGCTTGGGGTCCTCCTCAGGACCCCTTAGGGTGGCCCCAGGGCATCGTATTCGAACGTTTTGACCCTATAAACATATATTTACCTAATTTAAACCTTTTTACAAGAATATACCATCATACAACACACCCAAACCTGCCCAAAACCTAAGGACACACTAGAACACATTCTTCTCTAGTTTCTGGACGTCATGGTCGTTTCTTGACGTTTAGACTTTTACTCTTCCAAACCAAGTCAATTGCATTAATTTAGGTTTAGAAACATCATTTTTACTATTTTCAAGTTATTATTCATAAGGTGAGGCTCTAATTTAAGTCATAGAATTTCTGGGGTGTTACAATATCCTCCCCTTAGGAACATTCGTCCCCGAATGTCTCTTGGACTTCTTTCTAGGAAGACAATGACTCAAACTAGCAGCACAACTACCAGTCATAACAACAACATCATATTATCATGTCATATAGAAATTTAATCCACAACATCACTATGCTCAAAATTTTTTACTTCACATAAGTATAGGAGGAACTACTTTCGCTATATTAAATGAGCATCAACATATATATTAAGCAATCAACAAGACATTTCTTTAACAAGACAACATCAAGTATGCTCATTACAACTCTCATGAAGACAATATCACACAACATCTATGGGTGCAATTTCAACCATGAGAAACAAAATTCATGAAAGCTCAAAATACAACTTAAGCATGAATTTTCACAAAAATACACACATACAAGGAAATCATGTCATAATCATCAACACACATAATTTTCAATTTATACCAAATTAAGAGAGACTACTAACCTAAACCTTGGCTAGGAGTAGGAGGAAAAAGATGAGGGTAGCAGGACTTCATGTCGTCCTTGGCCTCCCATGTTGCACCCTCAACTAGGTGGTTTCTCCATAAGACTTTTACAGAGTCCACCTCTTTATTCCTCAACTTCTTAAATCGACGATCTAAGATTTTGACTGAAACCTTTTCATAAGAAAGGTTCTCATTCACCCCTAAACCTTCTAGAGGGAGAATGGACACCAGGTTACCTATACACTTCTTTAACATAGAAATATGGAACACCGGGTGAACCGGGGCCAATTTGATGGGAAATTTCAACTCATAAGTGACCTTTCCGACATGCTTCAAGATCTCATAAGGCCCAACATACTGGGGGCTAAGCTTCCCTTTCTTACCAAACCTCATCACCCTTTTCATGGGTAAGATCTTCAAGTAGACCCAATCACCTACTTCAAATTCAAGATCCTTCTTTCTATTATTGGCATAAGACCTTTGCCGACTATGAGCCGTTTTCAACCTATCCCTTATAAGTCAAACTTTTTTCATAGCCTCATAGACTACCTCGGGACCAAAAATAGCAAATTCACCTACTTCAAACCACCCAACCAGAGATCGACACCTCTTACTATAAAGTGATTCAAAGGGTGCCATAGCAATACTTGAGTGGTAGCTATTAATATAGAAAAATTCTATCAAAGGTAGGTGGTCATCCCAATTACCTTTGAAGTTAATGACACACACTCTCAACATGTCCTCTAGGGTTTGGATGGTGCGTTCCACTTGACCATCTGTTTGAGGGTGAAATGCGGTACTAAGTTTCACTTAAGTACCAAACCCACTTTGGAAAGACCTCCAAAAATAGGAAGTAAATTGGGCACCTCTATCCGAAATAATTGACAACGGGGTCCCATGCAACTTCACAATCTCCTTAATGTACAACTTAGCATAATCTTCCACTGAATAAGAAACCTTGACGGGAAGGAAATGGGCTGATTTAGTCAATCTATCCACAATGACCCAAATGGAGTCATGTAGCCTACGGGTTGGAGGCAAACCTATCACGAAGTCCATATTGACCTCTTCCCACTTCCAAGTGGGGGTATCAATATCTTGAGTTAGACTTCCCGGTCCTTGGTACTCGGCTTTGACTTGTTGGCAATTCGAGCACCTAGCCACAAAATTTGCTATGTCTCTTTTCATTCCGTTCCACCAATAAATCTCACGTAGGTCATGATACATTTTGGTGGCTCGCGGATGGATGGAGTATCAGGACCCATGGGCCTCCTCTAAGATTGTCTCTCTTAGGCCATCCACATCTAGCACACATAATCTCCCTTGGTGCCTAAGCACCTCATCTTCTCCTTGAGAGAATGTTTCTATTGCTTTGTTGAGAACCGACTCTTTTAGTTTCATCAAAATAGGGTCAAGATGTTGCTTATACTTTACGTCAACAACAACTGATAATTCAGAATTATGATGGACCATGACACCTCCTTTTGGGGAATCTTCAAGTCAGACACCCAACCGGGCTAGCCTATGTACATCACGGGCTAACTCCCTTTTCTCTTCTTCCACATGTGACACACTACCTATAGATACATGACTCAAAGCATCCACAACCACATTTGCTTTTTCAGGGTGGTAAAGGACACTCATATCATAATCTTTCAAGAGTTCTAACAACCTCCTTTGTCGAAGATTCAATTCTTTTTGGCTAAAAACATATTGAAGACTCTTGTGGTCTGTAAACACATCCGCACGTACCCCATAGAGATAGTGTCTCCAAATCTTTCAAGCAAAGACTACGGCCACTAGCTTAAGGTCATGAGTTGGATAATTCTTCTCATGCACCTTGATTTGTCTCGAGGCATAAGCTATAACCTTACCATGCTGCATGAGAACACAACCCAAACCCACTCGGGAAGCATCACAATATACTACAAACCCTTCGGTGCCCTCCGGTAAGGTCAAAACCGAAGCGGAGGTGAGCTTATCTTTCAACAATTAGAAGCTCTTTTCAAAATATTCTGACCATTCGAACTTGGACTTCTTTTGAGTTAAGGCCGTTAATGGAGATGTAATAGATGAAAATCCCTCAACAAACCTCCGGTAGTAACCAGCCAAACCCAAAAAGCTTCGGATGTTGGAAGGACTCAAAGGTCTAGGCCAACTTTTGACCGAATCGATTTTCTTGGATCAACTTATATACCCTCACTAGAAACAATGTGACCAAGGAAAGCAAATGATCTTAGCCAAAACTCACACTTGCTAAACTTAGCATAGAGTTAGTGATCTTTGAGGACTTGCAATACTATCCTCAAATGATTCATGTGATTATCCTCACTTTTAGAGTATATCAAAATGTCATCAATAAATACAATAATAAATGAGTCTAGAAAATTTCTAAACACATGATTCATAAGGTCCATGAAAGCCGCCGAGGAATTTGTAAGACCAAAGGACATCACTAAGAACTCAAAATGACCATATCTTGTTCGGAAGGCTATTTTCGGAACATCAACACCTCTCACCTTGAGTTGGTGATAATCTGACCTCAAATTAATTTTTGAAAAGTAATTCGCTCCTTGAAGTTGATCAAATAAGTCATCAATCCTAGGGAGTGGATACTTGTTCTTAATGGTCACCTTATTTAATTGTCGATAATCAATACACATATGAAGAGATCCATCCTTCTTCTTCACAAATAACATCAGTGCACCCCAAGGAAATATACTAGGTTGGATGAAACCCTTGGAGGGAATAGCTCAGCGTTGCGGACAAGCTCCCCTAAGGAACAAAAAGTTAGTTCGTGACACGGTCCTGTCGCGGATTCTACTATCTCAAAATTTAATTCCAAATATCTTCAGGGAACAGCTCCGCGTCGCACACTTGTTCTGCAATGAAAGTGCAGAAATTCAGAAATTGATTTTTACTTCATTAAAGAGTCCAACTAAGTGATGGGTATTTAGGTACTTTAGGGTACGTGTATATAATGATGTTTAAGTCAATTTACCTCACTTTTATCACTCAAACACAAAACCCCAAAGATCTAAACCTAAAGTTCCTCCTTCTCTCTACTCTCTCTCTCTTCTCAAGAACTCCATTGAAGAAGATTGGAGCTTCAAGAAGAAGACCAACTCTCCAAGGTTTCAACTCGGATTTTCATGGTTAATTCGTCAATAAGGTATGGTGGCTTATCACTCTGGATTCCTTTCTCCAAAAGGCCCCTTCAAGATGAATTTCAAAATCTCCAATTTCTAGGTTTCAATCAAAAAATGTGGGTCTTCTTTCTAAAGTGAAATTGATATTATAAACTGACTTTGATTGATGTTATATGAATGATTATGGATGCATTTATGTTGTATTGGTGGTTTCTTGAAGAATTCCCCATGAGACCCATGCTTCTCCTTCTTTTCCTAATTATAACCCTAGTTTGTGTTGGATATTAATTTAAGGCTATGAATTGAATGTGATGTTATGTAAATTCATGTTTGTATGATGATTCTACCCTAGGTTATGTATAATTTCTATTAAATTAGGGTTGAGTCTTTGAATGAAGCCTTGAAGGCTATGAAGGGAATATGTCAATTGCTTATATTGATGTTGATTATGTTATTACTTCATGAATTACCTTGTATTATGTATTGGTTATGAATTAATTGGTAATTAAAGTATGGATGTCCCAAGAAGGTAAAGAAGGTATGAAGGTCGGTTCTTCTTTGAACTCAAGTATGAAAGGTGAATTACTTAGATTGTAATGATGCTATTCCTAATGTGTTGTTGTGGTGTTGATGACTTAGTTTCCTCATACTTAATCCTCTACACTTTAATTAGCTATGAATTATGTATGTATGTTATGGTATGATTGCTATATGATTGAAAGGTAGTCCTCATGATTATAGTGTAATGTAAAGTGAAAGGTTTACTCACCTGCTAAGTGTTTCTAAAGTGAAAGGATTGTTACTTACTTATGAACACATATGAGATATTATGGTAAAATGTCTACATAAGAGTCTAGTAAAGGCTAATGTGAACTTATGTAATTACTAAAGATGATTACAAAAGGGAATTAGATGCTTAGTTGATTCATTATGGCAACCACCTTTTGGGAATCTATATTATCGGGTCTTGTTCTATCTTTCAATGTTT
The DNA here is from genome assembly GCA_029007595.1 of Solanum commersonii. NCBI lineage: Eukaryota > Viridiplantae > Streptophyta > Magnoliopsida > Solanales > Solanaceae > Solanum > Solanum commersonii. Next base: position 14,551,466 of record JAJTWQ010000002.1, read on the forward strand.
TTTCTACTTTGGGAGACTATGGTAGACACTTGAATAGCATTCATTGAATTTTCATTCACAGGGGCCACCAAATCTTCATTGGGACTTGAATATACAAAGGTCGCCAACTGAACCATACTTTCTTCGAGTAGCAAAATGGATTATGAGTATGAGATCACGATTGTGGACAATGCCGAAATATCACTCTTTATTTCTTGCAAAATTATATTGGACCCTTCCACGTTATCAAGAATTTTTGTTAACATGTCCTCCGTCGGAGTGCTCACTGGGTTGTGCAAGTCATAAAGTGATGTATACTTTTCATTTTTGCATTCATCTCCATACCAACTTCCATCACTATAATTGGTTCAACCTTGATTCACAGCAAGCCTTGGATGGCTTGACCGAAAGCCCTTCAATTTGTCACCTCTTGAGTGAAACCTCTAATCATACACATTTTAGGATACAACATCTACTGAATTTGCTTTCTTTCCAATGACATGCTCAAACAAACTATCAAGTTGGGCTGTCAATTTAGCTAAGCTTTTGTCTGTCTCCCGATTTTTCTTCTCTTGCTCTTTAAGCATTCACAAGTGTCGGAGTGACACATAATTCTCATTAGTGTACCAAGCTTTATTGATTTTCATCATTACATCAAGCAATCTTGAATCCACCACAAATGGATGCCTAATGATACCTCCATGAATAAGATTGTCGGACAACCCTTTATTTACCATATCAAGAAATTGATAGAAGTATTGCAATAAATTATCTAGAAACCATGGGCTAGGCAATGTAGTAACACCTTTCTTAAGTGCAACCACGCTTCATGTACGTGTTCTCTATTCACTCTTTTGAAATTTTGAATATCATTCCTCAATTTCATTACATTTAAAAGGGTAAAGAATCTCTCAAGGAATGCTTCAATCAATTCTTCCCATGAGGAGATAAAATTTGGTGACAACTCAATAAACCACCTAGTAGCCTCCCCCATTAAAGATAAAAGGAAAAACCTCAATCGCATTGATTCTTGTGAAATGTCTTCAGATGCAAAAGGTTCACACACATTCACAAACTTACAGAGGTGATCGTTAGGATCTTCATGCTCGAACCTAATGTGAGGCTAAGAATATACATATTTTATCATTTTTTGCCTCATATTTAATCTTTGAATTGTTGATTTTGAGCATAAAATTTGTGGATTATTCTTAATTTGTGTATTTTATTTGTAGGACTAAAATGGCGTGAAGATGAAGAAATTAGGAGCACAAACGAATTAAAAACAAGAAATCATAAAAGGAAATCAAGCAGGCAACTTCATGAATTAAATTTAATAAATCATATATTTATGTATACTTATAGGCGGTAGCAGTTGAATAGAGACATTGTGAATTGCAATTCTCTAGAGCTGCCACGTGGTAGATGTAGAAGACACACATGTAAAATTGTTGAGGTGGAAGAAAGCGGCAGTTACACAGATAATCAAATTGATTTTGGTTTCCTAATTTTTGTTGGACTCAATTATCTTATTTACGGTTTCCATATCTATAAATAGGGCATGTATATTATTCTTTTAGAAAGACGAAGAACCAAGAAACAATACACAACATACAATTTGGAAGAGTTGGCGTGGAGGCCAAAGAATTTTAGTTTATTCTTTTTTTCTCCTTTATTATTTATTTGTATTCAAGATTATTGAAAGATATTTTAGCTTTTGTTCTTAAATTTTTATGATTATAACAAACATATTTATTTTAATAAATTTTAATTATGTTTTTGAGATTATGAGTAGCTAAATTTCATAACTAGGGTTATGAGAAACATGATGAATTATTAAAGTAAGTTTATGTAAAAAAAAAAAGTGATTCTTGAATGATTTTATGCATGTATTATTGATCTCTTCGTTATTATTTCTTTTTAATGGTGGCCAACGTTAGAACTCACTTTATTCCCTGACCAAGGAAGTAATGAAATGGAAAAGAGATTAAACAACGGAGATTTAGCGATGACAATTCGCTATCAAATAGCCTAACCCAAATGTGTTAGGGCTATTCTGGGGTCAATGCTAAGAGTTCGTAAAGCATACACCCATAGATCGACCAAGTTGTGTGGTGAAATTTCATATTTGGATGATCAATCACTTAGGAGATACATAATTTACGAACTTTGCATGCTAAAAATCAAAATAGATCACTAGTACAATATTCTTGTTGTATTATGACATCATCGGGAACACATTCCTAGTTATTTCTAATAATCTAAATACAAGTAAATACTTAGTTCCAAGATTTTGTTATTCTTGTTATGATTGGTTCAATTTAAGTTCCCCATTTTTAAATAATCACTATCGAGTTAAATATTTTCTATTGGCAATATTCCTCTATATTCTCTGTGGGATCGACCCCGACACATAGCTGGTAAATATATTACATATGAACGTTTATATTTCTTTTCAAGAAGTATAGTTGGATGTTCAAAAAATGGCGTCGTTGCCGGGGAGTGTGGCTTAGATGTTGTCTTTAACATTTATTTCAATTTGTAGTCCTTATTTTTTTATTTTTTTTAGTATTAGTTTTAATTTACTTTTATTTATTATTGTTATAATATATTTTTTATTCTTCTTGAGAAGACATCTGAAAAAGTATGTAGTGATACGCGTTCTTGCGATTCTTGTACTTTTGCTATTATGGATTCTTATAGGTGAATTTTTTCTCAATGAGATAATTTGTATGGGGACATGAAAGATTTGCTTATTCTCTTCCATAAAAATAATAATCAAGTGCATGTATGAGGTTGATATGTTTGACTTGGATATTTATTGTCACAACCCAGACCGTCGTGATTGGCATTCACACTAACCCTCCAGTGGGAGAAGTTACTACGACCAAACTAACCAAATTAACGAAAATTAAAGCATTTAAAGATATGGAAGCATGTTTAAATGTCTAAAGAAAAAAAAATAGGGAGTTCCCATAACTACAAAGGCTTAAATAAACTAGCCAAACTAATGCGGAAGAACAACCCCTAACACTTGAAAGTCATTGTACCAAAACTCTACTAACGACAAGTCTAAGAGCAAGGGGTACAAGTCTGAAACTAAACAAACACCTTAAACAAATAGTTTGAGTCTGAAAAGAGTGGACTTAAACAAGAGAGATCCATGGAAGCCTGAAAGAACAAGCGCACCCTTAAATTCGGTCACGCTCAATAGTCACCTAGCTGAGGTTTATCAATAATCGCCTAAAGATGCCATGTATGCAACAAAGAAAGAGCAAGTGCAGTATCAATACACAACCACAGTGTACTGGTAGGATCACGCGGCTATTCCAGTAAGCACAACATATATCAAAATTACAACAAGGTAAACACATACATGCACAGAATATATATATATATATATATATATATATATATATACATCGATTATTATTTCAAGAGTAATGCACAATTCCACATTCTCAATAACAAGTAGATATAACAAATCAATGGTTCTCTCATGGAACCCAATTCAATAATCCTCTCATGGAACCCATACCCAAACTGTTAGTATACCAGTACGTGGTACCCGATCCAAGTTAATGTGCCGGACATGACACCTAATCCCATATATGCACCGGAATGTGGAACCCGATCCAAGTTAGTATGTCGGAATGTGACACTCGATCCATTCAACAAGACACATTCACAATCACAATGTATATTCTCATAATCATACAATCAAGTGTTGACTCATGGCATTCAATTATTCATTCATTCTCAATTACATTAGGTGTGATCAATAGGCTTCATTCACAAACATACATGCATTACAATGAACCAATTACTAACATTCATCACGCAAAACATGAAATCACAACCATCACCTACCTCGAATCCAAGCTTGAATCCCCTAAGGCACTTGAATCTTCCTTTTCCAGATTCTTTTTGCTTGTTGTAGGTCTACAAACAATTAATATAACACATGGATCAATAAAAGAGACCTAATTACCCGGATTATAATCAATAATATCAACCCTAGGCCAAACCCTAATCCCCATACCCAGATTAGGGTTTTTTCCACCATAATTCCCGGATCAAAACCTTCCCCCAATAATAACCACCTAAGAAGCTACGTTTTACAAATCAAAATATGGATTAGAGGAGTAAAAACCTTACCTTTAGCACCAAAAGTTGTGGATAACTGTCAAGAAACCACCTGGGGTCACCGCCTAGCTCTCAAGAAAGAAACTTGCAGAAAATAATATTTTTGAGGTTTATTTCTGACTTAAATCGCACCTGTCTCACCACAGCGGACCTCATCCTGCAACAACGATCCCGCCCTAGCAGGAATAATCCCGCCTTAGTGGCTTGCATGGAAATTGAGAGTTAAATTTAGAGCTTCAAACCCCTATTTCACAACACACCTTCAACCCATGACACTCACAAAATACTCATTTACGCTAAGATCAGTTTCGGGAGTTCTACTGACCCGAATTTGATTTCGTAAAGTCGTACGGGTTTTTTTTAATGTATTAGCTATCTACTCATGTGATCAAATTCATAATTAGATCTCTCATTCATTACTAGATTTCCCTAGGCCTCACTGACTCTGATTTCGTCCAAATCTGGACTAGGTTAGGAAATTTCCAAGTTACTACCAGAAAGTTTTATAGCCCCAATTCTTTCCCCATTGGATTTTCCCTACCAATGGAATCAGGTCTTTACAATAGATACCAATTTACCTATTGCTCATCCCCGAGTGATCAACTAGGAAAGACTGGCTAAAGTAAGGGTAGAATAGTATCTAAATCATAGAATAGATGGAGATACTTGTCCTGCATGTCCTTAGCTTCTGGACATCTCTATAAAGAATTTCAACCGGTCCTTCCTCATATAGAAGGTCTTAGTTTAACAAAATTGAGTCTCACTTTATGATATAATCTTTGTCCCAAAACCAACCAATTAAATACCTACACATCCTCCCATACAATGCCTCAATGAAGTCATCAAAATATTCAAGTGATAATTATTGTTGTATGTACACTTAACTAACAACAAAACTATTCCCAATAACCACCAAAGTTGATCGTACCTCTGAGACCTCGTGGTTCTTTCGCATAATATGTGTATCGTTGAATGACTGTATGAGGCTTATATGACTTGGCGTATCATTTCAGGAGACTAAGGTTGGAAAGGGGAGGTAAAAACAATTCAAAGAATTAGACTAACGTTATGGTTCAAGGATGCCCTTAAACAAGTTTGAGTTAAAGAATGTCTAATCTAACACCCCGCCCGTTCAGAACGCTTAAGTTAACCGGTACCTTTGGGGATATGACAAAGAGTGTCTTATATACTAATAGGGATGTGTTATAAGGTGATATATTCGCCCAATGATCGTAAGTTAAGTTTTGAAGTCAAGCAAGTTGAGAAATAAAAAGTTGGCAAAAGTTAGAGTAAGTTTCTTTGATAAATTTTCTGAAAATTGGGTTAAATGTCTCGGAGCTTTTCTTCCAATATACAAAGCTTTAGAAGAACCCCAATATATGAAATTGAAGGTCTACAAGTCTACTTTCCAACGCACTAAATCATTTGTCCATACAACTGCAGAATTGAGAGATATTCAGATTTTAGTGAGACTGCACAAGCAGGCACGTAAAGGTGGGCCCCTAGCCCATATGTCGGTTTAGCTTCATAAGATCAGATTTCCCATCGTTTTATCTCATTATTTTTTACCAAAATAAGAATAAAATAGTCCTAAATCCTCTCTAAAGGTTCCCCTATCATCCAAGCAAATATTTACAAGATTTCGACGTGGTTTCACCCTCGAAACGTTCATAGAGATTGTGTTATTTCTTTCCTCCTCGTTGGTTGTGATTTGAAGGATTCTTCATGGTGAAGGAGTCTCATATTTTATATGGTGTTGCTGCTGTTTGGAGGTAATAATTCTCACCCTTCATTTTATTGAGTGAGTCCAAGTTATAGCTATGCTATATAAACAAGAACACAAATAGACGACTGGAAAAAATTGTATTTGGATAGTTATGTGATGTTGCGCTATTTTGAAGTATTTTCTGATATTGTTGTTGCTGGGATATTTTTGGAAATGCTTTGTATGTGTGTGATTCTTGTTGATATGAGTCTAGAAGAGAAGAAGAAGTATAGATGGATATTTAATTGTAACATAAATTAGTGTAACGTTGGTTCTATTATTGCATTGCAATTTTCAAATTGTTTTTTCTTTGTTCAACGTCTTGCGTTTAAGGAGACTATTTGTTATTGATAAGATATGTTAATGTACTGCAAGCTCCATCAAGTTTAAGTTTAGGTTTTTTCCTTTTAAGCTCTTATTGCATATGAAGAGAAAGACATGACTCCAAATGTAATTATTGGACGAACATATAGGATGATGATTGGAAGCGGCGAGTTCAAGTTATTATGGTTATATTGAAAAATTATAGGACTGTATTATACATATATTTTTATGGCTTTAATGGTTTGAAGATTCGTGGTTAGGATTTGGTTATGGTTATTTTGGGTTGGAAATGAGGGGTGTGGTGATACGCCAAGTTTTAATTGTTGTGCAGGCATACTCTATTTGGTTGTTGTTGACTATTGTGTAGGCCTCCACTTGTTAATAGTTTCTGCAAAAATGTATGTTATTTCATTAATTTGAGGTTGTAATTTGGAGAAGAGAAGGTAATGAAGCATATATTTAAAAATGGTCTGGCGAGCTAATCACTCTGCTAGTGAGCTCTAAATTGCTACTTTGACCCTAACGTGTTAATATTGTACCTATAATGGTTGTGTGACATGATTCTTTCTATAGACTACATACTGTAAGGAAGGGGGTACAATCCATATTGATACAACAAGACCCAAAATCGAAGTATGTTAAGGCTAAGCACTGTACTTCCTTTGAGCATGAATTTTGGAATCCTAAATCATCAAATATTGTTTTACTACTCTCTTACTAGAAAGACTTTTGGTGAAAGGCATTGATATTGCAGCTGGTGTATTTTTCTAACTCCATTATGTTGATATTCCACTTGTTCGGTTAGATAGGGTATTTGGCGTCTTTATGTCATTTTGTTGATTCTCTTGACTATAGGTCCATGTGTACAAATTATTATTCTTCTTTAGGTGTAGTAACTTAAAAAGATTAGAGATGAACAATATGAATTTGAAATCAGTCCTCCTTCCTCACTAATTTATATTTTTGAAAACTTTAAAATAAAATGTCGATCTCCAAAACTCTTAAATATAAATCGTAGGTTTAAACTACTAAAAGTACGGGTTTTTCTGAAATACTTTCTTTTACAAACCACTAAGGAAACATATGTAGATACTAACTGAGGAACTTTAAGCACTTTATGAACATCCTCAAGTTTAAGTTGCCTTTCTAAATCCATGTTAAGTGTTCTAGTTTAATCTATAAGTATATAAGTTTCACGAGATATTTACATGTGATACAAAATTGATTACGAGATTATGAGGACAAGAGTACTAATGAGCCAAGATTGGCAACATGATACAGGTAACAAATGCATTACGGATCCACGACATTACATGATATGCATTCTACTTCTGAGCTATAATTGGAAGGTATGGGGCCTATTGCCTATATTTATACGTATGAGACACAGATGGCCACAAGTTGGCGAATATGATCCCGGTTCGCTAATGGAAGGCACCACCATTGCTAGCACTTGGTTGGGTATGACATGCATTTGCATATATATATATATATATATATATATATATATATATATATTCACGATATATGATTATGGAAGCATACCATGTATATTTAATCTATATAAGGTTTGATGTCAGCCATGGCGGCTACCAGAGTTTTTGTTTCAGGTGGTATCTTTATTCTCCTTTTACAGTAACTATTTATTATTCTATTTTTTGCCTTACATACCAATACATTTTTATTCGTACTGATGTCCCGTTGCCTGGGATGCATTTTTGTTTCGTGCATGCAGGTCCAGGTAGGGATTCTGATTAACCCCTCTGCTAGGATTCGGGGTTTAGCTGTGAGTTGGTAAGCTCCACTTCTTCCTGGAGCTTTCATAGGACGTTACTTTTATTGTATAGTTTGGGTATAATTGGGGCCTTTCCCCGACCAGTGCTTATGTCACTCATAGAGGCTATTGTGGACACAGTATTCTGGGTTTCTTTCTACAGCTTCCAGTTTCTAGCCACATAGGCTTGACATATATAGATATGTATGTATGTGTGTGTATCTTCATTGTAGCCTTGTCGGCTAGCTAGTACCTTATTATCTTTTGCTTGTCTACCTTCGTCTATATGACTTATCGATATTCAGGTTATGACCTTAAAGGTCCAATCATAGTATTTTAGATGTTATGCTGCCTGACCTTCTAAGCCCTCAGTTAAGTCAATTGGAATGTTTATGTGGCTAACTCGACTGCTTAAGGTTTCGAGTGTCAGTCACACCTTCTCTAGTTTGGGGCGTGACAGTACCCATGTCTGCAACATGTTATCAAGGACTTTGATACAAACATCGAGATGAATTCTTTCTCACATAACCATGATAAACTTCTAAATCAATACTCGCTACAATTAGAGGTGGCCCTGAACCAACCAACACACACTCATAATATTCAAACAATCATAGTTTTTATCAACATCTCCTTCTCACAACATAAATCTCCATGATCTTAAGTTATAAAAATTTGATCTTTAGACATCAGATACTCATCAAGGAATATCCAAGCATACAAACCCTCCAACAACACTATCGAAATACTAGATTTAGTAATTGTAGATTACCTCTTAAGAACAATAGAATTGGACCCAATGATCCCCACATTCAACCACACATAATCGTTATATGACTTCTACCACAAGATGAATCTTAAGATTGTCGGACAACCATAATTACGCATGGTAGCTCTTCTATGAATTTTCATACGCAAGGTGGTACATATAGAACCACTTAAATACTTTAACAACCCCAAGACAACACCACATAAACCATCTAAAATAACCACATCCTCCCAAATCATCCCACTCAACCAAAAGAACATCACAGGATTGATAAATCTGATCCACCCACAAAAGTGAAAACACGCGTGAGCATAGCTAGTGCATCATACTCACAACCATGTACAAAATCAAATAGATGGTCACAAAAGAATTTATCGAACAACACTAAAGGTTTTCCTCTAAAGAGTCGATACTAGCCATTTCCATTCAGTTGACTCCACATACCCTTCACATCATTCCACTGAAGCCCACACTCTCAGTACTAATAACCATCATAAACACTCCGACCATTTACGTTATTATAAACCAACACTTTTAAATGAAACCATTCTTAGGTACTTAACAATCAACATTAATAAACTTTACGACTCAACCCAGGTGTAAGTCCTTTTAAATGCTCAATACCTGATACCATTGATCATTTCTCACCTTGCCAACTCATACCTTGAGAACATATATCACCACAAATGTAGACTTACAATGAAAATTCTGAATTGTAAATTCAATCGTATAACACAATCCCCTTATCTATCAACATTAGCTTGTACCTTGATGATTTTTTATGAATTCATGGATCTTCGCTTATCATTGATCGCATCTCCATCGATCTTATAATATCTTTCGCTAATAATTCAATCGTACTCATTACTAAACTTAAAACAAAAATAAAGCACTTATCATCACACTCGAACTAATGTCTGTACACTCTTTTCTCAAGTCCTTCCCAATAGTTTTTAACCAATCTGATGACTTGTGACACTATTACCATAGCCTCAGCAAAAAGAATGAAATCACGCATCTCTGAACCCAATTATCTACCCCTCTGAAGGTATCTCTTTAGCCTCTGCAATCAAATAAAATATTCTTGCTCTCGCCTCTCTCTAAAGGTTGTACTACATCCCACTATTTTTCTTCATTATGACTCTAGCTCTTTAAAATTCTATTCAAGTGGGGTCCCACCATCTCTTAAAACTTTCCATACAACCATGTTACTCACCAAATATTAGAAAACCACAACCTTAGTTACTCGCAAGTCGTAATTATTATAAAAAATTCACTTAACCAACCATCTTATTATATAGTTGCATCCCATCACAATCCATCACGAGCTCTTATTACCATTACACTCAGTCATCCTTGACTATCACTACGAAGTCAACCTTTTCATCAACATGACACCTCAAACTCAGGTATACTCATCAAATTCAAAGGAACAACCCAATTCTTATACTCAATTTCTTACTAAATTCTTCAATTTCATTCCCCATGTATACTTATTGGGACTTTCTTTATCCATAAGCTTGTCATTCCAATATCGATCCACTTATTTATGGCTTAATATAAAATTAGTGGTCCTCGTACTACCCTCTTTCTTCTTAACAAACAAGACAGGAGCACCCCTCAGGGAAGCACTAAGATGGATGAAACCTTTATCAAGAAGCTCTTGGATTTGAGCCATGCGATAACGAGGAATGGAGATTAAGCGAGTGTCAGTTTCCAAATCAATATAGAAATTTATATCTGTATCCAGAGGCATACCAAGTAAATCAATAGGAAACAGTTCTCTAAATTCTGACACCACGGGAATAGACTCAATAGAGGGAGACTTAGCCTCAATATCCCAAATATGAGCTAAATAAGCCAAACAACCCTGCCCCACCAGTTTCCTACCCCGCACAAACGATATGACCTTAGCTGACATAGGCTTGTACCCTCTTCCCACTCTAACCTTTCCCTACTCGGGATCTTTAGAGTCACCGACTTAGCATTACGATTAAGCACAACATAATAGGGTCGGGGGACAACAAGTCATGCCGAAGATTATATCAAGTCAGTCATATCCAGCATAACTAAATCAACCCAAGTCTGAAAATCCATAAACACAATAGGACTACACGATACACATGGGTGACTATGACCGACTCTTCAACTGTGGTAGAAACATGGATGGGGGCATCAAGTATGTCACAAATCATATCAAATTCCAAGGCAAACTAAACTGACACATAGGAATAAGTAGAACCCAAATTCAAACAAACAGTAGCCATCCAGTAATAGATAAGACTAGTACATGTGATCACTGCATCTGCCACTTCAACCGGGGTCTTGCTCGAAAAGGCATAAAACTGAGCCATGTCATCGCGATGGGCAACCTCTTTGCCTGGCTGCACTGCTGCTCTACCTACATTACCATTTCCCCGACCTCCACGGCCTCGTTGATTTCCTCCTCATATGCCCAGGTTCTCCACAATTGTAACACACTTAATAACTTAACCAAGTAAGAATTGTTGCTATTGTAGTAGTCGTATCATGACTCTCTTTGATATACCATCAATTCAGGAAATCATAGTATATATTCTAACCTCAATTGGCATAACTTAATTTCATCATTCGCTAAACAACTGATACATGTTATGACAACAATACTAAATGCATTTTCCAAAGTAATGGTGTACATTATCTAGTCGTCCCTTATCAAAACTTGTTGAAAGCTGTCACTCATAAACTTGAATCTTTAAATCTGAACTTAATCCCTTCACAAGCGACGATAGTAGCTAGCGAGCCCCAAAAACTCTTGCTTCCAGTCACAGAACTAGGTCGGACCCAATTCCTGATTGCTTCAACCTTTTAGGGATCTACCATTACCCCTTCCCTTGAAACTACATGCCCCAAAAAGGCAACCGAAGTCAACCAAAATTCACACTTAGAAAATTCCGCATACAACCTTTGATTCCCAAGAACACCCAGAATAATATGAGGATGGTCGGCATGCTCTTCCTCACTTTTCGAATAAACCAAAATATCATCAATAAATACTATAACAAACGAATCAAGAAATGGTTTGAACACATCATTCATCAAACTCACGAAAATTGCAGGTGCATTTGTCAACCCAAATGACATAACTAGAAACTCATAGTGCCCATAGCGGGTCCTAAATGTCATTTTTGGTATATCCTCATGCGTAATCTTTAACTGATGATAGTCAGTCCATAGATCAATCTTAGAAAAAAAGTTGATGCACCCTGCAACTGGTCAAAAGATCATCTATCTAAGGCAGCGGATACTTGTTCTGAATGGTAACCCTATTTAACTGTCGGTAGTCTATACACATCCTCTCTTGCTAATGATGGTGTTACCACATTTGTTGCTCTAGATCGGACCATAGAGTGATGGAGGAAAGATACCAATTTGTATCACCCAGATACCAATTGGATTCAAGTCATATCACAAAGGAGTAGAATGAAGTGAGTTTTTTCCTAAAGTCATATGGCCTCTCGAAAAAAAGTAAGGACGTCCTCGTACCGTTCCGTAAGACTCTACTAGACTCATTTTGGTACAATGAGATCAACAAACCTAGGGCTCTCATACCAACTTTTGTCACCACCCAAACCGTCCTGATTGGGACCCACACGAACTCTCCCGTGGGAGAACCTTTACTACAACCCAACTAACCAAATTAGCAAAAACTAAAGCATTTAAAGATACGGAAGTAAGTTTAAATGTCTAAGGAAAAAAATAAGGAGTTCCCATAAACTCCAAAGGTTTATATAAACTAGCCAAACTAATGCGGAAGAACAACTCCTAGAACCTAAAAGTCATTGTACCAAAAGTCTACTAACGACAAGTCTAAGAACAAGGGGTGCAACCCTAAAACTAAACAAATACCTTAAACAAATAGTCTGAGTTCGAAAAAAAGTGGACTTAAATAAGAGAGATCCATGACAGCCTAAAAGAACTGGCTCACCCTTAAATCTGGTCACGCTCAATAGTCACCTAGCTGAGGTCTATCAATAACTGCCTGAAGATGCCCTGTACTCAACAAAGAAAGAACAAGTGCAGTATCAGTACACAACCACAGTGTACTGGTAGGATCAATGCACAACTCCACATTCTCAATAACAAGTAGATATAACAAAATCAATGGTTCTCTCATGGAACAAAATTCAGTGGTCCTCTCATGGAACCCATACCCAAACTGTTAGTGTACCGGTACGTGGTACCCGATCCAAGTTAGTGTGTCGGACGTGACAACAGATCCCATATATACATTGGAACGTGGCAGCTGATCCAAGTTAGTATGTCAGAACGTGACACCTGATCCATTCGACAATCCACAATCACAATCATCACAATGTACATTCTCATAATCATACAATCAAGTGTTGATTCATGGCATTCAATTATTCATTTATACTCAATTACATTAGGTGTGATCAATAGGCTTCATTCACATAAATTCATGCATTACAATGAAGCAATTACTAACATACATCATGCAAAACATGAAATCACAACCATCCTCTTCCTCGAGTCCAAGCTTGAATCCCCTAAGGCACTTGAATCTTCCTTTTTTGTATTCTTTCCGCTTGTTCTAGGTCTACAAATAATTAATATAACACGAGGATCAATAAACAAGACATAATTACCTGTATTATTATCATTAATATCAATCCTAGGCCAAACCCTTAATTAGGGCTTTTTCCACCATAATTCCCAGATCAAAACCTTCCCCCAACAATAATTACCCAAGAAACTATGTTCTACTGATCGAAATACGGATTATGGAAGTAAAAGCCTTACCTTTAGCACCAAAAGTTGTGGAAAACTGTCAAGAAACCACACGGCTCGCCTCCTAGCTCTCAAGAACGAAACTTGTAGAAAATAATAGTTTTGAGGTTTATTTCTGACTTAAATCGCGACTGTCCCACCACAGCAGACCTCATTCCGCTATAGCGGTCCCGCCCTGGAGAGAATAATCCCGCCTTGGCGGCTTGCACGAAAACAGAGAGTTAAATTCAGAGCTTCAAACCCCTTTTTCACAACACACCTTCAACCCATGAAACTCAAAAAATATTCGTTCACGCTAAGATCAGTTTCAGGTGTTCTACTCGCCCGAATTCGATTTTGTAAAGTCGTACGGGTTCCTTAACGTCTTATCTATCTACTCATATGATCAAATTCATAATTAGTTATCTAATTCATTACCATATTTCCATAGACCTCACTGACTCTGATTTCGTCAAAATCTGGACTAGGTTAGGAAATCCCAAGTTACTACCAAAAAGTTTTCTAGCCCAATTCTTTTCTCATTGGCTTTTCCCTAACAATGGAATTAGGTCGTTACATTTATAAATCAAAATGTTGAGTTGAGTGCAAAGATTGATGCGTATGACACACAATAATTTAGTAATAAAATGTGAGAGGAAGAAAATATTCTTATAAGCCAACTTGGGAAGCTAAAATTGGAGGGCGAATTGCTTGATCATACTTTTATTGAGGTTGTCACTGTTGAGAAGAGTACACAAGAGCTATGTAATGAAGTAAATAATATTATTTTTAAAAACTCTAGTATGTGTAAATATGAGGGTGTAAATAATAATACAATTCATAAGTTAGGGCGCATTAGACCTCATTCTAATCATTTTTCCACATTATGTTTAGATGAAGAGATATTAATTAATCTATCTGAGCCTATAGAAGAGTGTATAGAGGAGGAACAATGTGTCTATATTATTGAATTTATTGTTCCAAAATTGGAGAAATACACTCCTCACTTAGGATCCAAGAAATGCGTAATGCAATATCTATTGTTTGGGACCTTTATTTTTGTATCACAGCCTCTTGAGCGTAATAGAAAAATTGATGCAAAATAAGAGGTGCAATTCATATCTTCAAAGTGAAAGGAAAAATAGTAAAATTGATGGTGTCGTGCTGCGACGATAAATCAAGCGCTTATTGGGAGGCAACCCAATTCGTAGTTTAACTTCTTATTTCTTTTAGTGTCACTTTTTTTTGTTTTTGTTTTTGCAGATTTAGGGCAAGTCTGAGTACCCAAATGTGAAGCTAAGGAACACGTTTTGAGCTTAATTATGGAGTGTGTGTGACCTTTGATGAAAGGAGAGAAAGCGTGTGGTTAGCTAGGCCATAGAAGGTCCGAGGGAATATTTCTCACCCTCATTCTTCTTCTCTTTTCTATAAATTACTTTGGGGACAAAGCATGATTTTAAGTGTGGGGTGAAAATTCTTCCGATTGTTGTGAGCTTAAGGGTCAATATGCCATAGGATTTTTTTTTTTTTATTATTTGTTTTGAAAAATATAAATACAAAAAAATAATATATATATATATATATATATATATATATTAGTTTTTAGAGGCATATCTCATCCACCCCTTGATTTTTCTTATGGCCTCGGTTTTTTTTGGAAGGGGCGCCCTTTGAACCAGGTAATTTTCTTTTTTTAGAGTAATTTTTTTTTGGAGGAAAAAGAAAAGAAAAACTTTTTTGACTTGTTTAACACTAGCAATTTAGGCCTTAGTTGAGTAGTACTTTTATTTGAGTGCTTGAGAATAAAATTTAAAATAGAATTTTTGACACCTAGGCTCATGGTTGTGACTCTATATATAACTTATTCTTATTTATAGGTTGTAATGATCTTGTCCATCTTCGAAGTAGAATTGATCCATCTTGATTGAGACTTATGTCATGTGTGGTGAGGTTGTTTGCATAAATTCCATATTTTTCATCTTAGTCTAGAACTTGCCCTGCACATGTTATTGAAGTGAAATAAAAAGTATTGCTTTGTTTAGAAGATGATAATAGGCTCTCTTTGAATTGTCTTGTAAATTTTAGTCTGTTTAGATATTATATCACTAGTAACTCCTTTGAGCCTGTAGCCTTTCGTTTGGTAGCCTTATATTTATCTTGATCCATTTTTCTTAATCCCTAATTTTCGCACCCTGCTTCCTTGAGCACTATAATATAAATTGTGATAAAATTATTAAATTTGAAGAAAAAGAATGATTGATTTAAAAAAAAGTGACCAATGATAGTTACTTGTGATGAGAAAGCCCTTTTAGAAAGAGTGTTACATGAAAAGAGAGAAAAAAATGCTTTGAAAAAAAAAATAGCTTGATAAAAAAATGATTGAAGCATTCTTTATATGATGAGAATTACATGTGAAAATAATTCATGAGAGGGCTGAAAAAAAAGTAATGAAAAAAAAAAGTGCTTAGGGATGTTTTAAGTCACTATTATATAGTTTCCTACATGTCCCTTAGCCAACATTACAACCCGTTAAAGTCTTATTTGATTCTATTCATGCATTCTTAATTAGTGGAGGTGAACATAATGGGCAAGCTTAAGGTTCTTTATGCATACATGTGAATTTTTTTGTGAGTGAGAGAGTTGTTCTTTGATGCTTAGTCCTTAATTTATATTCAATTAGAACTATTTTTTTTTTTCTTGTGAGGGCACTTGATTCATGATAGATAGGTGATTTTATTAGCTTTCATTGATGGAATAGGGGAACAAACTTAATTTGATGAGTAGAGTCTATCTTTGAGGTTAGGAGGTTAGAAGTTTTTTCTTTATTCTATATCTTGCATAATAATTGAGAAGATTACTTGATATTGTTCTTTTTTACATGACTTAATTGTTAGCATCTATCAAAGTGGTGGTATTTCGAGTTCAATTATTTTGAGATGAGCTTTAATAGTTGTTTGAGGACGAGAAAAGGATTAAGGGTGGGGTGTTGATGTGAGGTTAAAAATATACATATTTTATTATTATTTGTCTCATATTTAATTATTTAATTGTCGATTTTTGGTATAAATTTTATGGATTATTCTTAATTTGTGTATTTTATTTGTAGCATTAAAATGACGTGAAGATGAAGAAATTTTGAGCATGAATAAATTAAAAACAAGAAATCATAGTAGGAAATCAAGTAGACAGGTTAACAGATTAAATGTAATAAAATAATATACTTATATATACATAAAGGTTGTAGCAGTTGAACGGAGAAATTGCAAATTGCAATTCTCAAAAGCTGCCATGTGGCAGATGCAGAAGAAACACACGTAAAATTGTTGAAGCGGCAGAAGGTAGCGGTTACACGGATAATCAAATTCTACGGGGTTTTCTAATTTGTGTTGGACTCAAATATTTTATTTAGGATTATTATGTCTATAACACTCTGTTCGAATTATTATTACTCATTATTTCATAATATACTGTATTGTACTGTACTGTATGATAGATACAATGTTTGGTTAGACTGTATTATTTATTGCTGTTTAATAACATTTTTATTGTTTGGTTTGACTATATTGTACTATATTGTAATTTAAAATTTTTACTAAAATGTTCTTAATTATTTTAAATACTAAATTTATCAGTAATTACTAATAAAATAACAAAACTATCCGTCCATCATACATATTATTTTATGTCATATGAAAATAATATAAAATTATATGATCAATTATAATTATATTAACAAACATTATTATCACATTTGTATCTAGATTGATTTAATTAAAAGTTGATAAAATTGAAAATTTTATATTCAATTCTAAAAATTATCACGCACCGCATTAATTAAGAAATTTTGAAAAATGATGAAAAGGTGAGAAGATATTGCTTTGTACAAATTAACTAATTAACCTTTTATTCATTCACCAATTGTAACTCTAAATCGTTGACTATAAATTTTAATTCGTTCACAAATTGTTAAACCAATACTATGTAAATCACTTGATTTATAACTTAGATTATACTGATAATAATATCGATAATATATGCTATAAATCTTCATAACAAAACAAATAATTCAAATAATCCGTAGCTTAAAATGCATAGTAAATTAATTGTCAAAACTAAAATATTCATATGTTTATAAAAGCAAAAATACTTAAAATCCAATAAATTAATCTAAACTCAATCACGTGCTAGCATCATAGTCAATAAAAGAGACTTGCGTTCTTCATGTGGACATCCTATCAATGTGCGACACATATTTGCATCTTGACAAATAAGTATGTAAGCCTTTGAGTTCATATGAGATTCGAAATTCATCTCTTTTATCATTTGCCAGATCTCACTTTCAGAAATAGGTGGTATAGTTGAAAGTCGATTAATAGCATGAGCCAAATTATCCATGTCACCTCTCAACATATCAGCCATGCCTTCAAAGTGATTATGTTTAGATATTTTATTTCTTTGATGAGTTGGTACCTTTGAAGAGACATCTAATTTAGGTGCATCATTAATTGGTTGACTTTGCTCATCCTGTTTATCTCCTTCAGTATTTTCCAATGAAGCACCATTGATAGAAATCATTTTGTCAACCTCTTCAATATTCAACAAACTAGTACTTGATCTTTTCAAATTTTTATTGGTATCTCTTTTTAACATATCTGGTCCAGTCTCAGCATGCTTTCCACTAGCTCTTTCCTTTCCATATAGCATCATTAGCTTATCATAATTTTTGATAGACTTGGTCCTCAAATCAGCAGCTTCAAGCTTAGCCTACATATGAAAAGTACAACACATTATTGAAGAAAATAAGATGAACATTAAAATATAAAAATAAGAGCAAAACTAATAAACATGAATATACCTGAATTAATTGATCCCATACTTCGGGCTCGACATTCCACATATTTGTGATGGGATTCCATGCAAATCCGCTCATTCCCATTTGAAATGTATCATAGTATTTGCTAAATTGTTTTTAATGTTTCTCATCCGATTGTGAATTCTCTCCTTATTAAGGATTTTATTAGGAAATTTTGATCGTAACTCCCTCAATATGTTATCCAGTGCGTGTGTAGTGAAAGATCCACCAACTATATTTCCAAGTTCTTGCTCATGACAAAATGCATCAATTAGTGCATCGTCCATAGTATGTGACCAAATATAAAGAGAATTATCTTAAATATTTGTATCAGTTAAAGTAAACGGCTTCAATTTTTTTGCCATCTTGATAACTACAAAATTAAAATAAATATTCATAAGAATTAAATAAAGAAATGTCATCAACAATAATGAAGAGTTATAATATAAAGTCAAATGCACTACACATTATCTTTATAACTAAAACTATAGTTCACAAAATCACTTTCAAATAACATCAAATAAATAAATGTGATACAAAAATTTATTTGTATGTTTCTCCTAGAAAATTAGTCTTGATAACTATTCCACATGGCAACTGCTATGCCATCTCGAATCAACTCTCCTCTTCTAAATTCTTCATTGTCCTCTCTAGGATTTGGAACGTCTTCATGTACATCATTATTATTCATAAGCTCCGCATCAACTTGAGCAAGTAAATCATCGTTTGGATCTACTCCTCCTAAATAGTTGTGCAAAATACAACATGCAAATATGATAAGCTTTTGAGTTTCAATACCATATGATGACTCTGTTGAGCTAGAAATTATAGAAAATCTCTTTTTAAGAACTCCAAATGCTCGTTCAATAGCGTTACACAAAGAAGCGTGTCTCAAATTAAATAATTCACGAGAATTTCGAGGTGGATTTCTTGAATACTCTTTCAAATGATATCGCTCTCCCCTATAAGGTGTAATAAGTCCACTTTTCAACATGAGTCCAGCATCAATAAGGTAGAATTTTCCTAAACATAATAAAATAAAAGATTTAATTATTGTTCATTACATGTAGCTATGTCTATATAAATATATATAATATTTACCTTCGGAAATTTTTAGTGGATCTTGTCTATTTAGTGCTTCTTTCATGATTCTTGAATCAGATGTTGTACCTTCCCACCCAGCTAACACATATGTGAATTTTAAATCAAATGTGCTTGCAACTAGTATATTTTGTGTTGGATAATCTTTTCTCCCACTATATTTTGGTGCTTCACTTTGTGAAACTTTAACAAGTATGTGTGTTCCATCAATTGCACCAATACAATCCTGATATTATAATCATCAATTAAAATACAAACAATTTTGTATTAGCTAAAATGTAAATTACTATTTTAATTATGTTCACCTTAAAATATGGGTAGAATCTTTGGTTGCTAGCAATTTCAAAAGGAACTTGAGAGCCATCAGGTTGTTGAATAAATTTTTCATATAACCCGAAGATAGCTCCGAGGACAACATGAAAATGACGACTAATAGACTCTCCAGATCGTCGAAAGATGAAAGACAGCTCATGATTTGTCACATTATGTGCTAGAAAGTAAAGTGTTTTTCCAACTTGCTCCTCAACTGTAGCTCGAAGTGTTTTTCTAAGACCTCCTTCTCTAATTAACATCTCACACAGACCAGTAAAAGCTGAAGGGGTCATTCTTAAAATACTACGACAAAGTTCAGTTGAAAATAGATGACTTAGTAATTCATTTCTAACTTGCTCTCTCTCAAGCCTTATATCATGTGTGATCGTATGCTTATCTTTTTCAATTTCACATGCATAAGTCCAAAACCAAATTACTACTAAGAGCGCAGCATATGAAGCTAAAGAGCTCAGTTGTCCCAATGTTTGACTACTATCTCGATTATTTTGATCAGCCATCTATAATAAAATTAAGGAAGATACATCAACCAATTAAATTATACATACAAAAATAAATTTACATAAAAATTACACAAGATATATAAATTATGCATCAGCCCATTAAAGTTTTCATGGACCTTGCTTTTATTTGCCTTGTTAATCTCAACTTCTAGCTTTTTCATGGCCAATCTTCTACTTTATCTCACTTTAGTATTACTATTATTAGGGTGTTTACGGAGTGGTTTGAATCGGTTATTGTTCAAAATCATATACATGAAATCGAAAAGATAAATGTTCTTACCTTGGGCATTTTCGCTTTCATAAGTAAATTATAAATAAATTTTGATGAGATATATAAGATCTTTAAAATTATTTATAAAAATAATATATTATGTATGTATAATAATAAAATATATGTATATAATTTATTGGTTCGGTTCGATTATATATTCAATTTTTTGAACAAAATCAACCAAACCAATACTATAGATTTCTAAAATCTAAAACCAAACACAAATAAAATTGGTTTATCAACAACCTCTAGTTCTGCATATTATCAGACCACATGAGGGTATGTATTCTTAAAGCTTTGATATTTGTTATGAGAGATCTTGTATTTTTCTTGTCATATTGAATGCAGCGTCTCCTCAACTTGTATCCAGGAGAAGTTTTCTTGTTTTTTTTGTTATTTACTTCTTGTTCTCTTTATTATCTCCATATGAGTGGACAAAGTTGGAATTAGATTCCTTCTTGAAGTGGAGATGTGGTTGTTTCTGTGGTAGTATGATGTACCAATATGTAGAAGAATCTTATCTCATTCTTTTTATATTTTTTATTCTTGTGTATCTAGAGAAGTAGAGACATGAAGCATGTATTTTTTATTTTAGAAAATTTTATCAATGAGTTCTTGCTATCCTACTCACCATCTTTGATAAAATTAGTACATCTCTGCATTATGAATGTTCTACAAAAAATTATGGATACCAATTTAAGATAAGCATGCATGTTCTATGCAAAAAACAAAACAAGATAATAATTAAATTTATAATTATTATGCAAACAATAAATTTCAAAAATTAGGGCAATGTATATTATTCTTTCAGAAAAGCCAAGAACCAAGAAACAATACACAACATACAATTTAGAACTTTATAGCTTAGGAGCTTTGAAAGAGCCGTCGTGGAAGCCGAAGAATTTTAGTTTATTCTTTCTTCTCCTTTATTATTTATTTGTATTTGTGGTTATTGAAAGATATTTTAGCTATTGTTCTTAAGTTTTTATGATTAAGACAAGAATATTCATTTTAATAAATTTTCATTTTGTTTTTGAGATTATGAGTAGCTAAATTTCATAACTAGGGTTGTGGATCAATGATGAATTATTAAAGTAAGTTTATGTAAAAAAAAAAAAAAGCAATTCTTGAATGATTTTATGCATGTATTGTTGATTTCTTTGTTATGATTGCTTTTTAACAGTGGCCAACTTTAGAATTCGCCTTATTCCTACTTACCCGACCAAGGAAGTAACAAAAGGGAAAAGAAATTCAACAACAGAGACTTAGCGTTGATAATCCACTATCTAATAGCCTAACCCAAATATGTAAGGGTTAATTTGGAGTCAATGGTAAGGGTTAGTAAAGCATACACCCATAGACCGACCAAGTTGCGTGGTAAAATTCCCTATTTGGACGACCAATCACTTAGGAGAAACCTAATTTACCGACTTTGCATGCTAAAAATTGAAATAGATCACTAGTACAATATTCTTGCTATTTTATGAAATCATAGGGAACACATTCCTAGTTATTTCTAATAATCTAAATATGAATAAATACTTAGTTCCAAGCTATTGTTATTCTTTTTATTATAATTTCATTTTAAATCCCCCTTTTTAAAATAACGACTATCGAGTTAAATATTTTTTATTGACAATATTCTTCTATATTCTCTGTGGGATTGATCCCGACTCATAGTTGAGTAAATATATTGCATACGACCATTTATATTTCTTTTCAAGAAGTATAGTTGGACGTTACAAAATCATCCTAATAATCCTTTAATTTTAATTAGCTGAAACATTGTTTCGATTATGGTAAAGGTAATATTCTTGTGAACAGATGGTAACTGAATTGCTCAAATCTCAGTGGTGACATTAGAATTAACCTCATCCCTCTTTCTAACATCATTATCTTGCCAATGGCGACTTGAATTATCACCACTGTTTGAATTCATTATTCCACCTACCAATAGGACACAACAGTAGAACCAAGTGTATTTTTGTTCAACTACATGCAAATCAGTACATAAATTACTTCTCAAATTAAATTCTTAGCTACTACTCCCCGGAAGTGGCGTCATTAATTATAACGCTCAAACTACTCTTCAAAACAAATTCAAAAAATAAGCGATCGTTACCAATAAAAATTATCCAACTAAGAGTCGGGATCAAATCTCACAAGAAGTAGTGAAATATTAAGATTCCAAAAACTGAATTAAGATATGACTAATCTAAAGTAGCAAATGAGACAAATGGGTGGATTATTCCACAAAATTTGATCAAGTGATTTCAAAATGAAATATAAGCAACAAACTATACTAAACAGAGTTTAAACTATTTGAGTTGATTCTAGGGGTGTGGGGATTAGAAATCAATGTCACATAGGGGTAAAATTGTATTGCTAAACGACCTTGGATAAGCAGGGTCATCTTCAGTAATGCTAATCTTATTTCAATCTCAAAACATTAGTTCATAAATCTCCTTTCGATCTCATTTATGTATTTTATAATTCTACCCATTAGTTTTTTTTTACAACTACATTCTTCTAGTTTGCAAATATTGAGCTAATTGCCCACTCTTATTGGTCTCTTTCAAGAACCAATTCAAGATATAAGATAGGATTTAAGTTGTTCCCCTTAACTCCTAAATTAATCACATGCTAACATCTCAAACCCATGGTGGAAAGCAATAAAATACAGCAATACATGTAACCCACTAAGTTACATCAACACCCAACTCCATAATCACACCCCTAGAACTTGGGGTTTTAACCACCTAGCACAAAAAGTGCATAAATTATACCTCTTATGATAGCAGTCATGGATGTGATAATAAACACACACTTTGATTTCACTCTCTCATTTTCAATTACAAGAGAAATAATTAAAAGCCCAAACTAAGAGTAATACTCAATAGTTTCTCTCTCTAAGAGTTTCAAGTGTAAAAAATGATTAAAGATAAGATAGATCCATTTTCTGTCTATCTTCCAAACTATTTTACTTTCCAAAAAGATTCTTCCGCATCCCATTCGATGAGATTAGTCGGGCTCACCAAACTAACTCGACGAATCACCATTTGTATCATTCAGTTCGCATTTGACTTGCTTCAGGTGTTTGATCTCAAATGGTAAAACTCGATGGAACCCGCTCTTCATGATCAGTGAATCGCTGAATGTCACCTTGTGCGCCTAAGCACTACAACAAATTCTATTATCAGCGACAAATAATTTCGTCATTTATAAATCATATTTCGTCACTTAAAATCTTGTGAGACGAAAAATAATTCGTCAATCAATCGTCACTAAATGTTTGTCGCTAAAAGTATACAAAAATGATTTAGTGTTTCATCGCTAAAAGTATTATATTAACCACAAAAAGAAAAATTGTTCCCAAATGCTTAAACATTTATGACAAATTTATTTGTCGTAAAAAGTATATTTTTTGTAGTTAATAGTATGCTTTGTCACTAAAAAGGTTATTACTACCAACAAAATTATATCGTCATTAATTATTTTACTTCAATCAGTGATGACATCAATTGTCTCTAAAGTTATATAAATTTCATAGCTGAACAAAATCTAATTTCATCACTAATGACTATATTTTATATACAAAAAAATATTTTATTCTTAAATGTATTAAGAAGGGACAAATTTATTATTATAAAAAGGTTAATTTTCCTATTATCTCCCATCTCAAATTTTTTAACCCCTCCCCAGGAGCTCCCAACATTATACTTTCTTGGGGACTCAATCTCACAACCATAAGGTTGGAATTGAGGAGTGGTTACCATCCGATCAACTCTCTCTTATCTCTCATTTTTATTTTATATTTAACTTTATTCACTTCTTTCAAATTTAACTTCTGTAGAAATAATATATTATATGATTATTTATACACATATACAAATGCATGAAATTTACCACCCACAATTCATTCAAATGTAGATTATATTTTAATTAAACTGTATATTTTTTAAAATATCTTTAAATATATTTAGTATGATTCTGTCAGTTTATTTATTTATTTTTATAAATTTTAAAAATTATTCAGTACAATTATAAATTTATATAAAATTAAAATTTTGATTTTATTAAAAACAAATTGAATAATTTGTTCAATTCGATCAGTAAATCAATTGTTTTGAAAAAAACATCGATATCCATAGCTATAGAATTTCATCATAATATATTTGAAATCCTAGTTGATTTATTTCTTTCAGTTTTTCTTTCATTTTTTAGGTTATTTGAATTTTCACACTGATGGAAAAAGTTAATAGAAATTCATGAAATATTTCGCACCTTTGCAAAGTCTAAGTTTGTAAGTTGATGATATCTATGTATAGTTACTCTACGTACGTATGTGGAATTACTATTAAATTTGTACATATTTTTAGATAGAAGCAAATAGATCGACTTAGTTTATGAAGTTTACCAATCACAAATCAATAGACAAGCACAAAAAATAGCACCAAGATTTGAGATATTATTTTTTCTATCGTCCTTATCGATGAAAGTGTATCGAATAAAAAAAAGTTTTAAACCAACAAATATTAGTGATCTAGTGGTAGAACCGTAGCCCACTCACGGTACTTATAACCTGGATTGTATTTTTCAAATGATGCATTTTGTAATTACCTAATTTAAGAAAATTGATGAATTGAACTTTTTTTATTTTTACAAAATCGACCAAATTCATTGGTTTTAATATTTTCTCTAGCCAATTAACGAATGAACTCTGTTTATTTCTTATGAAGCACTTGTATTATTCCTTTTGTAAATTGTCACTTGTAATTACGAACAATTGTAGCCAAAAATATTGTATTTATCTATGAATTTTTTTCGTAGCAAATAGTTGAATTATTCACTAAAAATTTTAAGTCGGCGCTATTTAACACCATACATATTTTGTGACATTTTTTTGTTGTCACTAAATCACCGATTGATTAGATACGATAAAATCTTTGTCACCAATTATTTATATTATTATTGACGAAAATAAATGTCATAATTAAATCTAAATTTTTATTGCTAAAACTTATAATATTTAACTACGAACTCTAATTTGTCGATATTGTAACATATTTTTTTAGATGTAATTTTTTTGTGTCCAAAAATTAGTTTGTCATGAATTAGATACATTATTAGTTACGAAATAATGTGTCACCGATAACTTTAAATTCGTGACGAACACTATTTAACAAATGGCGCCAATTAATTTTTTGGTGGGAAACTTTAGTGGACAAAACTTTGCCATGGATTTTTATGTTTCATCACTAAAAGTATGTGCCTCATATATTTAAGCACAAAAAGTAAATTTTGTCATTAAAAGTGAACAATTAGTGACGAATTTGAATTCGTAGCTATTAATTTTGTAGCTATATATCATATTTGTCGTAGTGAAGATAGCCTTAATTTTGCTCTCCAGTCTTTCACTTTCGGCGATGCGACTAGGTTCGCCTTTAGCAATTCAGCGGATCGCCGATGACACTTTACTTCGCCCATTGGCTTTAACACTTGGACTCCAAACACTGTCCATTTCCGTGATGTTCAACCATTTGGGTGATTCTCCCTTTCGATTTGGCAAACATGAGGTTAGAACTTTCTACTCTTTTCAATGTGTTTGGCCATTCTTCAAAGTATTCATATTTACCTTGTCCCTTAGTCTTCTTAGTTGTATATCATCAAAATATCATTAGAATAGGAGATAATTAGGCATTGAGGACACCAATTGTTAGAACTAAATCAACCTCAAATTAGTGTAAAACTATCACTCATCAATGGGACTGAGTTCACTTCCAATCAATTCAAGGATTTTCTTTGGAAAGCAGGAATTAATCATCAAGTTACAATTACTCACACTCCTTAACAGAATGGTGTAAGTGAAAAACAACAGGTCTATTGTGAATATAGCTCATTATCTTCTATTTGAGAAAGGCTTGCCTAAGGTATTATGGGCTGAAGCTATCAATATTTTTGTCTATCTTCAGAATAGATTGCCAACAAGAGTCGTTGAAGGAAAGACACTATACGAAGCATGGATTGGAACCAAGCCATCGACTACTTATCTTAAGATATTTGGTTTTATTTGTTACTCTTATTGTAACACCTCTATCTTAGACAGAGCTAAATTTAGAAAGAACTAAATTAGAATGAGCCAAATTGAGATGGGTACAAGTTACTCTTCAATTTTGAGTTTTTTGTCAACTTCAAACGACTATAACTTTCAGCACAGGATAAGTTAGGTGGCCCATGATATATCAAATCTAAGGTCGCTGAGTCCTCTTTCCAACACCATCGAGTTTGCTAAATTCTGAGTTCGGATGAAGGAGATATGGTCGTCTGAGTGTAGCCTATCTAGTAAGGCTTTTTCATTTGTTTTAAGGAGGGGTATTTTGGTCTTTTCCTTACCCCACAAGGCCTTCACGTGTTTTTCACCCTTTTAGGGGTTTAAAATGATTGGAATCAATTTTAGTCATTCCAAAATAGTGTAGGGTTTTTAGAGTGAACTTCAAAAGGAGAAAAATAAGAACGTTCAAGATTCTTGCACGTTCTGAGGATTTTCACCGAGAAATTAGTTCTTTCGAGGTATGTATGTTTTCATAGTGACGGGTTTTTTCACCCTCATGCCAATCATGTGATTTTCATCCATAATTTCGTTATTGAGGTTGATTGATTTGAGTTCTTGAGAATTTCTCGAGGTTTTGCTTTATTCTTTACCAATGGAGTCTTGTTGAGTTCTTGAGGTGGGGGTTTTGAGAATGAGGGTTGTTATTGATGCAACATAAGTAGATTTTCGATCAATTTTGTTGAGTTTGTGAATCTAAATGAGTTTGGGAGAAAACCATTCAATTCTAGATGAGTTAGGCCTTCAATTAAAGCAATAAAAATTTGTAAAAATCTTGGTAGAAAAGTGGGGTGCCGCACCAGCATAGCTCCCAAACTACTTTTTAATTGTTTGGGGATTGGCGCACCACGCCACTCAATGCGCCCCAAACCACCTTTAGTATTTTTGAAGCTGGGGCCCCGCGTCACTCAGTGTGCTAGGGTCGCCAGGTCCCCTACCCTTCCGTCCTTATTTGCATGTGAGGTCCCTTAAATCATACCTATGTTCTCTTCTTCATTTCCACACTTAAAATCTTCATTAATCCTTGAGAGATATGCATATCCAAAACATAACTCTTGAATTCACATTCCAAATTCTAGGTAAAGTGAAGAGGAAAGTTTGGGAAAGTCCTTCTAAGTCATTTTGAGAAGTCTTTTGCAATCATTTATACATTGTTTTGAGACTTGAGTAAATGAGTATGAGGATGAGGAGAGTTGAGTTCATATTTTTTAAATGAGTATGAGGGGACTAAGTATTCCGAAGCATGCAACATTTTTACATTAAAATGATAAAAAAACATTGGTTTCTGTAACAACCCAGAATCTAGTAGGCTAAACTAGGCTAAGTTTGTGGGGGTAACCTGCCATGGATGACAGCAAGAGCCTAGAATTCCTAGAAAGTTTGAGGGAAATTTTTTTCTCTTTTATCCACTTGGCGAAGTAAGGTGCCATAGCCAAAGTGGCTTGGCAATTAGCCAAGTGGAGCCACCATCGCCTAGTGGGTTGTCCCACTTGCCCAGGCTGCTGGAAAATTGGGTGAGTCAAGTTGGGGCTCACCAATCCAGTTGGCGCATCATCCAAAGGCTCCTCCCCATCTCCTAGTGGACTGCCTCCTTGGAGTAGACACTGGAAATTTAGGTGATGCCAAGGGTCCACTTGGTGAGTCACCAAGTACCCTTGGCAAGTCGCCAAGTACCCTTGGCGAGTCGCCAAGTATACCTTTGGCTAGCTTCAGCGTGAAAAGCATCAGGTTTTTAAGTGGGGTCTTAGAGGTCTTGTGATATTTTCCTAAAGTGATACTACGTCATTTTACCCTAACCTAGAAAAGCATATAAGCTTTATATTCTCTAAATTAACTCATTCTAAGTCATTATTTCAAGACCCCAAAAAGAAACCCAAATTCTCTCTCAAATATTCTCTCTAGAAAGTTGAAGAAGAAGAAGAGGAATCAAGTTAGGTCAAGTCAAATCTCCATTCTTCCAAGATTGGTAGGCTTTGTAATCAAGGTATGATGGTTTATTCTTCCATGGATTCCTTTCATCCATGCAGCCCCATGATTTTCCCAATTTAGAAGAAGAATCCCCTAAACAATTTAGGGTTTCTTTTAATGTTAGGGGTTATGATCCAATTAAGTGGGTTAGAGTTGTTTATGATTGTTTATGATGGAATTTCATGTTTTTAGTATGATTATACATGTATTCATGCTTAACCTATGATTCTAAGATGAATTTGATATAAATGGGTTTTATGCCATGAAAGGGGAAATTGAGGGTTTAGAGATAATCTTATAGGATTGATGAAATATATTGTATATTGCTTGAGAGTAAAACATATAAACACGAATTGAATTAGATTAAAGTATACATGATGAATCATGATTAGACGTGCTTGAGATGGAACCTATATGATGATATATGATTAGAATTGCTTAAGAATGAAGCATGTGATTAGAATGTATTGAGATTTAGGCATATATGATGATTGTAAGAAGTATTGCTTTGGGAGTAAGGCTTATAGTTATTTTCTAAAGCTTTGAGAGTAAAGCTAATATGATGAATTATGAATGTTAAGGCTTTGAGGGTGAAGCTTATATGATAATGGTAGACTATTAGATAGAATTTTCATAAAAGGACTTTACCCACATAATCTACTTTATGATCTAGATGATGAATGCATGAATTTAGAATTTTAAGGGTTTTTTCACATAGAATGATTCTAGGTTGAAAGGCATGCTCACCTAAAATGAATCTAGACTAAAACGCAAAATGAATGATGAGGCTAGAGGCAAATACCCTTGTCCTCCATATGTAAAGGATATGAGGTGATTTGCCATACTCCTTAGGATTGAACAAGAGGTGATTTCCCATGTTCTTATTATGATGAATGAACATTGATGTGAGTACCCATGACCCTTATAAAATGATGTAGAGGTGAATCCCCATGTCTTTAAAGCTTGAATTGGTAAGACAAGACCATGCATGGTATCTTGAGTAGAAGATGTAATGCCCCGAAAAATAGTAGACTAAACTAGGGCCTTAAGTTAGGGTTCTAAGGTTTGGTATGAGGGCTAAAGTCATAGATAAGAGTTCCCGTGCATAGAATGAGGGATTTAGTGGTCGAACGTCAAGGCACCTCTTACACCCCGTAATCTTATAGACTAACCTAAGGCTTAGCATGTGGGGTTATCAAGCCTAGGGAGTGGCAAGGGCCTAAGTTCGCTAGGAAGAGTGAAAAAGAACTTTTTCTTCTTTGGTCCTGGTTGGCGTTGGGGTAGCATGATCTCCCAAGTGACTTGGCGAGGCGCCAAAGTGCACTTGGCATCGCCTACTGGGCTGTCCCCTTGGCCAAGGTTCTGGAATTTTGGGTGAGCCAAGTCGGGGATCGCCGGTTGGATTGGTGAATCACCAAGCTGCCCCCTCCATCACTAAAGTGATCTGCCCTATTAGGGAGCTTACTGGAAATTTAGGCGAGCCAAAGGTCCACTTGGTGAGTCGCCTAGTGCCCTTGGCGAGCCATAAGGGGGAAAAGGGCGAGCCAAGTTGTGAAGGCTCTTAAATTTTAAGTTGAAACTTTAAGGGGTCTTAGTTCTTTTCCAAAGTTGACCCTACATTATTTTATTCCCTTCCTAGCAAGTATATACGCTAATTAGACCTAATTTTACCTCAATTAAGTCATTCTCCCTAGAATCCAAAGAAAACCCAACTTCATCCTCTCTAAAGAATATTTCTCTCTCTAGAAAACCTCCATTGAAGAAGAGAGAGCTTGAAGCTTTGGTCATGAACAAAGTCCATTGTTGAGATCTTGTGCTAGGGCTTTGGTTAAAGGTGTGTTTATCTTTTCATCTATGGGTTCTTCCACCCATAGAGTCCCCTAGGATTTCCCCTAATTTGTGAAGAAGAATCCTAATCTAAGCTAGGGTTACTTCCAATGTATGGGGTTTAGATCGGTATGATTCCAATTGGTTGGATAATACTTATATATGATTAATTTAGTGTTGATTCATGATATTATGAATAATATATATGAATTCCATGATTATCTCTAGAAATCAAAATGTGTTGGTTTATGTCTTTTGATGAGAAATTGATAATTCTTGATAGATTCTCTAGAATTGTTGTCATGTATAGAACTTATTTAAGATGGGAATATGAAATCATGAATTGAACTAGACTTGTGCATGTATGATAGACCATGAATTATAATGATTGAATTTGGGACTTTATGATGAACTATGCATAGAATTTGCCTATGATTAAGGCTTGTGACTAATTGATATACCGTGAGTTTATGGTATTTTTAATACATTTCATTTAAGAGTTGTCTGTGTCTAGGGCCATTTTGTATTGGCTTTAATGCATTTTTATCATGTTTGCAGGAAATATGTTCAGATGTGGAAACTGAGAGACACATCTAAAGAATGTGCAATAAAGGGCATCTACGGATGTGATCTACGCACCGTAGGTCCATTCATACTCCGTATATGGTTGGCGTAGATGGGCAGGCAAGGCTTGAAGGATATCAGGGAATTCTTGACTAAGTGTGGAACCATGGTTGCAAACAACGGATCGTAGATTAATCTACGGGTCGTACTGCAGTTCCGTCAAATTCTTCAGAGAGGGGGTTCCCGTACCTGATTTTGAATATTCTAAGTATGGAGCTACAGAGGAGAATCCATGGACCTTAGATCAATCCATGGTCCATACTGGTGATCCGTCGATTGAACCAGAGAAGTGGAGATTTTGAAGATTGGAAAATTGCCTAAGTCCTGAGCTATGGAGGGGACCTACGGACCGTAGATCAATCCACTGTCCGTAGGTTAGTGTCATAGATTGAAACCGCATCTTGAAACAATATTTCCTTATTTCGTTTCCCTTTTAGTTAGGACTTGTTTTTCTATATATAGGGCAAGTAAACCTTAATTTTGGGGGTTAGACTTTATTACTTTAGTTCTAGTTTTTGGCTTGAGAGATTAACTTGAAATTTAGCAATTATTGATTTCCTAAGTTCGTTTAGAGGATTTTAACTTTGAAATTCAAGTTGAAATTCTGGGTGTATTATTCTCATTACGTAAGTTCATGATTTCTTCATCTAAAAATATTAATTGTGTTCTTGCTACTATGAATAACTAAATCCAGAACTAGGGTTGTGGAACCATGAGCGATTAATAAAGTATGAATAGTAACTAAGTAATTCTTGAATAGTGTTATTGCATGCATTGATAATTCTTTCGTTTAGAAGTCTTTTTAGCGGTTGCAAATATTAGAACTTGCCTTGTTGCTACTTGCCGAACCAAGGAGGTAGTTAATAAGAAAAGAATTATCAACATAGATTTAGTGTGATACTATCTAATAGTCTAATGTCGATTGGTGTGAGGTGAAAACTAGGACATACATCGATGTGATGTCTAATATGAGGTAAAGGTAAGGGTTAGTAAATTATACACAAGTAGCCGGACCAAGGTGCGGGGTGAAATGCTCTAGTTGTTGGACCAAGGAATTAGAGATACCTAACTTATCACTTTGCCTGTAATACACTAGGAAATGATTACTATTACTAGGATTACCGCATTATGAGTTTATGGGGAACACGTACACCCTAGTTAATTTCTCATCTTGATAACAACTAAAGTTTGAATCTTGTTCACTGAATACTTACATAATTTCCTGAATTTGTTTCACAAATCCCCCCCCCCCCCTTTTAATTACTTGTTTTCAAAAATACACCAACTAAATGAATATAATCGTCAGTTAAGTTTAAGTCTAAACTATATTCCTCGTGGGATCGACCCCAACCTACAAGTTGGGTTCTTTACTTGATAACGATCGCTTACGCTTCTTTAGGGAGGTGTAATTTGATAGTATCAAATTTTGGAGCCGCTGCCGGGGAATAAGTCTTTTAGATTAAGTTTAACTACATTATTGAACTTTAGTCAATTATTTCCTAATTTTACTTTTTTCTTTTGTTTTTGTCTCTCTCTGGTTCCTACTCTAGTGTATGCCAAGTACATAGAGTCAAGGAGAACCACTTACTGCCTACGATCCAGAACCTTGCAGAGAATGAATAATCAAGGAGTTTCAGTTAATCCTATCGGGGGAGAGTTAGGTGATGGTGTTGGGTTGCAGCCTCCGAGGGTTGGTGATGATAATAATAAGATTCAAGCTGAGAATCTACTGAGAGATGCAGTGAGGGTATAGGATCCACCAAGGACCAGACTGAGTGATAGCTATAGGGTCAACTTTAATACTGTTGAATTTGATAGACCTCTTGTCCTACCTCATCTACCTTAGGGGCATACATTTGTAGTGACTAGCAGTTTGATGCAGATGCTTACAACAAGGGTTTTTTTTACGGGTTTGGCATCGAAGGATCCATATGCTCATGTAGCCAAGCTAAGGAGTGTTTGCAAAAGTTGTATGGGTCAACCGGACTTGGACATAGATGTCATTGGATGCGAGTATTCCCTCTATCATTGATTGGCGATGTTGCTATGTGGTTTACTGAGCTTCCTTATAACTCAATCTATAAATAGGACCAATGACTGAGGTGTTCCTAGCAAGATTCTTTCCAGTGTCAAAGAAGCTAAACCACAAAGATAAATGCAACAATTTCATAGCACTACCTGGAGAGTCTGTAAGTAGTTCCTGGGAAAGGTTCATTGCTTTCATAAGAGGTGTTCCGAATCACCGTTTTGATGATGAATCGCTAAAGGAGTATTTCTACCGAGGTCAAGATGACAACAGTAAGGCAGTGCTTGATACTATCGCTAGGGGTTCATATGGTGAGTGCACTTTTCAGCAGATTGCGGAAAAACTAGAGAAGATCTCTCAAAACAATAAAGCTTGGAGCATTAGAAACTTGGATACTGGGAGGAATTTGTTGTTCAAGCTACAAACAACTAGTCGGTGGATGAAATTTGTGAGAAGATGGCTCAGATAAGGACCGAACTGGGTTGGTGTTGAAACATGTGAGCGGAGGTGCAGAAAAGGTAAATATTGTGAATTATTTGACTAGAGATCCACCACCGGTCGAGGAGTGTTACTATGAAGATTTTACTTATGCGGTGAATGATCAGACGGGGGTTTTCGACCAAACACCCAAGGTTCCAATACGGATAATTGGCGCCAAGTTCAAGGAAATCAAGGTCGGTACTATGGAAACTACAACTGAGAGGGTCAATATGTCTAGGATGGGAACTACAATTGTGACAACAACTATAACCGAAATAACTATGGTAACAAAAATAAGACAGTTGGGCCCTATGTCCCTCCTGAGAATAGGAAATCTGGCAATAAGGAAGCTAGGGGTAGTATGTTGCGCATTGAGAAGATGATGAAAAAAATGTTGAAGAATTTTGACACTACTGATCAGAATGTGAAAGAGATATGCACTGAGTTGTTCGAAGTTGGCCAGAAAGTTGATGCCCATGCAGTGTCGATAAAGCAACTTGAGTAGCAGTTTAATCATTTGTCTATTACTGCGAATACATGCCAACCAGGCACCTTTTCCAGCAACACCATCAAAATTCTGAAGAATGATGGGCATTATGGCAATCACGACTCGTGAAGGAAAGTAGACTATTGACCCCCCCCCCCCATGATATCAGATGTAGAAAAAGTGGTAGAAATAGATGGTGATGAGATTAAGGTTACCGAAGAAACTTAAAATGCCACAGAGAAAGAAGCGGAGATAGCCTAAAAGGTTGTTCCCATTCCTATACCTCTACCTCCTTTCCCACAGAGGTTAGTGTAGAAGGCTGAAGAAGGGAAGTACCACAGGTTCATAACTATGTTGAAACAACTTTCCATCAATGTCCCTTTAATAGAAGCTTTGGAGCAAATGCCTGTGTATGCAAAGTTCATAAAGGACTTGGTGACCAAAAAGAGGGCTATCAATTTTAAGAATGATAAGAGGTTGCAGCATTGTAGTGCCATTTCTACGAGGTCTCTGGTACCAAAGAAAAAGGATCCTGGAGCTTTCACTATTCCATGCACCATCGGTAAAATGCACTTTGTGAAAGCTTTGTGTGATTTGGGTGCCAGCATTAACTTGATGCCATTGTCGATTTATAAGAAGTTGGATTTAGGAGCTCCAAAACCAACTGCAATGCATTTAGTTATGGGTGATAGAACTGTGAAAAAGCCCATTGGAGTGCTTCAAGATATCCTTGTGAAATTGGGGCCGTTCATTTTTATGAAAGACTTTGTTATACTTAATTGCGAGGTTGACTTTAAGGTCCCCATCATCTTAGGGAGACCATTCCTTGCTATTGGGCGTGCCTTAGGCGATATGGAGAGAGGGCAGATGAAGTTTCGACTGAATAAGAGGAGGTGACCTTTAAAGTCTGTAAGTCTATAAAGCAGGAAAATGAACTTAAATCGGTATCGGTGGTGATTCACACTTTCAGAAGAGGTGCTGAAGTGTTTAGTAAGGAGAATTTAGGTGCAACCTTGCACACGGAGAAGGAGCGCCATGCTCAAAAGACAGAAAAGCGCAAACTAGCTCCTGGTGATCTGGTATTGATATATAAATCAAGGTTGTGTTGTTTTTCTGGCAGATCCAAGTCCCAGTGGATTGGACCATTCAGAGTGACCTAAGTGTCCCCACATGGAGTGGTTGAGCTCGAGAAAAGAGTGGGACAAGATTCAAAGCTGATCAACGGATGATAAAAAGCTACATGGGAAATTCTGAGAGTGTAAATGCAGTGATAGAGGCATGTCATCTTGATGAAGTCTGAGTAATAAAGGGGCCTGCGTCATGTCACGACGTTTAATCAAGTGCTTCTTAGGAGGCAACCCAAGATGTAAAATCTAGCCAACTATAGGTTTTTCTTTTCGATATAGGACTTTTCCTTATTTATTTGAAATTTTGTAATCCTTTAGATAGGTGTTTTATTTTATGTATTAGTGTTGGCTAGATATAGTATAGGGTCCATGTCTAAAAAGTGTCCAAAAATTGTATAAAGAAAGGCCTAACAGTTGCTACATGTGCAGCGATGAAAAGTCAAATCTGTAGAAAAAGGACTGTGTAGAGGTCTACGGACCCCATCAATGGTCTGTGGGTCAATCCATGAATCGTGAATGGTGTCCGTAGATCCTAGGTATGTATCCTAAATTTGTCCAAGTGTGGGTGCCTCTAGAAGTGTGAGCACTAATGATGGTGCAGCGAGAGTTAATGTTAGCACTTCTGATGGTGCTGAGATGAGAGATGTGGACACTACTGAGGGTGACCTAAGTGTTAATCCAGCGGGCTACCGGAAACCAGACCCACCTGCTTGTTAATGAGTCTTCAGCGCTATGTGCCACAGGTTTGCTTCACCCAATCCTTTACTCTTTACTTTTTGTGCTTTGGGGACAAGTTCACTCTATTTTGTTGGGGGTGGGATAAACGGATTGTGAGTGATAAGGTGAAGTCTGAGTAACCCAACTCATAATCCTCTCTTGGGGTTTTCTTGCCTATGTTCTTTTTCCCCAAGAGACTGTTTTAATTTCTATTGAACCGGCATGTGTTAGAATTATATGTTTAGAAGCATGAGAAAGAATGAAAGCATGATGGCATAATAAAAGGAAGAAAAATGATACACGTCCAAAATATGTGATATGTGCTAAATTTTGTAGTCTAGAATGAGTTGAATGTATTGGCTTTGAGTATGACATGATAAAGAACCAACTTGATTTCATGACTTAAGCTAAAACTTGAACTGGGTAATCTGATAATCTGATAATGAAACTATGTGCCAATAGTATGTGAGAATGGTTATTTGTTCAGATAGTTTTGTGCGAATCTAGAACTTGCCCCATTGGTCCTGCTAGGATGATCTAGGCTAGAAGTTAGGAAATGATCATAGGCCATTGTTCAAATTAGTCCACCTAAGCCTAAAATGAACTAGCCAAATGATAGGATTATTCCCTTTTAATCCAAATAGTTGAGCCTAAATTTGACCAATTCTTTTGATTCACCTAACTTACCTTCCCTTAAAAACATTGTCTTGACCCCGGTCCCTCCTTGGACATGTGCACCTTGACTTAGGCCAAAATCCTAAGTTAAGGGTGGCTAAGCCCAAAAGTTACCTTGGTCTTGGCCCTGGTCCGACATCAGACATTGTGCGCCTCAACTAATGCAAAATGTATAAGTTGAGGGTGGTTATGAAAAAGGAAACCAAATGAAAAAAAGGTATGAAAAGAGT
This sequence comes from Solanum commersonii, assembly GCA_029007595.1. Lineage (NCBI taxonomy): Eukaryota > Viridiplantae > Streptophyta > Magnoliopsida > Solanales > Solanaceae > Solanum > Solanum commersonii. The sequence continues at coordinate 14,588,317 of JAJTWQ010000002.1, forward strand.
TTCGTGTTGAAGAGAGGAAAAAGTATGAAAAAGGACGTGACTTCGTGCAAAAGAAGCAAAAGAAAAAGAAAGTGAAAGAAAGAAGAAGAAGGTGAAAAATAAGAGTCAAAAAGTCAAAAGTCACATCCATGTTGCAAAGAAATAAGGGAAAGAGCTTAAAATGGAAGGATGCCAAAAATAGGTCAAGGAAGAGGTACAAAACCAATGTAATGTCAAGGAGGGTAGAAAGTCACTAAAAAGTACCCAAATGTACCACACTTGACCCTGAGCCTACGTTACAAGATAAGAAAGTCCTATAGTGATCCTAGCAACTAGTTTGGAGAGTCTAAGCAGTGAAAATAAGGGCAAGCCTATGGTATTGAGCACTAATTGTACTTGAAATCACTTGTGAGCATGAGTATTGAATGAATCCTTGTACTCAAAATTATATCTATTGTGTGAAAAGGGGATTTCGTTTGAAGTAAGGGCACTAGTTACATTATCGGAAAGTTGGTACCTTGGTGATAGCAAAACAGTGTATGTTGTGTGTTGATTGGTCGATCTTTGTCAAATTTTGATCCACATGAATTAGCTTGTTGAGCCTAAAAGAAAAGATTTGCACTCGAAGAGAGAGTAGAAATAGACAGCCATGTGATTGATTGTGCTTGAATGCTTGCTTCTATACAAGTGTCGTTTAGAGTTTTAGTGCATCGTTTAAGGACAAACAATGAATTTAAGTTAAGGGTGTGGATATACCGTGAGTTTACGATATTTTTAATACATTTCACTTAATAGTTGTGTACGTCTAGGGCCATTTTGTATTGGTTTTAATGCATTTTTATCATGTTTGTAGGAAATATGTTCAGACGTTGAAACTGAGAGACACAACTGAAGGATGTGCAATAAAGGGAATCTACGGACGTGATCTATGGACCGTAGGTCCATTCACGGTCCGTAGATGGTTGACGTAGATGGGCAGGCAAGGCTTGAAGGAGATCAGGGAATTCTTGACTAAGTATGGAACCACGGTTGCAAACAGCGGACCGTAGATTGATCTACGGGACGTACTACAGTTCCATCAAATCTTTTAGAGAGGGGGTTCTAGTACCTGATTTTTAAGATTCTAAGTATGAGGCTATGGAGGAGGATCCACGGACCGTAGATCAATCCACGGTTCGTACTGGTGATCCATCGATTGAGTTAGAGAAGTGGAGATTTTGAAGATTGGAAAATTGTCTAAGTCCTGAGCTATGGAGGGGACCTACGGACCGTAGATCAATCCATGATCCGTAGGTCAGTGTCGTAGATTGAAACCGCGTCCTGAAACATTATTTCCTTATTTTGTTTCCTTTTAAGTTAGGACTTGTTTTCCTATATATATGGCATGTAAACCTCGTTTTTAGGTGTTAGACTTTATTATTTTAGTTCTAGTTTTTGGCTTGGGAGATTAACTCGAAATTTTAGCAATTCTTGATTTCCTAAGTTCGTTTTGAAGATTTTGACTTTGAAATTCAAGTTGAAATTCTGGGCTTATTCTTCTAATTACATAAGTTCATGATTTCTTCTTCTAAAAATATGAATTGTGTTTTTGTTACTATAGGTAACTAAATCCACAACTAGGGTTGTAGTAACCATGAGCAATTAATAACTAAGTAATTCTTGAATAGTGTTATTGCATGCATTGATAATTCTTTCGTTTAGAAGTCTTTTTAGCGGTTGCAAACGCTAGAACTCTCCTTGTTTCTACTTGTTGGACCAAGAAGGTAGTTAATAAGAAATGAGTTATCAACATAGATTTAGTGTGATACTATCTAATAATCTAATTTTGATTAGTGCGAGGTTAAAAACTAAGTCATATATCGATGTGATGTCTAATATAAGGTAAAGGTAAGGGTTTGTAAATAATATACACGTTGCTGGACTAACATGCAGAGTGAAATTCTTTAGTTGTCGGACCAAGGAATTAGATATACCTAACTTATCGCTTTGCATGTTATACAGTAGGAAATGATTGCTATTACTAGGAATACCGCATTATGAGCTTATGGGGAACATGTATACCCTAGTTACTTTCTTATCTTGTTAACAACTAAAGTTTGAATCTTGCTCACTGAATACTTACATAATTTTCTAAATTTGTTTCACAAATTCCCCCCCCCCTTTAATTACTTGTTTTTGGAAATACATTGACTACATGAATATATTCGTCAATTAAGTTTAAGTCTAAACCATATTTCTCGTGGGATCGACCCCAACCTACAAGTTGGGTTCTTTACTTGATAACGATCTCTTACGCTTCTTTAGGGAGGTGTAATTTGAGGGTAACACTAATGTGTCTTGTGATCTAGTCTAGTATGATGATTGTGGAGTAAAGTTTGATTGTAGGGCTTGAAGACATAATGTTGATCACTAGATCTTATAAAATAAGGCTAATATGATGAGATAGTTTACATAGAATTCATATGCAAAGTTGATAGAGTTGTAGTGGAAGGCTTTTACCCACATGACCTACCTAGAACTATATGAATGCATGTATGTAGAATGTGAAAGGTCTTCTCACATATAATGATTCTAGATTGAAAGGTTAATCACCTAAAATGAATTAAAGCATGTTCGAATAGAATAGCTTGAAGTTGTGATATATTATCCCTTCATGTATAGTTTGTTTATGTAGCATCAGTTAGAATTTCTCACGGTAGCTTGGGATTGAGGAACCATACTCTCCTAAGGTTAGCTTGAGTTAGCATTGCCAAGTTACTTTTCATGATAGCTTGAATTAGCATTTATGGGATGCTATTCATGGTAGCTTGCATTAGAGTAAGCATAGTAGCCTAGGATTGAGGACATATACTCTCCTAAGGGTAGCTTGAACTAGCATTGCAAGAATCCCTTCATGGTAACTTGACTTGGTAGGGCCAAGACCATTTCATGGTAGCTTAGGATTAAGGATTCATACTCTCCTAAGGATATCTTAGGATTGAGGATTCATATTCTCCTAAGGATAGCTTAGGGTTGAGTGTTCATACTCCCCTAAGGGTAGCTTGCATCATATGGAATGTTTGCATGGCCGCTAGGTTGGAATACTTGTATTCTTCCTTGTATAGCTTGGGTTACATGATAGTGTGCCTTCCATGGTAGTTAGGTCTAGCCTAGTAGTGTGCTATTCTTTGATAGACTAGAATGATAAATAGTTAGCATGGAGTAAGTTAGCCCAAAGGAGTAGTTAGTGTGAATGGTAGTATGGGTTGCCATTCATCCATGTAACAAGTATGACTTGAAGCTACTTATGAAGTGTCCTCTTATGTGATGCATGTTTATCTTGGATTGTTGCTTTAGATTCCTTCCATGATATGATTGACTCAAGATGATAGTTCCTTGTCCTTATGAAGCAGGTCAAGAATGACACCTATGATTAGCAAGCATGAATAGAGTGATGTCAAGTAAGCTTAGTGTGAGTGGTATTATGGGATGCCACTCATGCATTGCACAAGTGTGCCTTGAAGTTACTTAGGAGTAAAAGTGCTCTTATGACATGAAAACCTAGGTCTTAGGTATGAATGTGAACTATGCCCAAGAATGGCTAAAAAAAGGTACTTATTTTGGATGGTATTATGGGATGCTATACTTGCCTTGCACAAGTATACTTTGATGTGGCTTGTGAAGTAGTTCTCTTGTAATATGAAAGACCTAAGGTTGAAGTATGTAAATATGAAAGCCTAAGTAGAGGCTATGCTATGAACATGATGTACCTCCTATGCTCATTTATTTTGTCTTGTGTTGACTTATGTTTATAAGAAGCTTATGTTGGATATTATGTTATGACTATGTGATTATCTCTTATGCTTATGTCTTATGTTGACTAACCATTTTGAGATGCTCTTATGATGTTGTGCTAGCTTTCATAGTTGGTACATTTTGTACTAATGCATATTTCCTACATTCTAATCAAATGTAGGGTCTTGGAGATTGAGTTGCTTTTGAGGCTAGGTTCCTAAGGTGCATGAAGAGTTGAAAAATTGGTGAGTCCTCATAACTTCGAGGACAAACCCCTTATGTTTCCTTTGTGTCATTTCTTTATGTTGTAGACATTTATGTGGGCTGCGTCCCAAGTCTTTTATTCAAGAGTTTTAATAGATGGTTTGAGACAAAGTTGTAGTAAATACTTCTGCTTGCAGATGAAAATATTTTCAACTGTATTACTTAAAGAAGTTTTAAATTTTTCTATACTTTTTATGATCTTATGTTACGATTATGCTAAGGGTTGTATGTGACCCCTTCGGGGGCAAGTACACCATGTTATGTCTAGGGGGTATCCCTGGGTCGTGACAAACTTGGTAATTAGAGCACAAGGTTTAGATTGGTTCTAGGATTGTCTCAAACCACGTCTAGTAGAGTCTTGTTCATAAATGTGAAGCGCGCCACATTTATGAATAGGAGGCTATTGGATGCTTAGAAAATCTCACTTCTTCATTCTCTAAATCGTGCTATAGAGTTTAGATCTAGTAGGTCTTTGCCCTATCCTTTTCCCTATGGTTTTTCAGGTTATCGCTAATACTAAGGCTAATGCTATGAGGGATGAGAAAGACAATGGAGAACAAGAGGTTCCTCCACAAGTTCCAAACTAAGCTCCTTCTCAAGCTCCAAATGACCCTCCGATTGAGAATGTCACTCTTGCAGAGTTTAGGGCTTCTATGCAATTGTTGGTTGAACCCTTAATGGTGCAAGCCAATAGAGAGGTGGTGGCTCCGGCAAACCCAATAAGGGGGATGGCTTCTTCTAGAGTGAGGGAGTTTTTGAGGATGAATCCTTTGGAGTTTAGTGGCTCCAACTTTGAAGAGTATCCAAATGGGTTCATAGAAGAGGTTTATAAAGTGTTAGTTATCATGGGGGTGACATATATAGAAAAACCAGAACTAGCCACTTATCAATTGAAGAATGTTGCCCAAATTTTGTATGAACAATGGAAAGATAGTAGGCCGGTAGGAGCGGGTCCTATAGAGTGGGAGGTATTTAAGTCGGCATTTCTAGATAGGTTCTTTCCTTGGGAGTTGAGGGAGGCTAAGTTAGAAGAGTTCATCAATCTTAAGCAAGGTAACTTGAGTGTTAAGGAGTATGCCTTGAAGTTTACTCTTTTGTCTAAGTATGCTCCATCTTTGGTATCAAGTCCCAGGGATTTAATGAATAGGTTTATGACGGGGTGTTCGATATGGTAGAAGAAGCATGTCGTATGGCAATGCTTGTTGATGATATGGATATCTCACGCCTTATGGTGTTTGCCCAACAAATAAAGGAGTCAAAGCTCAAGAAGGAGAGGGATAAAGAGAAGAAGAGGACTAGGATGGATGGTGATAAGTCCTTTCATGATGGGTACGATGGACATGGTCGTTCTAGGAATCGACAAAAGTTTTCCGGGCAAGGTTTTTCAAATGCTCCTAAGCATAGGGATGAGAGAGTGTCTACTCCTAGGCCACAAGGAAAAAGTAATGAGTCCCTATGGCCCACTTGTTCTAGGTTGGCAAGAGGTATGAGGGTAGGTGTTTGTCCGGTAGAGAAGGTTGCTATAGTTGTGGTGAGAGTGGCCACCTAAAGAAAGATTACCCAAAGGCAAAGGCTACAAGAAGACAGGATAAACAAGTTGCCACTAGTAGTGAGGATGTGGAGCCTCAAAAGAAGAATAGATTTTATGCTCTCCAATATAGAGAAGATCAAGAGTGATCTCCTCATGTCCCTTCCGGTATGTGTCTATATTTTAGTAAATTTTTGGATGAATGATGTTTAGAAGAACATGTGTAGGCTTACTCCCAAGGGGGAGATAGTGTGCCTATCAAATGAGGTGATTATGTGATTATGTGTTTCTATGATTTCCTTATGTGTATGTTCATAAAAATGCTTAGGTCTTGTTAGAAATGACTTATATGCATTGTTTTCCTCATGTTGTAGTGCATTGACTAGAGTTGCATATATACTTCATGAGATGATTATATGAGCATGCTTTAGTTTGGAGTTGAAAGATTCTTCCTTAAGTAAACTTTTGTGAGTAAGTTGCATTTAGGCTCTATGAATGTGTGTTGAGCATGTATTAGCTAGGAGATGTTAGTTCCTCCTTGAAAAATGAATAGACATAGAATTTCATGCATTTTGGGTTGTAGATGTGGTTCCTACTCCCTTGTGTTGCACGGATTATGTTTAGCTTGGAGTTGATGTTTCCTCCTTGGTTATGTGTATTTAGATGTATTGCATGCATGATGGGCTGCTAGTATAGAGTCGTTTCGTATAAGAAGTGTTTAGAATCGTCATTCGAGAACGAATGTTCCCAAGAGGGAGATATTGTAACTCCCCGGAAACTAGTAGACTAAACTAGGGCTTTAAGTTAGGGTTCTAAGGTTTGGTATGATGGTTAAACTCATAGATAAGACTTCCTATGCACATAATGAGGGGTTTAGTGGTCGAACGTCAAGGCACGTCTTACACCCCGTAATCTTATAGACTAACCTAAGTCTTAGTATGTGGGGCTGTCAATCTTAGGGAGTGGCAAGGGCCTAAGTTAGCTAGGATGAAGGAGAACTTGTTCTTCTTTGGGCCTTGTTAGAGATGGGGCAGCATGATCTCCCAAGTGATTTGGCGGGGCACCAAAGTGCACTTGGGGTCGCCTAGTGGACTGTCCCCTTGGCAAAGGTTCTGGAATTTTGTGCGAGCCAAGTCTGGGATCGCCGGTTGGATTGGCAAATTGCTAAGCTGCCCCCTCAATCGCCTAAGTGATCTGCCCTCTTAAGGAGCTTACTGGAAATTTTGGCGAGCCAAGGGTCTACTTGGTGAGTCTCCTAGTGCCCTTGGCGAGCCATGAGGGGAAAAAGGGCGAGCCAAGCCGTGACAACTTGTAAATTTTAAGTTGAAACTTTAAGGGGTCTTAGTTCTTTTCCAAAGTTGACCCTACATTATTATATTACCTTCCTAGCAAGTACATAAGCTAATTAGACCTAAGTTTACCTCAATTAAGTCATTCTCCCTAGAATCCAAAGAAAACCCAACTTCATCCTCTCTAAAGAATATTTCTCTCCCTAGAAAACCTCCATTGAAGAAGAAGAGAGAGCTTGAAGCTTGGGTCAAGAACAAAGTCCATTGTTGAGAGCTTGTGCTAGGGCTTTGGTTAAAGGTAAGTTTATCTTTTCATCTATGGGTTCTTCCACCCATAGAGTCCTATAGGATTTTCCCTAATTTGTGAAGAAGAACCCCAATCTAAGCTAGGGTTACTTTCAATGTGTGGGTTTTAGATGGGTATGATTCCAATTGATTGGAAAATACTTATATATTATTTATCTAGTGTTGATTCATGATATTATAAAGAATTTATATGAATTCCATGATTAACCCTAGAAATCAAAGTATGTCGGTTTATGTCGTTTGATGAGAAATTGATTATTCTTGATAGATTCTGTAGAATTGTTATCATGTATAGAACTTATTCAAGAATGGGAATATGAAATCATGAATTGAACTAGACTTATGCATGTATGATAGACCATGAATTATAATGATTGAATTTGAGACATTTTATTATAAACTATGCATAGAATTTCCCTATGATTAAGGCTTGTGACTAATGTGTCTTGTGATCTAGTCTAGTATGATGATTGTGGAGTAAAGCTTGATAGTAGGTCTTGAAGAGATAATGTTGATCACTAGGGCTTATAGAATAAGGCTAATATGATGAGATAGTTTGCATAGAATTGATATGCAAAGTTGATAGAGTTGTGGTGGAAGTCTTTTACCCACATGACCTACCTAGAACTATATGAATGCATGTATGTAGAATGTGAAAGGTCTTCTCACATAGAATGATTCAAGATTGAAAGGTTAATCACCTAAAATGAATCAAAGCATGTCAGCATAGAATAGCTTGAAGTTGTGATATATGATTTTTTTATTAGGAAATTAATATTTATATTTTTTTTATTTTAAATAAAACAAAAATAAAAAACGCAACTATCATCACACCATCACAAATATCCTGATTTGTAAGGTTTCCTATTCTAGAGCTTATCTTAGCTCATCTATCTCTTCCCTATGAACATTCTGTCTCTTCTCAAATCTCAGTTCCTATCGGTACTTCGAGGGCTTCCGTCAACACCACCTACTCACTTGGTAAGTACTCCTCTTATTTTTTGTGTTTTACAACCTTGTCAAGTTGTGATATATGACCCCTTCATGTATAGTTTGTTTATGTAGCGTGAGTTAGAATTTCTCACAATAGCTTGGGATTGAGGAACCATACTCTCCTAAGGTTAGCTTGAGTTAGCATTGCAAGGATGCTTTTCATGGTAGCTTGAATTAGCATTTCTGGGATGCTATTCATGGTAGCTTGCATTAGAGTAGGCATGGTAGCCTAGGATTGAGGACATATACTCTCCTAAGGGTAGCTTGAACTAGCATTGCAAGAAATACTTTATGGTAGCTTGACTTGGTTGGGCCAAGACCATGTCATGCTAGCTTAGAATTGAGGATTCATACTCTCCTAAGGATAGCTTAGGATTGATGATTCATACTATCCTAAGGATAGCTTAGGGTTGAGGGTTCATACTCCCCTAAAGGTAGATTGCATCATATGGAATGTTTGCATGGTAGCTAGGTTAGAATACTTGTATTCTTCCTTGTATACCTTGGGTTGCATGATAGTGTGCCTTCCATTGTAGTTAGGTCTAGCCTAGTAGTGTGCTATTCTTTAATAGACTAGAATGATAAATAGTTAGCATGGAGTAAGTTAGCCCAAAGGAGTACTTAGTATGAGTGGTAGTATGTGATGCCATTAATACATGGCACAAGTATGACTTGAAGCTACTTATGAAGTGTCCTCTTATGTGATGCATGCTTAGCTAGGATTGTTGCTTTATTTTCCTTCCATGATATGATTGACTCAACATGGTAGTTTCTTGTCCTTATGAAGTAGGTCAAGAATGACACGTATGATTCGTAAGCATGAATAGAGTGATGTCAAGATATTCTTAGTGTGAGTGGTATTATGGGATGCCACTCATGCATTGCACAAGTATGCCTTGAGGTTACTTAGGAGTATAATTGTTCTTATGTCATGAAAACCTAGGTCGTAGCTATGAATATGAACTATGCCCAAGAATGACTAAAAAGAGGTACTTAGCTTGGATGGTATTATGGGATGCTATTTTTGCCTTGCACAAGTATACTTTGAGGTGGCTTGTGAAGTAGTTCACTTGTAATATGAAAGACCTAAGGTTGAAGTATGTAAATATGAAAACCTAAGTAGAGACTATGCTATGAACATAATGTACCGCCTATGCTCATTTATTTTGTCTTATGTTAACTTTTGATTAGAAGAAGCTTATGTTGGAGATTATATTATGACTATGTGATTATCTCTTATGCTTATGTCTTATGTTGACTAACCGTTTTGAGATGCTCTTATGATGTTGTGCTAGCTTTCACAGTTGGTACATTTTGTACTAATGCATATTTCCTACATTCTAATCAAATGTAGGGTCTTGGAGATCGAGTTGCTTTGGAGGCTAGGTTCCTAAGGTGCAAGAAGCGTTGAAGAATTGGTGAGTCCTCATAGCTTCTAGGGCAAACCCCTTATGTTTCCTTTATGTCAATTCTTTATGTTGTAGACATTTATGTGGGCTGCGTCCCAAGTCTTTTATTCAAGAGTTTTAATAGATGGTTTGAGACAAAGTTGTAGTAAAGACTTCCAGTTGCTTATGAAAATGTTTTCGATTGTATGGCTTATAAAAGTTTTAAATTCTCCCATACTTTCTATGATTATATGTTATGATTATGATAAGGGCTTGTATGCGACCCCTTCAGGGGTCAAGTATGGCATGTTACGTCTAGGGGTACCCCTGGATAGTGACAAAAGATCTCATGGATAGCCTTGGATTGAGAAATTATACCCTTCCAATGGTTAGCTTGAACTAGCATGAGAAGATGCTAGCATGATAGCATGATTTGGTAGGGCTAAACCATTTTATTGGTAGCTTTGATTGAGCAGTAGTACCCTTCCTTGAGTAGCTTGGACTTGCATGAGAGTGTGCTTTCCATGATAGCTTGGTCTAGCATAATGAGGTGCTTTTCCTTGATAGCCTAGAATTGGTAAATTGTAACTATTCATGAGTAATGTTTGTGTTGGACTAGTAAAGAAGTGTTTTTCCATGTATAGTAGAGATAGCCAAAGAGGGACAAGTCCCTAATAAAGGTAGCATGTTTATGATGAATCAAGGTTATTTCAAGGAAGTATCATAAGTATGTTTTAATATGAGATTTGCTTGTATGATGTAAACTTAGCTTGGATTGTTTCTTGAGTTGCCTTCCTTGATATATAAGAAAAGAGGTGATGACCTATGTAATAAGTAAGAACAAGTTGAGGTTACTTGAGAAGTGTTCCTCTGATGATATGATGATTTATGTGCATTGAATATGCTTATGACTTATGTCGTTAGCTCTTATGATTATGGTATATGTCTTATGTTGACTAATGCCTATATTATGCTTATGTTGATGATTTATGCTAGCCATCATATTTAGTACATTTTTGTACTAACACATACTCTTGCCTACATTCTTAACAAATGTAGGGTCCAGCGATATTCGCTTCCATCCTTGTGGCTAGGTTCATAGTAAAGCAAGGAGTGAAGATTTGGTGAGTCCTCATAGTATCAAGGATTTTATCACCTTCCCTTTATATCTTTCATTTTATTGTATAGAACTATTGTATGGGTTGCTTCCCAAAGACTATTCATGTTTTAGATGGTTTGAGACAAGTATTAAAGACTTCTGCTTCGTTTTATAAAAGACTTTGACTGTATGGAAAATGTTTTAAATTTTCACACCATTTTCTATTACTTTATGTTATGATACGCTAAGTAGCTTATATGAGGCCTCTTGGGGTCTTGTACGCCATGTTACGTCTAGGGTGTACCCCTGGGTCGTGACAAACTTGGTAATCAGAGCAAAAGGTTTAGAATAGTTCTAAGATGTCTCAAAACCACGTATAGTAGAGTCTTTTTCATAAGTGTGAAGTGTGCCACATTTATGAATGAGAAGCTATTAGATGACAGGGAAACTTCACTTCTTCATTACTCTAAGTCATGCCATAGAGTTTAACTCTATAAGGTCTTTCTCCTAATCCTTACCCGATGGTCTACAAGATATGACTACTGCAAGGGCTAATGCTAGAAGGAATGCAGAAGACATGGTGGATCAAGAAATTCATCCACAAACTCCGATTGACCCTTTGGGTGAAAATGTGATTAATGTGGAGTTTAGATCAGCTTTTCAAGTGTTGGCTCAACTGTGACGGCCCAAGCCAATAGGGATTTTAAATTTCCGCACCATTTTCTATGATATGCTAAGTGGCATGTATGAGGCCTCTCTGGGTCTTGTAAGCCATGTTGCGTCTAGGGTGTACCTCTGGGTCATGACAGTTTACAAATGAGTTCATGAGGAGTTTTGAGTATTATCTCTTTTAAGAGAATGTTTTAAGTAATTATCTCAAATTGAGGAAGAGTTATGTTTTTAAACATATGAGCATGAGTTATATATTATTAAGAAGAATATTGAGCACTGATATGGGGATGAGTTCAGACAACTCAAAATCCTCATGAACCATGTATGCCAACATGGGTAAAGGATCATACTTTTTAGTTGATTCCTTATTTCTTTCTAAGCTAAGCTTAGTGGATCCACTTAGTTGGGGATGTCCTATACTCCAGCAAGGTATAGAAAAGTTCTGGAAGCATGGGCGAGACGTTGTATCATCTCGTAACTCATAGTGATGGTTGTCGGTTAGAGAATCTCCCAAATAAGAGTAAAAGACCTTATTATTGTATTTTTAAATAAATTTAGTTATTATCTATTGTTTTAAACGAATTATGTAAATTACATCGTTATTATTGATTCATATTGAGTTGAGTATTCTTGAGTTGAGTTGAGATGAGGTGAGTATGTTTCTCTTTTATCAGTTCAAGCTTATGTTTATGCTTCAGAGTTCCCCATACATACTCGTACATTCAGTGTACTAACTCCATTTGGCATGTTTCTTTTTATGATGTAGATACATGTGTTAAGGGTCATCAACAGGCGCTCTATCGATAACACTTGCAGGCCCAGTTAGCTTTGGTGAGCCTCCTTGTTTACAGAGGGTCCAAGTTTACTTTTTAGTCTTACTAAGATGTTGTGGGTCTTGTCCCGATATCTATCATAGTTATTAGAGGCTTCATAGACAGTAGTGTTTTGAGGAGTTTTTTCCATTTCCATTATTGATGTTTAAGACTTTAGTTGCCTTCTTTTGGCTAGTTGAATGTTTCCAGACATTTTTGAGTTATTTATCTTTAAAACAAATCAGTAAATCATTACTTTTGAGTTCATATATTTTTGAGTAAGTCCTCTGAGTATTGAAGCAGGCCAAGGGTTCGGTTTGGGACCAGCAACAGTTCTCGAGTGTTGGCAATGTCCAAGGTGTAGGCTCGAGGCCTGACAAACTTGGTATCAGAGCCTAGAGTACAAGAGTCCTAGGGTATCTATGATGTCGTGTCTGTAAAGTCCTGGTTATTGGTGTGAAACGTGCCACATCTATAATTAGGAGGCTACAATATTAAGGAAATATTTCACTTCTTTCATACTCTTTTCGTGCGATAGAGGTCAACTCTATAAAATTTTATTTCTAATTCGTGCCTTCACGTATCTTTCATATCATGCCTCCATGAAGAGTTGTTCGAGGTCGTCCTGCTAGAAGAAATGTTGATCCCCAGGATCAAGGGGTCCCCAATGTACTAGAAGTTCAACTCCAATGAGAGGTCACTAATGTTGAGTTCTGGGATGCTATCCGGATGTTGAGTCAAGTGGTGACTAACCAATTTGGTCAACAAAGAGTGGGTCAAAAGGATGTGGCTGATACATCTAGGAGCTGTGAGTTCTTGAGAATGAATCCTTTAAAATTCACAGGGTCAAATTCCATTGAGGATCCAAAAAACATTGTGGAGGAGCTGCAGAAGGTGGTTAAGGTTATGCATTTTGTTGATGTTAAGCGTGTGGAGTTAACTGCATACCAACTCACAGGTGTTTCTAGGATTTGGTACAACCAATGGAAGAAGAGCAGAGCTGAAGGGGCATTAATTGTGAGATGGCCTGTGTTTGAAAGTTACTTTATCGGGCGTTTCTTTCCCATAAGCTGAGAGATGCAAAGTTAAGATAATTTTCCACTCTTAAATAGGAGTCTGTGAGTGTTCATCTGTACATCCTCAAGTTCACTCAACTGTCCAGTTATGCTCCGGAGATGGTTGCTGATATGAGGAGTAGGATGAGTTTGTTTGTGTCTAGGTTGTCTCGCCTGTAAAGCACAGAGGGTAAGGTTGATATGTTGATAGGGGACATGGACATAGCAAGGCTTAGTATCCATGTGCAGCAGGTTGAGGAAGACAAGTGGAAGGATAGGGAAGAGTTCCGCAGCAAGAAGGCTAAGACAACAGGTAATGAGTTCAGACAGTAGAAGGCCGAAAATTCGAACCGGTCATCTGTTTAACAAAGGCCAGCTAGACCTGATCCATCATCTGCTAGTGCACCTGAACCAAAGAATAGAGGTGAGTTCAGGAATCAAAATTCACAGAACTTCAAAGCTAGAACCGCTAGATCTCATGGTAGTGTGGCACAACGGGCTAACTGGACTCCTACATGTGCTAAGTATGGTAGAAACCACCAAGAAGCATGTCATGATGGCTCCACTGGCTGTTTCAAGTTTGGTCAAACAGGTTGCTTCATGAGAGAGTGCCCTAAGAACAGGCAGGGTAATAACAATAGGGGAATTAGAGCCCAATCTTCTTCAGCAGCTCCGGTAGACAGAGCTACTTCAGGGACAAGCAGAGGAGGAAACAATCCCTATGCTATCACCAGTCGCCAAGAGAAAGAGAATTTACCAGATATTATCACTGGTATGATCAAAGTCTTTACTTTTGATGTATATGCATTGCTTGATCCAAGAGCGAGTCTATATTTTGTGACTCAGTATATTGCTATGAGGTTTGATATTCTTCCTGAACGACTTCTTGAGCCCTTCATTGTTTCCACACCTCTTGGTGAGTCTATTCTAGCTGAGAGAGTTTATCCTGATTGTACCATCTCTATCAATCACAAGGACACCATGGCTGACTTAGTTGAGTTAGACATGGTGAACTTTGATGTTATTCTAGGAATGGACTGACTTCATGCTTGTTTTGCCTCAGTTGATTGTAGAACTCGAGTAGTTAAGTTCCAGTTTCCTAATGAGTGTGTTATAGAGAGGAAGAGTAGTTCAACAGCGCCTAAGAGTCGTTTCATTTTGTACCTTAAGGCCAGAAAGTTAATTTCCAAGAGGTGCATATATCACTTAGTCTAAGTTAATGACTCTAGTGTTGAGACACCGTCTATTCACTTAGTTCTAGTTGTTAGTGAGTTTCCAGAGGTCTTTCCAGATGATCTTCCCAGAGTCCCTCCTAAGAGAGAAATCAACTTCGGTATAGATATTCTTCCTAATACACAACCTATCTCCATTCCTCCATATAGAATGGCTCCAGTTGAGTTGAAAAAGTTAAAGAGCAGTTGTAAGATCTTCTTAATAAGGGTTTTATTCGATTCAATGTCTCACCTTGGGGCGCTCTAGTCTTGTTTGTGAGAAAGAAAGATGATTCTCTCAGAAGGTGTATTGATTACCGCCAGTTGAACAAGATCACTATTAAGAATAAGTATCCACTTCCAAAGATTGATGATCTTTTTTTATCAACTTCAGGGCGCCACTTGCTCTTCTAAGATAGACCTCAGATATGTCTATCATTAGTTGAGAGTAAGAGAAAGTGACATCCTGAAGACAACATTCAAGACCTGATATGGTCATTATGAGTTTCTTGTTATGTCGTTTGGCTTGACTTATGCTCCTACAGCGCTCATGGAGCTTATGAACAGAGTGTTTAAGCCATATCTGGACATGTTTGTTATTGTGTTTATTGATGACATTCTGATTTATTCGAGGAATGAGGAGGATCATACTAGTCATCTCAAAGTATTTCTTCAAACTCTAAGAGATAGAGAGTTTTATACCAAATTTTCCAAGTGTTAGTTTTGGCTTGAGTCTGTGGCATTCTTAGGTCGCATTGTATATACAGAAGGAATTCGAGTTGACACACAAAAGATTGAGGCACTATAGAACTATCCCATACACACGTCTCTAACTGATATAAAGAGTTT
The DNA here is from genome assembly GCA_029007595.1 of Solanum commersonii. Lineage (NCBI taxonomy): Eukaryota > Viridiplantae > Streptophyta > Magnoliopsida > Solanales > Solanaceae > Solanum > Solanum commersonii. The sequence continues at coordinate 14,603,536 of JAJTWQ010000002.1, forward strand.
CTTGGGATTGGCTGGTTATTATAGAAGGTTTTTCAAGGGGTTCTCATCTATTTCGTCCCTGTTGAAAAAGTTGACTCAGAAGACAGCGAAGTTTCAATGGTCTGAAGCTTGTGAGAAAAGCTTTCCAGAATTGAAAACTCGGTTAACTACTACCTCAGTGTTAACCCTACCAAAGGGTACACAAGGCTTCATTGTGTATTGTGATGTGTCAAGAGTTGGACTTGGTTGTGTATTGATGTAGAATGGTAAGGTTATAGCCTATACCTTCAGACAACTTAAGGTTCACGAGAAGAATTATCCAACTCATGATCTTGAGTTAGCTATTATAGTGTTTGCTTTGAAAATATGGTGTCACTTTCTATATGGTGTTCATGTTGATGTTTTCACCGATCACAAAAGTCTTTAGCTATAGTATGTTTTCAATTAGAAAGAGATTAGTCTCAGACAGAGAAGGTGGTTGGAGTTACTCAAGGATTATGACATGAGTATTCTCTATCACCCAGGTAAGGTTTATGTTATTGTTGATGCTTTGATCAAGTTATCTATGGGTAGTACTGCCCATGTTGAGGAAGAAAAGAAATATTTAGCCAAAGATGTACATAGACTTACACAATTGGGAGTTCAGTTGTTGGATTCAAATGAAGGTGGAGTGGTGGTGATGAATGGGGATGAATAAGTGAAAGAAAAACAAGACCAAGACCTAATTTTTCTTGAACTGAAGGCAAACGTTCATAAGCAAAAAGTGATGGCTTTTGAACAAGGGGGAGATGGTGTATTGCGGTATCAAGGAAGATTGTGTTTACCAAAGATGGATAAACTTCAAGAGAGGGTCATCCCATAGGCCAATATCCATATACTATATCCATCCCGGTTCCACAAAGATGTACCGTGACTTGAGAGAAGGCTATTGGTTGAGTAGTATGAAGAGGTGTATTGCAAAGTTCATTGCTAAGTACCCGAATTGCCAACAAGTCAAGGTAAGCACCAAAGGCCCAATGGTATGGCTCAGAACATAGATCTTATGGAATGGAAGTGGGAGATGATCAATATGGATTTCATTATCGGGTTGTCGCGATCTCACAGGCAACATTATTTGATTTGGGTAATTGTAGATCAAATGACTAAATCAGCCCATTTCTTGCCGGTAAAAACTACCTTTTCGACAAAAGATTATGCCAGATTATATATTTAAGATATAGTCGATTTCATGGAGTTCCTGTATCTATCATTTCAGATTCACCGCACAATTTCTGAAGTCTTTCCAGAAGGGATTGGGTTTGAAGGTAAATTTGAGTACTGCTTTCCATCCTCAGACTAGTGGTCAAGTAGAGCGCACAATTCAGACTTAGAGGATATGTTGAGGGCTTGTGTGATCAATTTCAATGGTAATTGGGATGATCACTTACCTCTCATAGAGTTTTCTTGCAACAACAATTATCACTCTAGCATCAAGATGACTCCCTATGAGGCTCTTTATGGGAGAAGATACAGATCTCCTATTGGATGGTTTGAGGTTGGTGAAGTTGGGTTGATAGGACCAGACTTAATTTATCAATCTATGGAGAAAGTGAAGATCATTCAAGGAAGGTTGAAAATAGCACAAAGTCATTAGAAATCCTATATAGATGTTAGGAGAAGAGACTTGAAGTTTGAGGTGAATGATTGGGTTAACTTGAAGGTTTCACCCATGAAGGGTGTTATGAGATTTAGTAAGAAGGGGAAACTCAGTCCCCGGTATATTGGTCCTTATAGAATATTGAAGAGAATTGGCAATGTAGCTTATGAGTTGGAGCTACCGTCAGAGTTAGAAGCAGTTCATCCGGTATTCCACATTTCTATGCTGAATAACTGTATAGGCGATCCTTCATTCATTATACCTACTAATAATATTGGTATCAAGGACAGCCTGTCCTATGAGGAGATACCCGTTCAGATTATGGATCGTCATGTTCACAAGTTTACAGCCAAGGAGGTTGAATCAGTTAAGGTCTAATGGAGGAATCAGTTTGTTGAGGAAGCTACTTGGAAGGCTTAAGAGGATATGAAGAAGAAATACCCATATCTCTTAAGGTGAGGGTTTTGAGAATGAAGGTTGTTCTTGATGTAACTTTGAGTGGGTTTTCAATGAATTTTGTTGAGTTTGTGAATCTAAATATGTTTGGGAGTAAACCATTCGACTATAGATGAGTTAGGCCTTGAATTGAAGCAAACAAATTCCTAAAAATCCGGGTAGGGAGTGGGGCATCGCGCCAGCATAGCGCCCAAACTACTGTTAAGTAGCTTGGGGCCTGGCGCTTTGCGCCACTCAGTGCGCCCCAAACCACCTTTAGTAGTTTTGGGGATGGCACCCCACGCCACTTAGTGCTCTAAGGTCGCCAAGTCCCCTACTCTTCCATCCTTATTTCCATGTGAGGTCCCTCGAATCGTACCTATGTTCTTTTCATGATTTCCAAACTTAAGATATTCATTAATACTTGAGAGATCATGCATATCCAAATCATAACTCTTGAATTCACATTCCTAATTCAAGGTAAAGTTGAGAGGAGAGTTCGAGAAAGTCCTTTTGAGTCATTTTGAGAAGTCTTTTGCAATCATTTATAAACTGTTTTGAGACTTGAGTAAATGAGTATGAGGATGAGGAGATTTGAGTACATTTTTTAAAATGAGTATGAGGGGAATAATTATTCCTAAGCATGTAACACTTTTACATTAAAATGAGAGGAAACCTCGGTTTCCAAATTAGTTCATGAGGAGTTTTGAGTATTATCTCTTTTAGACGAATCTTTTGAGTAATTATCTCACATTGAGGAAGATTTATGTTTTTAAACATATAAGCATGAGTTATATATTATTGGGAGTAGTATTGAGCACCTATATGGTGATGAGTTCAGACAACTCAAAATCCTCATAACCATGTATGCCAACATGGATAAAGGATCATACGTTTTAGATGATTCCTTATTGTGTTTTAACCATAGCTTAGTGGATCCACTTAGTTGAGGATGTCATATACTCTGGCAAGGTATAGGACAGTTTTTGGAAGTGTAGGCAAGACGTTATATCATCACGTAGCTCATAGAGATGGTTGTTGGTTACAGAATCTCCCAAATAAGAGTACACGAGTTTATTATTGTATTTTTTAAATACATTGAGTTATTATCTACCATTTTAAAAGCTTTATATAAATTGAATCTTTATTGTTGCTTCATATTGAGTTGAGTATTCTTGAGTTGAGTTGATTTGAGACAAGGTGGGTATGTTTCTCTTTTATCAGTTCAAGCTTATGTTTATGCTTCAGAGTTCCCCTTACATGCTCGTACATTCAATGTACTGACGCCATTTGGCCTGCATATTTTTATGATGCAAATACAGGTATTCAAGGTCATCAACAGGCGCTCCGTTGATTCCACTTGTAGTCCCAGTTAGATTTGGTGAGCCTCCTTGTTTCCGGAGGGTCCACGTTTACTTTTCAATCTTATTAAAATGTCACAGGTCTTGTCCCAATATCTGTCATAGTTATTAGAGGCTTCATAAACTATAGTGTTTTGAGGAGTCATTTCCATTTCCATTGTTAATGTTTAAGACTTGAGTTACCTTGTTTTGGCTAGTTAAATGTTTCCAGAAATTTTTGAGCTATTTATTTTTAAGACAAATGAGTAAATATTTACTTTTGAGTTCATATATTGTTGAGTAAGTCTTTCGCTGAGTATTGAGCCAGGCCAAGGGTTCGCATTGGGACCAACAATGGTTTTCGAGTGCTGGCCATGTCCAGGGTGTAGGCTAGGGGTGTGACACTTATATTTCTGAATTTAAAAGGTATAAACTTTATAGAATTGAAGCTAGAATATTTATGGAATACAACATCTCTTCTAAGCCTACAGGGTTTTAAATCCTATTTCAGAACAAATACATGTAAGTAGAAGTGTTGAATTTGATAAGGATAACGCATGAGACAGGAAGAAGATGAATGATTCTTCTTTACAAATCACTAATCAAGAACGAAGTGTCCAAGAAGGAAAGTTGATTCCAGAGAAAGAGGATTCTGATTATTTTGTAGTATAAGGTACAAGATCAATTGGAGATATCCATAGAAAATATGCAGTGTCGCTATATTGGAGCCGGCATGTGCAGACAATGCATTGCAAATTCCTAAATGGGAGGCTTCCATGGAGGAGGAGAACAATATGGATAACAAGAATAATACATAGGTACATGTACCTAGTCCTCACAACAAGCAGGTTCTCTGAACTAGATGGGTGTTCAAGATTAAGTTGAATTCATATAGCATACACAACAAGTACAAAGCAAGGCTGGTTGTAGAGGGGTATACACAACAACATGGAAGTACTTTTCATGAAACCTTTGCACCAACTGTAAGGTTTGGTACCATAAAATTACTTCTTGTGGTTGCAGCACACCAAGTGTGGCAAGTATTTCAATTGGATATTAAGTCCGCCATTCTTAATGAGTATCTTGAAGAGAAAGTTTATGTAGAGCAGTCTAAAGGTTTTAGAGGAGCAAGAGACAGGTATATTTGTTAAGAAAAGCTTTGTATGGCTTGAAACAAGAACTTAAGGCCTTGTATGCAAAAATGACTTATTTCTTAGGAATTGAGGTAAAATAATCATCTCAAGGAATATTTATTTCTCAGAAGAAATATGCTACCGAAATTTTAAAGAAGTTTTGTCTTGACAAATGTAAACCAGTAAGTACTCCGCAGTTCAAGAAGAGAAAATGATGAATGAGGATGAATCTAGTTTGGTTGATTCTTCAATTTATAGAAATTTGATTGGTTCCTTGTTGTATTTATCATTCATGAGGCCTGATATTATGTAAACAAAAAGTGTGCTATCAAGATTTATTCATTCACCAATTGAAACTCACCTCAAAGCAGCAAAGAGAACTTTGAGGTACATTCGGGGCACCATTGATTATAGTGTGTTTTATAAAAGAACCACATCTATGAAATTGTTGGGGTTTACTGATATTGGCTGGGATTGGTCACAAGATGACATGAAAATTGCTTCAAGATATTATTTCACTCTCAGATCAGGTGTCATTTTCTAGTGCACAAAGAAACAAGGATTTGTGGATCAATCAACAGTTGAAGCAGAGTACATTGATGCCTCGGGTGTTGTTAATCATGCTTTATTGTTTAAAAATAATTGATTGATTTAGGGTTCCATCCAAGCAAAAAAAACTGAAGTCCTTTGTGATAAAAAAAAATTGTTGGTGTCATGGTGAAGAATTCAGTCTTTCATGGAAAGATTAAAGACATTAAAATAAAATACCATTTCATTCGAGAAAGTGAAAGGGAAAATGAAGTTTTGATTTTGTATTGTTGTGGTGAAGATATACTAACTAATATTTTGACCAAACGCTATAGAAAAAAAATTGAGCTTCTTAGAGCTAAGCTTGGAGTATCCAACAACACCTGCATCAAGGAGAAGTGATGAAAAGTGTTATTTTTGTATGTGAGGCTAAGTGTTGTCAACTCAGTACTTTTGTCTTGATATTTTGTTGTAACTTTTGGATTATTTTTCTGTAAAGTTCAAGAATTGAGAAGATGGTTGTAATGTGTGGTAGATCTTTATTCAAGCTTAATTAAAATATATATATATATATATGTTTTAGGATTTATGGGATTTGACAGGCCACTTTATGTATATTTATATGGTGTAAACTTTTATTGTATATATGAATAATTGATCAGCTCCAAATTTGTTTTGCAGTTAAGCAACTAGATATTCGGCGATACTCATCTAGTCCAAGGCCACAAATAAAAATAAACTTAGCTTTGACATTCTAACCAAGAATCTTGAAGTCAGCCTCCTCGTATTCACTCTTTTCCTTTTGTACATCATTATTTTCAACATCTTTCTTAATTGGGTATTCTGGTCCATCAATAACTCTATTCCAAAGTTCATAATCTTCAGCCTGAATAAAAATTTCCATCCTTAATTTCCACCATGAGTAATGTTGGCCATTAAACAGCGGAGGCTTGTTGATATCTTGTCCTTCACTATATTCGAGTGGAGGTGTAGAATTCATCCCGATCTTTTCTTAGGTGGTTAAACTTTTAACAAGAAAACTTGTTCGGATACCAACTGTTAGTCTGCATGACCTAGTAATTTGCTGATTGTAACTTTTTGCCTAAATGTGAAACAAGTTGCCTAATAGGTTTCAGCAAATTAGTAAGGACAGTAAGTAAAATCACAATATTTTTACGTGGAAAAACACCCGACTCAAAAGGTGTAAAAAAACATGGCTTGTACCCCTACATGATTTAACTTCAACTTCACTAAATGACTGAGCCTCCACAGAAAATAGATTACAAGCCTATGTAACCTAAGGAAATACGAACTATAATTCCCAAACTTCAACACAAACCACCCAAGGTATTGTTCCCAAATCTTAGAGTTAACACAACCTAAAGATAACACACCCGATTCATTTTATAACTCAGTGAACTAAGATTACATCAAGACTTGATCACAAAGAAAATCTCCTAACACATAAAATCTATAAAAAGGACCAGGTTCTTCGATTTGTTCCTTCAATTCGCTAGTAGCACTTACGAATTCAATTTTTCAATTTCTCCTTTTTGCTCTGTAAGTGCACACGTATTCTGGATAACTTCGCCTCTATTTAAGCACAATTCTTCATAGAGTTATTGTTCACTTCAAACTACTTATTAACTTGAACTCTCTCGACTTAGAGTTGTACTTCAAGTAAGACTCCTTCTTCAATACAAACTCCTTCCTTCTTAAGACTCCTTCTTCAAATTACATTCATTGATTCTTTTGTATTGTAGTCAAACTACAACACATTAATTCAACAGTAACTTGAAAAGTTCTACTTTAAGTGAGACTCATTCGTCAATTAAAACTCCTTGCCTCTTTAGACTCGTTCTTCAAATCAAACTCATTGATTATTTCTCTTCAATTCATCAGGTGTTACTTCCTTGGGATTTCTCGCGAAATTTAGATTATCCATTCCTTTATTTCTGCACTCTTGTCTTTGTTTATCTTAAAAGCTTTTCCGAATTCAACTGATCATGATAGTGTACCTTTGGACCATGTTGACTGACGTATTTCATCTTACTTTGTCAATTATCAAAACTATACAAATCCCAACACCGCCCTTCATGATCGGTGAATAGTTAAATGTCACCTTGTGCGCCTAAGAGGACCTTAAATTTTGCTCTTCAGTCTTTCACTTTCGGCAATGCGAGTAGATTTGCCTTTAGAAATTTGGCGGATCGGCGATGAGACTTTACTTCGCCCATTGAATTTAAAACTTGGGCTCGATACACTGTGCATTTCAGTGATGTTCAATTGTTTGGGTGATTCTTTCTTTCGATCATCAGGTTTGGACTTTCTACTCTTTATAATGTTCTCGGTCATTCTTCAAAGTGTTCATATTTACCTTGTCCCTTAGCCTTCCTAGCTGTAGATCATTAAAATATGACATAATTAGGCATTGAGGACACCAATTATTGAATTAAATAACCTCAAATTAGTGTAAAACTATCAGTCATCAATGGGATTGAGTTCACTTCCAATCAATTCAAGGATTTTCTTTGGAAAGAAGGAACTCATCATCAAGTTACAATCACTCACACACCTTAACAAAATGGTCTAAGTGAAAAAAAAAAATAGGTCTATTATGAATATAGCTCGATGTCTTCTATTTGAGAAAGGCTTGCCTAAGGTGTTATGGGCTAAATCTATCAATATCGTTGTCTATCTTTGGAATACATTTCCAATAAGAGTTGTTGAAGGAAAGACTCTATACGAAGCATGGATTGGAACTAAGCCATCGGTTGCTCATCTTAAGATATTTGGTTTTATTTGTTACTCTTATATTCCTGAAGTTAAAAGGTATAAACTTTATAGAGCAAATGTTGGAATATTTATGGGATACAAAATCACTTCTAAAGGCTACATGATTTTAAATACTATTTCACAACAAATACATGTAATTTGAAGTGTTAAATTTGATAAGGATGTTGCATGAGATCGGAAGAAGATGAAGGTTTCTTCTTTACAGATCACTAATCAAGAACGAAGTGTCCAAGGAGAAAAGTTGATTCCAGAGTAAGAGGATTCTAATGATTTTGTAGTACAAGGTACTAGATCAATTGGAGATATACATAGCAGATGCAGTGTCGCTATATTGGAGCCAGCAAGTGTAGACAACACACTGCAAATTCCTAAATAGGAGGCTTCCATGGTTGAGGAAATCAATATGAATAACAAGAATAATACATGGGTGTATGTACCTAGTCCTCACGACAAGCAGGTTTTTGGAACTAGATTGGTGTTCAAGATTAAGTTGAATTGAGATAGTGCACACAACAAGTACAAAGCAAGTTTGGTTGTGGAGTGGTATACACAACAACATGGAATTGATTTTCATGAAACCTTTGCACCAGCTGCAAGGTTTGGTACCATAAAATTACTTCTTGTGGTTGCAGCACACCAAGGGTGTAAAGTATTTCAATTGGATGTTAAGTACAACTTTCTTAATGAGTATCTTGAGAAGGAAGTTTATGTAGAGAAGTCTGAAGATTTTAAAGGCGTTGGAGACAGGTATTTTTGTTAAGAAAAACTTTGTATGGCTTGAAACAAGCATTTAAGGCCTTATATGCACATATCGATAGCTACTTACTTAATTTGGGGTTTAAGAGAAGTTACAATGAAACAACCATGTATATTCTTCAAAATTATGATTTCTTACTAGTTTCCCTTAATATTCATGATCTGTTGGTGATTGGCAGTAGCACACAGTCTATCACACACTTCGGAGAGCAAATGAAGAAGGTATTAGTAATGAATGATTATTTTTTTAAAATGACTTATTTCTTGGGAATGGAGGTTAATTAATAATTTCAAGGAATATTTATTTCTCAGAAGAAATATGCTACCAAAATTTTGAAGAAGTTTTTTCTTGACAAATGTAAACCAGTAAGTACTCCGCAGTTCAAGAAGAGAAATTGAAGAAGGAGGATGAATCTGATTTAATTGATGCTTCGAATTATAGAAGTTTGATTGGTTCCTTGTTGTATTTATCAGCCATGAGGCCTGATATTATGTACACAAAAGGTGTGCTATCAAGATTTATGCATTTACCAATTGAAACTCACCTTAAAGAAGCCAAAAGATTTTTGAGATACATTCGGGCACCATTAATTATGGTGTGTTTATAAAAGAACCACATCTATGAAATTGTTGGGGTTAACTAATACTAGTTGGGATGGGTCACAAGATGACATGAAAAGTGTCAAGCACTAAGCCTGCACCCGAGGCGGGACTGGCACTCGAGGACCATAGTCGGCTTCAAGTGAACCCTTGGTCGGGCTTAACTTATAGAAGGAGACTTAACTTAACAGAGATAAACCCATATAACTCAAGAATGTTAATAAGAAAACATTAAACTAGCCAATAAGGCAAACTCAAGTCTTTAAACAACATATGAAATGAATAAGACTAAAGAACTATGACTACTCGTCTATGAAGCCTCTATAACAAAGAGGGATGTCGGGACAAGACCCCCGATCATCCTAACAACTAAAATACTAAATTAATGTAAAAGGAGTCATCTGAAAAGCAAGGAGGCTCACCAACTGACTCTGAGTGCTCAACTGGATCAACAAGGCGTTGGATGTTGATCCTGGATACCTGTGTCTGCATCATAAAATGATGTAGGCCAAAAGGCATAAGTACATTGAATGTACGAGTATGCGAGGGGAATACTAAACAAGAAATAAGCTTGAAAGGAATTTGAAAAGAACACTTACCTTAGATTTACTCAACTCATGAATAACTCAACTCAAATGCAAAAACAACAATAATAGTGCAATTTATACAAAGCATTTAAAACAGTAGGTGACAACTCAATGTATTAAAGAAAATACAATATCAACTCAATTACATATAAAGTAATATAATATTGTGGGAGTTTTAATAATCGACAACCATCATTATGAGCCTAAGTGATGATACATCGTCTTGCCCACGCTACCAAACTGTCCTATACTTTGCCGTCATATAGAATACCTTACCTAAGTGGATCCACTAGTGTATGCTAAAAAGCACTAAGGAATCATAAGGGTGGAAAGTTTGGCGTCCCTGGCACTCTGAGAGACGTAGGGCGCTAGAGGCAAAACTTCAGAGAATGGGTTGGGGCACTATGGCTGGCGCGGTGCCCCATAGCCCAAACTTTAGAGTCCCTGTTGAGGCACTCTGGCTGGGGAGGCCACCCATGCCCTTGCCCAGGTGACCAATGACTTTTCTTCTTCGTTTTTCAACTCTAAACCCCCTATTTCAACTTGGTTCTTTTCCCGAACACTTAGAATCAACTATAACATCAATATATGTAATATTCTACTAAAAAACACATCTAAAATCATGAATCAAACTCAAGGAACTTCAACAACAAGTACCCACAAGATTTCAAACGAATTATCATCAAGAACTCATAAGATGTGCTTTCAAAACAATACAACTTCAAAGAATTAAATCAAGATTGGTGCATGGATGAATTAACCCAACGCTATGTAATCTCACATACCTCGTAGGATTGAATCCTTGGCGAAATCGACAACCAAAAGTATACGATCTTGACTAATCTTGACTTTTCTTCTCCTTTCTCCTCTTTTCTCTTTTCTCCAAGCCCTAGCGTGAAATTCCAATTTTTTAAACTGATCTAATTCTAATTAGACCCTAATTTAATTGCCAAAAAATAAATAATATAATTGGTTAAGGAAAAGACCAAACTACCTTTCCAAAATCCGGATTGGACTTTCCTTATCCAAACAACCCAACTTCCAATGGGCATATTTCACTAATACAAACTCGAAATCATGTAAAATCCATGGAGTTGGAAAGATAATTCAAAGATATTTCCTGCGGTATCTGAAAGCACTAAGGAATCATCTAAAAAGTATGATCCTTTCTACCCATGATGGCTACATGGTTTATGGAGACTTGAGTTATTATGAACTCGCGTACCCATATCGGTGCCCAATACTACTCCCAAAATATACTCAGCTCATATGTTTTCAAAACAAAATCTCTTTCTTTGGTTTGAGATAATTACTCAAAACTTAGCTTAAAAGTTCTCTTGAAAATCAGTGTTTCCTTTCTTACTCAAATGTGAAAATATTTTAACTCTTAGGAATAATTAGTTCCCGTATAATCTTTGAAGAAATGAATTTTTACTATACTCTTTACGTAACTCAAAACTCAAGCCTTAAAACAAAGTTAAAATGTTTGTAAAAGACTTCGGAAAACTCTTTGAACTCGTCTTGACTTGAATCTTAGCTTTCCTTGAATTGAAGTATGGATTCAAGGCTCGTGATCTCATGTTTATAGATGATTTCATGTTGTTTAGACGTACCTTAGAGTGTAGAAATCGACTAGAAAACTTAGGTACGTTGCTAAGGAACTCATACGGAAAGAAGTGGAAAAGGGTGGAAAGCCTGGCATCCTTAGCACTCTGAGAGATGTGGGGCACCAGAGGCAAATATTCAAAGAATGGGTTAGGGCGCTCTGGCTGGTGCATCACCCCAGAGCCTAAACTTCAGAGTCCCTGTTGGGGCGCTCTGGCCTGCCAAGGTGACCTCCGACTTTTCTTCTTCTATTTTCAACTCTAAACCCCTTATTTCAACTTGGTTATTTTCCCGAACACTTAGAATCAAATATATCATCAATATATGTAAGATTCTACTAAAAAACACACTTGAAATTAGGAATCAAACTCAAGGAACTTCAACCACAATAAACCACAAGATTTCTAACGAATTATCATCAAGAACTCATAAGATTTGCTTTCAAAACAATAAAACTTCGTTGAATTGAATCATGATTGGTGTGTGGGTTAACTAATCCAATGCTATGTGATCTGACATACCTCGTAAGATTGAATCCTTGGCGAAATCCACAACCAAAAGTGTACGATCTTGACGAATCTTGACTTTTCTTCTCCTTTTTCCTCTTTTCTCTTTTCTCTTTTCTCCAAGCCCAAGCGGGAAATTCCAATTTTCTAAAATGATATAATTCTGATTAGACCCTAATTTAATTACCAAAAATGAAATAATATAATTGGTTAAGGAAAAGACCAAACTACCCTTCTAAAATCTGGATTGAACTTTCCCTATCCAAACAACCCAACTTCCAATGGGCATATCTCACTCATACAAACTCGAAATCACGTAAAATTAGAGGCGTAAGATAATTCCATGATATTTCCTTTGGTATCTAGAAGCACACCTAATTTATTCTGAGCTAGGAGTTATGGTCGTTTGAAGTTGACCCAAAACTCATTCTTAACTTAACCAATTTTTCCAAATCTTTCATTCTCTCCAAAAACCACTCTTTATAATTCTAGCTATTTCTAGTTCTTTCAAATAGCGAGGTGTTACAAAAATCACTTCAAGATATTATTTCACTCTTGGATTAAGCGTCATTTGTTGGTGCACAAAGAAACAAGGGTTTGTGGCTCAAGCAACAGTTGAAGCACAGTACATTGCTGCCTCAGGTGTTGTAAATCAATCTTTATGGATGAGAAAAAACTTGATTGACCTGAAGTCCTTGTTGATAACGAATTTATTGGTGTCATGATGAAGAATTCAGTCTTTCATGGAAAGATTAAGCACATTAAAATAAAATACCATGTCATTAGAGAATGTGAAAGGAAAAATAAAATTTTGATTTTGTATTGTTGCGGTGAAGATAAACTAACTAATATTTTTACCAAAGCGCTACAGAAAAAAATATTTGATCTTCTTAGAGTTAAGCTTGGAGTATCCAGCAGCACTTGCATCAAAGGGAAGTGATGAAAGGTGTTATTTTTGTATGTGAGGTTAAGTGTTGTCAAGTTAGTACTTTTGTTTTGATATTTTGTTGTAACTTTTGGATTATTTTGTTGTAAAGTTCTAGAATTGAGAAGATGGTTGTAATGTGTGGTAGAGCTTTATTCAAGCTTAATATAAGAAAGTATGTTTCACGATTTAAGGGATTTGACAGGCCACTTTATGTATCTTTATATGGTGTAAACGTTTATTGTACATATGAACAATTGATCAGCTCCACTTTCTCTAGATTTCCTCTCTTTTCATGTTTGTTTTCTCTTTCTCTCCTTAAATACTTCATCTTCTAAGACCAAAATGGTATGCAAGCCATGACGTACTTTATATGGGTTAAAACAATCTTATCAAGCATGATTTGGTCGATTAATTAGCTTGACTATGAAGAAGTATGGCTTCCAACAAAGTAATTTATACACGATACTTTATTCCTAAAACACAGTTTAACAATTAAAAATGGCAATGCTAATCATATACGTAGATGACATGATTATTACGAGGAATGATTTTTTTTAAGAAATTTCTAAACTCCAGTGTCTAGTTTTTTCAACGTGCGTCTTGTTTACCAAATGGAGAAGCAAGCAAGTACAAACTGTTTTTCCTTGTTGTAACATTACCAAAGTTGACAGTCATATCGAGTTGTTGAGGAGCAACTCCATTCACAAGTTTCCAATCAAAATGGCAAAGTAACTGAGCTAGACATAACTCCATACTTGCCATACTAAAATTTATGTCTGGACAAATTCTTCTACCAGTTCTAAATGATATGAATTGAAAATGATTTCCACTAACATCTCTCTAGCTCAAATTTCTCAGCTTCTTCCCAATATTCTGAAGCCCTCCCAAGTGCCCACATATTCACAATACCTATTATGCACACATAGTTACCAATTAGGTTGGGTTCCTCATGATTAAACCATATATATAGATTCAAAGTATTTTTAAAAATCAGAAGAAATAATTTGATATAAAGAAAGGATAGGAGCATATTACCTATCGTTTTATTGGGTATAGTGTATCCATTAATGTGGCATTGTTGTGTGGACTCTCTTGGAATTGATAAGGGTCCTGGAGGGTGAAATCTTAGAGTTTCTTTAATAACCATTTTGAGGTATTTAAGTTTTTTAAGATCAATTTGATCAATGGTTGTCTTTCCATTGAAGGCTTCTCTAACTTCAGTTTGTGCTTCTTCCATCATGCTTGGATTCTTCATCAGTTCTGACATAGCCCACTCTAATACTGTTGATGATGTTGCACTTCCAGCCACAAACATGTCCTGCACATCACACACATAAATATTAGATCTAACCATCTAAAATACATCTAAAGATTCAAATAGGTAATTTCTTATATCAGTATCCAACTTTTACTTTTATTATATTAGAGTCATACATAAGACTTTTAAACTCAAAAATGTCACATGTATATTAGGTTAGGCGAGTTGCTAAATTTTCATAAGTATTATAAGGTGTATATTGAATATATATATATACTAACTAATCTAAAACAAACTATAGCATTAGTGGTACAATATTTATTAATATGTAGATAAAAAGATCTTTAATAGATCAAATCAAATAGTTGTTTAAGCAATAATATCATTATAACTAATTTTAATGTAACTAATGTCATCATTATTAATACACTTTATTTAATATTATTCTTATACACGGTATCAAATAACTCATTATGATTTAGGGAAAAATTCAGTGTTTCTTGCCGATATTTTATTTTCTATAATATCTAGTTATCATTGAGTTATTTTTTATTACAACAAATAAATTGATAAATATCATAAAACAATTGAAGATTATATAAGTATCCACTAACAAATGCAGATTTGGCTCATCCACACAACACTTTCTTTCCATTTCCACAAATATAATTTTTAAAGAAATTAAACAAGTATCTTAATCATAATTAATTATTAAAAGTAGTCTTTGAAGAAACCGTACCCCAAGATCAAGAACCTGATTCTTATATATTTGCTTAAGATAGAAAGTAAATAGTAAAACAGAACTTCTTCTTGAAAAAACCTTCCTCACTCTAGGAAGGAAAAAGTAAGTTTTATTCTTTCACAACTATTTCACGATTGCAACTCGATAATCAAAACCTCAACAACTATCAATTAACTATAATCGATCTAAACAACTCCCAAGAAGTCAAACCCACTTCTTGATTTCAAAACTCACAACCTCTCGACTCTCCAAGAAGCCAAACCCACCTCTTGTTGACAACCCTCACAAACTCTCACACAAACACTAATTCAACTAAGAATTAATGCGACTCGAACTATTACAAAAGAATACCAGAATCTAGAACTATTTTGATCTCACACCCTTGCTGGCCTTTGCTGCTATTCTCTCTCACTTTTTCTTCTCTCTATTTGTGAATTGCAAAGTCCAAGTTTCTTGTCTCGATTTTACGCCTTATATAGAAAATCTGGATTTTGCCTTCTTTGACTTCGACATGAAAAAGGACTTCTTGCGTTGTTTTTTTTTCCATATTTGCCTGTAACTTTCTTTCCTTATTTGTTGATATTTCACCTTTCCTTGCTTGTCTCTAACTCTTTTTATTGTATTTTTTTACCGCTTTTGACTCGGAGTGAACCTTTCCTTGTTTGCCTCTAACTCAGAGTGCTGCTGTTAAGCTTTATTGATTTGGACTCTACTAATTTCACGTGCGCCTTTCTGGTGTATTTAATGTATGTATATATGCACCTTGTTCATATATCTTGTCATCATCAAAAGCATTTATATGACCATGTCATTTTCATCAGATTCCCCCTTTTTGATGATGACAAAATACATACACATCCTACCATAATGCTTGTGTACCTGCGACCCTGCTACACAACTGTTCCCCCTTTTGACATATCAAAAAGACTTAGAGAATTAAGCAATAAGTAGAAAATATAATATATTCAGAGAATAAAAAGCAACACAAGAACAAAGTAGCACAAAATGACCATAATCTAAGGATATTAGCCATCCTAACCAATATCAGTGTAACCACACACACAAGAACCCAGGGAATCAAACCAAAACATGTAGGCACTAGAGTGTTAGCCCAAGAGGCCACATCAAAACTCAAAAACCAAAAAGGCAGAACATCACAAGTATTAACAATTATCTGAACAAGAAAAGAAGGGATCTAATAGGCTAAGGTAGAAGGGTTAGGATGAGGAGAGGGCAAAGCAAGAACTCGTAGCATTTGATCCATACGAGTATTGTTGTCAAGCTGTTGCTTGATAATTTGATCCTTCAACTTTGAAACTTCCCCCTGAGAAGCAGCCAACTTCGTTTGAAGAGTTAGAACTTCGCTCTTTAATTCCTCATTCTGAGCCTTAGCCACATTAAGTTCATGAAGTAGAGTAGCAACAGGGCCAGCAACACGTGGTGGAACAGTATGAAACTGGTCCGCATCATCCAAAAGATTGCAGTCGGCCAGTGTAGACCTGGTGATCATGTCATTTATGTTCAACAACCGACCTTCCTGAAAAGGCACCCCAAACTCCTGAAACACAGTAGTCAACAGATTTTCATAGGCCAGCTAATGAGGCCTTTTGGGATCAACAACTCTAGCCATATGCTGGATCATCAGAGAGGGCCAGTCAATTGGGTCCATGTTTTCTAAAGCATGACCAATGCCCATATCTCTAAAAGATGCCTCATGGTGTCGTTCACCCCTAGGCAGTATACCCTTATGAACCATTTCAAACACCAATTTATGAAACGACGACATCTCCCCTTTCAACACTTTCCTTGGATGAACATTTACCCTCCCCTGTGTGAATTTTGAAGTGAGCACACAATTTTCCTCCTTCGTCTAGTTATACTCAACCAACCCAGTACATGGTATGTGAAAAATCTCACCCAACCTAACCCTGTCAAATACCAATTCCACACAATGGATAGACGAAGTGACCACAATATTGTCCAACACAATCAAGTTAGTATAAAACTCAATGACTTCATTATCATAGACCATAGCATCAGTTTTTAAGAACATATCTACCCACTCCTGAGCCGCAAACAGAGCCAGTAATTTTTTTACGGCAGGAAACTCCCTAATTTTTGAATAAATAGTTCTACCCCGTAAGACAGTTTTGGACCTAAAGTACGCCTCCTTCCCCATGGACAAAAACTTAATCTCATTCTTAGTAAGGGTTTGAGAAGGGGGAGGGGTGGAGTAGTGGACAGATTCAACACCCTCGTCATCAGTATCCAGAACTATAGGGGTTTTGGGAGTGCGAACGGGGGACTTACCGGTGCGGTGACGTTTCTTGCTTGACTCAGTAAGCACTTGAAGTCGAGCGTTACTTGCACTTCTAGTACGGGGAGGGCGGAGAACTGCTTGTTTGACAGCAATATGTTTACGAGGTCTCCAGGGACCCAATTTCTTGAGTGGAGAAGGGGAATCTTTGGGGGCATCCGATGGGGTAAGGGGGACGGAGGGATTTTAGTTCACAGTCTATGGAGAAGGGTTTTGGAGAGGGTTAGGGTTTGGTGGGTTGGGTGATAAGGGTGATTGAGGGAAGAAGAGAGGTGTTTGGAGAGAATTATCAGGGGTTTTGGAAGACGGGGATGAGGCAAGAAGTATTTTTGAGGCATGCTGGTGGGTGAAAGGTGACGGTGGTAGCGGTGGGACAATGGGTTGTTGGGGAGTTTGAAGGGTGGAGGCAGATGGAGTGGTGGCAGAAACACTTTCCCCTGAGAGGGAGCCGTGAGTGATTTTGGAGAGGGGTGTTTTTCCGGTGAAAGGACTGGTTCATCTTCATCAGAGTAGTCGATAAGATGAAAAGAAGAAGCCATGGTGATGGTAGTGTAGGGGATGCGTGTAGGTTTTGGAAAAAGGGGGAGAAAAAGAGCTTGGGATTAGAGACGTAATGATGGTACTTTCTTGATATTTCTATTTGTTTTGAGTCTTGGGAATTCTAAGAGACGATTGTCAAATCAAGAGGAGTTGATGGATTTATTTATGATAATTTTTCCCGCCAAAATGATAGGTGATTAAACAGAAGTCGTGAAAGATGAGAACCAGGTGTTTAGGGTATATGTTCTGACAAAGGCTAATGCTTATGAAGTAATGACACATTCAGTAGTTTGAGGAGTAGTGCATACCTGTGAGGATGAGAACCTGGTTCATACTGAAATGGCTTTTCTGATTATAGTTATAGGAAACTAAGGGTAATATCATTAGACCTTTATCACAGTGCATAAGTTGTTCTTAGTGAATATCTACAAGAGTTAGTTATATTAGTCTCCTCATAGTAGTCCTGAAACACTAGCCCTAAAGATAATCAATTTTTTTGAAAGGGTTCTCTTCCAAGTGCCTTAGTGAAAAATCAGCGATCTGGTCCTCAGTCTTGCAAAAAGTCATTATAATGAGGCCTTTTTCAACATTATCCCTAAGAAAGTGATGTCGGATGTCTATGTGTTTGGTGCATTTATGTTGAACCGGGTTCTTTGCCATATTGATAGCACTTGTATTATCACACATGATGGGGATGCAACCTACTTGTACTCCAAAATCTTCTAGTTGTTGTTTGATCCAAAGTAGTTAGACGCAACATGAAACAGCTGCCACATATTCTACCTCAGCCGTTGAGAGTACAACTGAGTTTTGTTTTCTGGTTGCCCATGAAACAAGACAAGGTCCCAAAAAGTGTGCCATCCCAGATGTGCTTTTTCTATCAACCAGGTACCCGGCATAATCAACATCAGCAAATCCTACCAGATCAAAGGAGTCACCTGAGGGGTACCACAGCAGCAGGTCCATAGTACCTTTGAGATACCAAAATATTCTTTTGACTGCCTTTAGAGGGATTCTTTAGGGTAAGACTGAAATCTTGCACATAGCCCAACACTATACACAATATCGGGTCTGCTGGCAATTAGGTACAGAAGAGATCCAATCATTCCTCTATATTTTGTATCATTTACCGAAGAACCAACTTCATCCTTGTCAAGCTTAGTTGTAGTACGAATAGGAGTGTCAATTGTCTTTGCTTCATACATCTCAAACTTCTTTAGTAATTCTATGATGTACTTTTGCTAATAAATTGATGTACCTGATGGAGACTGCTTGATTTGGAGGTCTAGGAAGAAAGTCAGTTCACCTATCATACTCATCTCAAATTCACTACTTATTAACTTAGCAAACTCAACTCCGAGTGAGGCATCAGTTCCTCCAAATACTATGTCATCGACATAGATTTGTACGATAAGTAGATCTGGACCTTGCTTTCAAAAGACTAGTGTGTTGTTTATCTTTCCACGTGAGTATCCATGTGTGAGGAGGAATGTGGATAAGCGGTCATACCAAGCACGTGGAGCTTGTTTCAGCCTATATAACGTTTTGTCAAGTTTATAGACAGACTCAGGGTGATCTGGGTCCTCAAAGCCAAGGGGGTTGTTTCACATAAACTTCTTCTTGAAGAAATACATTTAGAAAGGCACTTTTTACATCCATCTGATAAAGTTTAAACTCTATGTGAGCTGCAAAAGTGATTAACATCCTTATAGCTTCCATTCTTGCCATGGGGGCAAAAGTTTCGTCATAGTCGATTCCTTCTTCCTGATTGTACCCTTGTACAACTAGTCTTGCCTTGTTTCTAGTGATTTGCCCTTGGCCATCCAGCTTGTTTCTAAAATCCCATCAAGTGCCTATCATAGTTCTATCATGTGGTCTGGGAACTAGGTTCCATACTTTGCTTCTTTCAAACTGACTCAGTTCCTCCTGCATGGCAATGACCCAGTCTGGGTTTGTCAGAGCTTTTTTAATATTTTTGGGTTCAATCAGTGATAAATATGCTGAGAAGGCACATATGTTCCTCAATTTTGATCTGGTGTGGATTCCTGAATCCAAGGGTGTAAGAATATTTTGTAGCGGATG
Organism: Solanum commersonii; assembly: GCA_029007595.1. Taxonomy (NCBI): domain Eukaryota; kingdom Viridiplantae; phylum Streptophyta; class Magnoliopsida; order Solanales; family Solanaceae; genus Solanum; species Solanum commersonii. The sequence goes on from JAJTWQ010000002.1 coordinate 14,623,304, forward strand.
AGAGCTTTGATGTTTCCAGCTATTTGGTTGACCATCTCCAGTGACTTCAGGTGTTGATGGATCAGGTTCACCTTCTTCCTATTCAACAAATGTATTTTTAGTTTCATGGTTGATAGGTCTTATTGTGATGGGTTGCTCCTCAGTTCCATCCTTATCTGATTGGAGTTCTGCTAAAGTTTGTAGTTGAGTCATACCCAGAACCTCAACCTGGTTTGCCATGCCTTGATTAATTAGGTTTTGTTTTTCATCAAATATGGCATGCATACTCTCTTCTACTCGATTTGTTTTCTTGTTAAGTACTTTATATGCCTTACTATGTGTGGAATATCTAAGAAACACTACTTCATCACTTTTTGCGTCAAATTTTTCCAATGCGTCCTTCCTATTATTATACACGAAACAGGTGCACCCAAAAGGTCAGAGATGTGCTAGATTTGACTTTCTCCCTTTCAATAGTTCATAAGGATTTTTATTCAGAATTGACCTTATCATGCATCTGTTAACAAGATAACAGGAGGTGTTAATAGCCTCTGCCCAGTATGATTGGGGTAGATTGCTGGAGATCAGCATGGTTCTAGCAATGTCTTCTAGTGTTCTATTCTTACGTTCTACTACACCATTTTTATGTGGAGTTCTTGGTGCTGAAAAATTGTGGTCAACCCCATTGTTGGTACAGAAATTTAAGAACTTTGGGTTTTTGAATTCTGACCCATGACATAATCTGATGCTAATGACTTCACTGTTGAATTTCTTTTGAACCAGTTTCACAAAGATTTCAAACATATCGTATGTCTCATCCTTTGTTGCCAAGAAGATGGTCCATGTAAACCTAGAATAGTCATCTACAATTACAAATATGTACCTTTTACCCCTCTACTTAGCACGCGCATTGGGTCACATAGATCCATGTGGAGCAGTTCCAGAGGTTTTGTTGTGCTAACTACTCCATTTGGTTTAAAAGAGTATTTTGTCTGTTTTCCTTGGTCGCATGCACTACAGATTTGGTCACTATCTAATTTATGTTTAGGCAGTCCTCTAACCAAGTCCTTTGTTATTAACTTGTTAATTGTAGAAAAGTTAATATGCCCCAACCTCTTGTGCCATAGAACAGAGTTTTCAGTGATTGCGTTGAGGCATGTGAGTGAATTTTTTGGACTCGGTATCTCTGTTTTGTATATATTCTTGTGCCTTTTTCCAAGAAGTACCAGCTCCTTTGTGGTTGAGTTAACCACTTTTCAGTCATCAGCACTAAAGATTACCTTATTTCCATTGTCACACATTTGAGATATGCTTAGCAGGTTGTATTGTAGTCCGTTCACATAGTATACATTATCAATTGCTTGTTTAAGGTTGATCCCTACCTATCCTATTCCTTGGATTTCTCCAGTTTTTCCGTTCCCAAATGCTACGTTTCCACCCTTAAAATCTTTTAGAGAGAGGAAGTTATTTCTATCTCCAATCATATGTCTTGAACATGCGCTGTCCAGGTACCAATGTCTTGGCTTTCCTCTCGCTGAAACCTGCAATTATTAACCAAGGTTAGTTTTGGGTACCCAGATCCACTTGGGTCCCTGTTTGTTAGTAAAAAGATGAATAAGATTTCTTCTAGCCCATATTGGAGGGGTTTTGAGGGTGGATGTCTTCTTTGAGTTGTTGCCTTTAGGTACTTTTTCAGTATTTTGAACAAAGGCAAAGTTGTTTTTATGTGCAGTTTGTTTTTTATTACATGCATAGTTCTTATGACCTGTAAGTCCACAGTGGGAACACAAACATTCTATGTTGGGATTCTTTGCTTCATAAAATCCTATTCCGTGTTTTGTGGTAGATTGACCCTTTTGGATGCTATCGAGAAGTATGGAGGATCTGGTCCATCTCATGTTGTGCTCTGCTTCCATTTTTGTCACGTGAAGCTTATTCTGAAGATCTTCATTTTTCACAATTATGGAGTTAAGTTCTATATTCAGTTCTACTAACTCTTTTTGTAGAAGACAATTTTGTTGTTCTAGGTTCACATTGTCTTCTCTTAAAGATGCATAGTCTTCCATTAACAAGTCTTTTTCAGAGCTTTTTGATTCATATGCATTTATGAGAGTATGAAATAGTGATTCCAGTTTTCCTTTTGAGTAGGACTCAAAATGTTTTTTAATGTGAGTTAAACTAACCTGGTCTTGTTTGTCCTCCTCTTCTTCTTCTGAGTCTGATCCAGCCATGAGTGCTAGAATTGTATCTAGTGTCTGACAACTATTTTCTAGTTCACCTGGTTCAGTTATGGCTACTAGTGCAAGAAAGTCGTATTTGTCAGATTGCTCTATCGCAAGTAAGGATTGATTTTCAGCTTCCTCATCTTCTGACATGCCTCCCATTGCTGCAAATGCTCTCTTTATTGAGAGATCAGCCTCTTGGTTAGTCATTCTCCTATTTGTGGGGATGTTCATGTCTCCTTTACTTTCCCTTGTTCTTTCCGGATTATTCTTTTTGTGTTCTAGAGCCCAGAGTGGACAAAATTTAATGAAGTGATTAGGACTTCCACATTTATGACATAGTTGCTCTCTTGAGTTTTCAACTATATTTTGAGGACCTCTTCTTTGGAACGTTTGTCCTCTTTTCAACATTCTGGAGAACCTCTTTGTCATGAGTGCAATATTCCCATCTTCAAAATCTTCAGGCGTTGTGGCTTTAAGAACCGGGTTCTTCTCTTTTCTTTTGTTGCCTATTTCTCTTTCTTGGTTTTTCTTCAGTTCATATGTTATGAGATTTTCAATGAGCTCATCCATGGCCAGTTTATCTAAATCATGCGCTTCAGTAATGGCTTCCACTTTACTTTCCCACGATTCTGGTAAGACACTTAGGAGTTTTCTAACAGCTTTTCCATTAGGAATTACTTCTCCCAGCGAGTAAATCTCATTGATGATTGCAGTGAACCTGGTGTGCATATCTTAGATAGTTTCCCCTTCCATCATTCTGAATAGTTCATATTGGCTGTTCAAGTTATCAATTTTGGATTTCTTGACCTGAGTTGTTCCTTCGTGTGCAGTTTGCAAAGTTTCCCAAATCAACTTTGCATCTTGATAGGATGAAATCCTATTGTATTCATCAGGTCCTATACCACAGATTAGAATCATTTTAGACTTAGCATTATTTTGGATGGCTAGTTTGTCTGCAGCATCCCATTCCTTTCTTTCCTTTGGTACCATCGTGATTCCATCTGCTCCCTTCTTTATGGGTATAGTAGGACCATCCAGAACTACACTCCAAAAATCGGGATTTTTTCCTATCAAGTGATCCATCATACGGTTTTTCCACCATCCGTAATATTTTCCGTAGAACAATGGTGATCGAGTCTGAGAAGCTCCTTTTTGTGGGGTAGGTGATGCTGCCATTGATTCTTTTCAAGATGTAAATCTCTTAACGAAAAGACCTGCTCTGATACCAATTGAAGAAATCGTACCCCTAGATCAAGAACTTGGTTCTTGTATATTTGCCTAAGATAGAAAGTAAATAGTAAAACAAAAATTGTTCTTGAAAAAACCTTCCTCACTCTAGGAAGGAAAAAGTAAGTTTTATTCTTTCACAACTATTTCACGATTACAACTCGATAATCAAAACCTAAACAACTATCGATTAACTATAATCGATCTAAACAGCTCCCAAGAAGTCAAATCCACTTCTTGATTACACAACTCACAACCTCTCGACTCTCCAAGAAGACAAACCCACCTCTTGTTGACAACCCTCACAAACTCTCACACAAACACTAATTCAACTAAGAATTAATGCAACTCAAACTATTACAAAAGAATCCCAGAATTTAGAATTATTTTGATCTCACACCCTTGCTGGCCTTTGTTGCTGTTCTCTCTCACTTTTTCTTTTCTCTATTTGTGAATTGCAAAGTCCAAGTTTCTTGTCTCGATTTTACGCCTTATATAGAGAATCTGGATTTTTCCTTCTTTGACTTCGACATGAAAAAGGACTTCTTGCGTTGTTTTCTTTTTCCATATTTGCCTGTAACTTTCTTTCCTTATTTGTTGATATTTCACCTTTCCTTGTTTGTCTCTAACTCTTTTTATTGTATTTGTTTACCGCTTTTGACTCGGAGTGCACCTTTCCTTGTTTGCCTTTAACTCAAAGTGTTGCTGTTATCCTTTATTGATTTGGACTCTACTAATTTCATGTGCGCCTTTCTGGCGTATTTAATGTATGTATATATGCACCTTGTTCATATATCTTGTCATCATCAAAAGCATTTATATGACCATGTCATTTTCATCAGTCTTTAATTTTGAAAAGTAGCTTCAAGAATCATGGTTAAGATGTTTGTTTAAAATTTATATTTGACAAGTGTGGTCATTTTATGTAGTTGAAGAAATGAAAGAGGAGCCAAATTGGAAAAATTAATGCCCTTACCAGTATTATGGCTTTGATATTATTTCTTGTGATAGGAATCTGAAAATCGTGGCTATTTTGAAGTCTCAGAAGAACGTCCACCAGATCTTCCCCTATATGCTTTGTTGCTAATTGCTCTGTTTCATGTTCATTGATGATTATTTCGAGAACAGGATCCACTTTACGATGCATTTCAAGTAATTTTCTGTTTGTCCCACTAATAAAATGAAGAATCTTTAACGAAGGGAACAAATCTACAACATTAAAAACTCCAGCAAAAGATGCAACTTGTTTCATTAACATAATCACTGACCCTTGATCCTTGCAAGTCCTCCCAATTGAAGCTCTACAAATTATTGCACTTGTTAATAAATACATCTTTTCACTAATATTAATTGGTCTTTCAGCCATGGCCTTAATTGAACTAACAAGAAGACAAGTTTCATCAAACATCATAGGGAAAAATGATGTAACATTTTTGGTACTAAGAAGTTCCATTACACAAATCTTTCTTATTTGTTTCCAGTAATCACCATACGGAGAAAAAACAATGTCAAAACATTATTTTGCAATGCTAAGTTGTGGCCTATTAGCAAAAGTGAGATCGTGAGTTTTCATCATTTCTTTAGCAAATTGAGGCGATGAAATTACTATTGCTAAACGTTGGCCGAGTTTAAGTTGCATGACGGGACCATGTTTGGTTGCTAAATTTGCTAGAGATATATGTGGTAAGATGCCCATGTGATGAAGGTTTCCAATAATTGGCAACTTCCATGGACCTGGAGCCAATTTTTGGCAAGGATTTAATGTTTTGTAATACTTGATGATAAGTATGACAAGTATGGGTAAAAGGAGAAGAAGGGAAGTTGTATATAAGATAGAAATCTGGATTTCCATTGCTAATTATAAAATTTGATGGTGCTTTGAAATGATTGATATTTTTTCTACTATATTTATATACTAGATACACGACTCCATGCCAGCACGGGGACCAATATCTGTTCGTCTCATATTAATTGATTACTTTTCATTTTGCACGATACTAAAGAAATTATAAATAAGAAAATAACTTTACTAACTCAACCCTTAAAAAACTTTTTGAGAATTTTACAAACAAATGTGACACTTTCAAAGGGAATTAACGGCAAGGGTAATATAGGAAAATTTTAAATAATATTTTGTTGATTTTGTAAGATGATCAACTAATATGAGACAACTATTTTTAGAATAATAGTCAATTAATATGGGACGAAAGGAGTGTCATAGAACTTGAAAAGTTAGCCAAATTTTTATATGATTTTAAGTTGTTAGTACTTTTTATATAATTTTAAAAATAATATATATTACTCTCTTTGTTTCAATTTACGTGGCATATATAGAATTTGAAAAATTAATCATTTTTTATGTCTTTTAAATATTTAACGTAATTTTTAGATCATATATGTTACTTCTCCTGTCCCAATTTATGTAGCACTGATAAGATTTTTTTAGAGTCAAGTGATTTTTTATATGTATTTTATACTTTTAAAATTGTTAATTATTGTGATTTATAAATTGATGCCAATAGAATTTTGAGAGTTACTTAAATTTTTTATATAACTTTTAATTATTTAAGTTGTTAATTATTATGATTTATAGTATTATTTATATTTATACAACTTTTAGATATATAACAAGCTAAAAGAAAGACATAATTTTTCCATATTTGGTAAACAAATAAAGGAATTACATTTTAAAATATGATTTTGCCATAAAAAATAAAATGAAAGAAGTTATAAGGTATAAATAAAGAAAAGGAAATAAGAAGTGGGACCTATATTATATGCATTAATTAATTGAAGGAAAGTGGAGAAAAAGAATGGCCCACGTGCATGGAAAGTAGGCAATTTTTTTTGCGGTTGGAAAGTAAAATGTGGAAGGGCTTTTATGTCCCAAATTTTAAAAGTACAACTACAAAAATGTGAAGTACAATATTATTCATTAGAAAAGTATTAAAAGTTGGACCAAATTACCTTTAAGCTTTCCTAAATATGGCAAAAAAAAAGTCATGTTAAAAGTTGAAAAACTGTCTCTTATATGGGTAACTAGAGAGGCATGACCCGTGCTAAGCACGGGCCCAACATAGCAAGTTTGTTGTCCGTAAATAATAAAGTATGCTGAAAATTATTCAAAATAACCCAATAATTACAAAAAAATAATTTATTCAAGTTGTGTGGATGTATTAGTGAAGGGATGAGTAAACAAACACATAAAGTCCACCAAATAGGACTCATAAAATGTGTACACAACTCAAAAAAACTTGCACCCAAACAAAATAATCAATAAGTAAGAAAGAAAGGGAGAATGTTCAAAGTTATTAGCAACATTCTGCATTTACAGTTAATCATTCATATTCTATTGGTGTCACAATTTCTAGACTATCCAATGTACCACAAAGATCATCAACTCTTCAACTCTTTGTACATATCTACTTTTCCGAACCCAGACATTACTATATGTTGTTCCTGAAAATTATTGAAAAGGGAACACACCAGAAATGACACAAGTTTCTATTAAAGTGTATCAACTTCACAATTTGCACAAACAGAAGATTTAGACAGAAAAAAGTTAAAGTAATCCTTTTAAGAGTCAATTTCATCTTTATTTACTTGACTTGTTAGGCATGTTTTTATCTAAACTACAAATGGATTTTAAAGTACACATTTGCTCAAGCCCTGATTTGACAAAATTGGGATAGAAGTGAGCCATAATCTCTATTCAAGATAAATTCATAAGAAAGTGATTTATGTATAAACTTATTTTTGGTTACCCTTAACAAGCAATCTTAAAATATTATGGATAGGTGTTTTTTTCTTGTCCTCCTAAAGATCATGTATTTTAGTATGCTATTTGTTTTACAAAGCTCAACAAAGATGGTATCTAAATTACTCCACTTAGACATTGTAGCTTCTATATCTAATAAAATGATAAGGAACCTTATAAGTTCAAGTAAATTAAAGATGATGATACAGAGGGATGGAGTACATGATCTGACTCGCTTTGACAGTATCCTTACCTCTAAGATTAATAATTTGAGTGTCTGATAAAGATAAAAATAAAACATGATAAAGCTAGCTGTGTTTTTATCCTTTCATTTAAGTTTACTATTCGTAACCTAAGATTTTCAATTCAATAAATAAAAATTTGAACAACAAATTTTTAAGCAAAGCATATCTACATGCATAATCACATAAAATGTGGAAACTTCTTCATAGGATATTATGTGTCAAAAATACACATAATACCTCATTAAGGGAATGAATGTGACCTAATTATTTCCAAATATCATTAGTCTCCTATTGTATTATCATTCTCTCAATTCCAGAATTGTTATTATTATGAATATGATAAAACTATGGTGTTTGGTATTGTCTACAAGTCTGCCACTACTATATCAGAAGTTCCAATTCAGATAATAGAAAAAAAATAGAAGAAATTTAGATTACTCTAAAACTACAACTTCTCTCCAAGAATAACTACTAAATACTAATATAAAACCATCCAAAATAGAACACTATGGTTCCCTACAAATTTTAAAAGCTTGAAAAATGTGTGAAATTGTAACTGAAGGCTTGAAAATTGGAGAATCTGAAATCAATCCTTTTCCATGGTTTGAACTGCTTGTTGTTCTATTTCTAGAACATAACTTTTTTTCTTGGTCACTTACCTTACTCAACAGTACAATTCTTAAAGTGAGCAATGATCCAAAAGTTCTAATTGGTAAGTATACCAAACGTCTTTGAATCACAAAGGAGTCAAATTCATAAAATCTTGAAACTTAGTAGACCATAGTATATATTAATACAAAGTCAAGGCGATCTACCAAGAATTTGGTAACTCTTCATCTTCCATGACATTGGAGTAGATAGAGTGAACTCCTAAAGAAATGGCTTGACATATTAGTGTGTCTAAACATAAAAAGAGAACGTATATAAAATTCCTGCAGCCATATTTCACATATTACATCTAAAAATAAAGGTATCATCAGAAAAGGTAAAACTAACTTGATTGAAGTAGCACTGTATACATTCTTAATACATTGTCCCTTTCTTTCTATAATTAATCAGCAAAGAAGTTAAAAGTGTTTAATTAACATCTTAAAAATATCTTTATTTTAATATTCAGACAATCCATTGTTGTTCATAATGTCTTTTGTGAATCTGTGGGATTTGATCAATACTAATGTCAAAATTAAGTATCATAAGCTGCTGAATTATATTTAAATGAACTCCAAAAATCTACTCACAGATAAAATCATAACATCAAGTAGTATTAGATAGTTGAAAGTAAGATATTGAACTTACAATTATATGTGGCAATCTATGAATTAAGAAAGGCTTCAAAAAACAGTTAAATTGGACTTCTTATCAAACAAAGAAAACCAACTGAAATGGGATAAGAAACGAATTAAACAATGTATTAAAGGAAGGTTTCTTTATTTGGTAAAAAGTAATTTTATACAATACCAATTAAATGTTGAGGTGCTACAAAACAGAAGTATGTGACTTCTTCAGTTGTTGTTCCATGCTTCAATGTTATTTTTCTTCCATCACCTGAAACAAAACATACATTAGTTCAAAAGAATCCACATCCTCTTATATGTTATCCAAACTCTATTTTCATATGGTCTTGTAACGTTGTTTAGGTATCATTCACCTTTATTATAAAATTCCTCCAGGTTCATGCACTTTATCTATTTCATTAATAGGGAATAACCAAAAATCATTGTGTAAGAAATGAGAAACGAAGAGTTGATGAAAAAAAAACTCCTAAAGTGTCCCTGTTTTTGAGTTTCATATTTGAACTATACCACCAACTATTTATCAAAACATCATTCAACCATCGATAGTTCACTTCTCCTACGTGAACTGATCAGGTAAGAAGCTCACATAATTTAGGTAAGGTTTCCAGACTTCACTCTAGAAACAAATAAACAAAAGCGACAAATTTTCTGAAGCAACAAATATGACTTCCTTATTTGAAATACAAAATTTCATTTGTTTCCAACATTCTTGTACAGTTGGTTGTGAAGATCAGCAAATTCACCCATTTGACCATTATCACTTGTAGACGCACTGAATTGACAAAGAGTTGTCGCACGAAAGTTGATTGGTTATGCTGAATTGATGCGATTTCTCCAAATCTGATTCAAAAATTTGAGAGAAAAGTAAGTGATAATACAATTTGACCACTATTGCTTCCATTTCTTTATCGTTTTGTTACTTTGTTGACGGTCTAACATGTGACTTGTCATTTTTGGGTATTTCTCTGTATTCAGCAAACAGAGGTATAAAAATGTATTTTCTAAGATCAAAGGTCCTATGTCAGAATATGGGTTTATATAAAGGTAGATCATGCTGAAGCCATTTCAAAAGTAACCCAAATCGGGGATTCAAGTTTAGATATTGGTGCTCGATTTATCCAAAGCAAAGGAAATTACATATATGAAGTTGAGAAAGAGAACAAAGAGAGCTCGATGTTCCCAGCCTCTCATCTGTTCAATTTCTTTCCTTTCTTGTCTTCTCCAAGTACATGCAAAGGCCTACATGAAAAATTAACAAATTATAAGACACCCACATCCAAAACAAAGCGGAAGAAACACTACATTTCAATAACAAAAAAGTACAAAAAGAATTGAAATTCAAAGTTGTAAATAGGGGATGATGGAGAAGAGAAGAAGAAAACAACAGCAACAACAACATCCAATCAAATTTAAATTCTATGCATGCAACATAACCATAACTTGAAAAAAATTTGAAATCCATCAAATGAAAAAATTGGAAAAAAATTCAAACCCATCAAATGAAAAAATCGACAAAAGTTGACCCATCAATGACTAAAATGAGAAGAAATGATGAAGGCAAGAGGCAATTCATACCTAAGACGCCTCAAGTTTCACTGGAAATTTTAGATGAGACCTTTCATTTTGCAGAGTGTTTTTTCTTAAAGGTCTGGATAGGAAACGCAAGATAACTGAAACGACCTCAAAAATGCCCGAAAATGTGCTTCGGAAACACCTATAAATTGTAATTTCCATATATCTCAAAATCCGTGCATCATTTCGGAAATTCGACTTCGTATTCTTATTCAGGGGGTCAAATTGAGTGGGAAATGAGTCTAACCCAAATTTTAGAGCAACCGTATCAAAATCCAAAATTTTCAAGTGAAGCCTTTTTCGAGGGTCTACTTTGGAGGGTCATATCTCCTAGCACACAAATTATTTGGTGGCCAATAATATATCCATGGAAAGCCCTTTGAGTTAGCTACCTAACGCACTTCGTTTCACCTCATTCGGAGTTCGGACGAAGAAGTTATGCCCATTTTCGTAAAGTCTGTCCGGCAGAAAAAGGCAATTTCCAGTAGCCGATTTCTTTGTTCATTTACTTGTTCACCCGCCCCTTTTTTTTTTTAAGTGTTGGACGAATTTTTTCCAAAGGGTATATATTATTTCCTAGATACCATTAATTCATTCCCATCCCTAAAAACATTTCCCTCTCTCAAAACTCTCCCAAAACCCCAAGGAAACTCAAGGTGAAAGATGGAGCTAGGGTGGATGGTGGCTATTGATTTCTTCACCAATTTCGTTTGGTTCTTGAAGATAAAGGTATGGGGATCCTTTATCCTTGATTATTCTTTCTTTCAAGGAGCCCAATCAAAAGGTTTTCAAGGTTTTTCAAATACACAAAAATCCTATTTCGAATTCTAAGCATGGGTTCTTGCATTAAATAATTTCAAATGATGTTTCATGTGGTTATTAATGATTATTTATGGTTTTAAGAAAGAAATATTTGTGAACCCATGTCTTCTCAAATTCTTTAAATTTAGCCTAAAGTGAGTTTAATGATTTTGAGTAATTGATGTAGGATTATTGAGTGGTTGATGTGGGTTGTTCTTATATGATCTTAGCTATGTTGAGTTGCTAGAAATTGTTATTGAATGGTATAATGTGAGGTAGTAGCCTTGAATGGTCATAAATTGGGATTTAGACTTTATGTTGGTTATTGGATATTGTTTAGCTTAGCTTGTATAGTTGATTGTTGTTATTATCATTGTTATTGTATTGTTAAATTGTTGGAAGATGAGGATGATGAAGATAGCCATGGAAAGAGGGTAAGTTGATCAAACTTGATAAATATTGTATAATTGGCATGGAATTGAGTATTGTGGCTTATGGCCTTTGAAAAGGATGGTGAGATGGCTTGATCTCTTAGTATTAATAATATTGTTATTAATTGGCTTGATCCACCTTTGGTGGAGGTGGTTATTTGTTGTATTGTTGTGAATTGAGGCCATGAAGGGCATTAGGTGAATGTTATTATATTGTTGTATTATTATACACATATGAGGCTAGATGTAAAGTCCTATATGAAGCTATATGTGAAGGTATGATGTGAATGAGTTTATGTGATCTTGTGATGATCCTATTATGGTCTATTTTGCATATTATCATGAAATGGAATTATTATGTGATGTTTATGGTTTTCATGCTTCCATGATCAAATTATGAAGGTTGATATATATATGTATGTTGTTGGTGGGCTGATTTATATGTATTTCGAAATTGGTTGGACTTAGTACTCTTGAAGTACATGATTTCATTTACATGAACAATAGCCCATCATGTGTTTGATAAAATGCCCATTTATAGAATCCTTAGGAAATGGAAGGTCCAATGTACGTCCTATGAATCGAATAGCTATATAATTATTGAAATGATGATGAAATGGACACATGTATATGATTTTCTCTATATAAGTGTTGTGAGTTGACCAAGCCTAGTACGGGGGATAGTAGGCCCGTATAACCGTATCGAGGGGTTGGTACCTTGGTTGCCTAGTACGGGGGGTAGTAGGCCCGTATAAGGGTAGCGAGGGGTTGGTACCTTGGTTGCCTAGTACGGGGGGTAGTAGGCCCGTATAACCATATCGAGGGGTTGGTACCTTGGTTGCCTAGTACGGGGGTAGTAGGCCCGTATAACCATATCGAGGGGTTGGTACCTTGGTTGCCTAGTACGGGGGTAGTAGGCCCGTATAACCATATCGAGGGTTTGTACCTTGGTCCCTAGCTCGGGGTGGTAGGCCCGGGTAACCACATTGAAGGGTTTGTACCTCATTCGCCTCTCCAAGGGGTGGTAGGCCTTGGAAATACTATATTGATGGTCACTCACCACACATGTACTATGCCCCACTAAATATGATTTATTTTATGTAAGCATCATTATACATATCCTCTCATTAATATGCTATCTATCGGGTATGATTATGCACTTTGCCTATAAAGTCCTTATCTAAGGTAATCTTGGGGAACACTTAAGTGTGCTTGAAGAGGATTGTGTGGGCGGTCACTTCTTGTCTCACTCAAGTGTGTCTTAAGGTTATATTAGGTAGAGGTCCTATGGTAATGAAATGACATGTGTCCTTCTAAAGTTAAGCATGAGTTGTATATGGATTTATATTAAGTATATGTATGGTTGGCTATGGTCTAATATGTTAATGTTGACTTGTATTATGTCTCTTATACTTGCAAAGGAAAGGTTTTATCAAAGGACATGAAAGCATACCTTTCTTGTAAATGTCCGTTGTGCATATTTTCTTGCATGGTCTCCATACTTAGTACTTAATTGTGCTAACCCCTTTCTTTTGCTTTTTGACTAAAGTGTAGGGATTTGGAGATGGTGATATGTCATGACTACTTGATAGGTTTTTAAGAGTTGAAGATGAAGACTTGGTGAGTCCTCATAGATTCGAGGGCAATAACCAACATGTTCTTTTTATGTCTCTCTAGTATTTGCTTAAGTTTTGAGTGGGCTTAGTCCCAATGTTATATTCGGGTATTAGATGGTTTTGAGACATATTGTATAAAGTCTAGAAAGTCTTCCGCTTGCTATTTATTGAAAGTATCTTCGTGAGTGAAGAAAGTTTTTAATTCCTTATGGTTTTGGTGTCTATGCAATGAATGAATGCTAAGAGGCTTGTATTAGACCTCTTCGAGGTCGAGTACGCCGGTTACGACTAGGGGTGCTCCCGGGTCGTGACAAACTTGGTATCGAGCATAAGTTTCCGGGATGGTCTTAGGTTGTCTCAAAACCACATCTAGTAGAGTCTTGTTCATAATGTGAAGCGCGCCACATTATGAATAGGAGGCTATTGGGTGCTAAGAAAGTTTCACTTCTTCATTCTTTTAGTCGTGCCATGGAGTTTCTCTCTATAATGTCTTCCCTTTTTTTTTTTCATATGTGATGGTCATTTGGGTGTAACCTTTGAGGAACTTTTAATGTTGCAAGGATTGAGGGAGAGAATGTTAGTTGTGATGCCAACTATGACTTGGTGACTTAGTAGGTGTGAGGTGAAAGATTGTGGTGATGACTTTAGTATGAATGGGATTCCTTTGGTTATGCGTGTTGTTGGTAGTATCCGGCTTAGTCATGAGGAAGTTTTGTGATGTGTTGAAGGAATTTGTGAAATGTGTGGTGATTTAGAAATGCTAGGTGTAATGAGTATAAAAGCCTAGTGTTGTTTTGATCCGACCTTAGGATGGAAGGAGGTGAATTTGAAAGAACTAGTAAGAGTTTCTCCTAAGTGGGGGAAATATGTGGTTAGATGATAAGGTCTTCAAGTGTGGTTGATGTTTATGAGTTAGGCTTGAAGGATGTTTTCATTACAAGAGGTTTAGTGAATTAAAGAGTTGGGTAAGAATGGTTTTGGTAAGATTGATGGTATTTTCATTGAGATTTTTATGAGATGTTAAGGTTGACCTTAGTTGGGTTTACCCTTAAGTGGGGGATGGTACGATGAGTAGTGAAGTTGTAGAGAAGTGTTGATATCCTTACCTACTTCTATATGTGCTTACTCAAGCCTAAAACAAAGAGTTCCTAGAAGCTTGGTTCATGTTTTGGAGTCTTATGTGAAAAGGAGTTTTTCCATGGTCTCCTTATGTCATGCATGTTTTAAATGAATTCTTGTTAAATGAGAAAATGAGTTTTCATGTTTCATGCCCCTCATGTTGATAGGCAATTAGAGTAAGTAACCTATGTGATTCATGAGGTGAATGGTTTAAATGTGCTTTTAAGAAGTAATTGCATAATTGGCCGAAGATCATATGATAAGCATGATTTGAGTTGGAGGAGGAAATTCCTCCAATGAAACGGAATATGTCTAAGTTGCATGCATATTGAGTTCGTAGAAGTAGTCCTATTCTCTCATGTAGTATGATGTGTGTTTTAAATGGAGATTTTTTTCTCCTAAGTTGTGCATTGTGTGTAATATGGCATACTTGACTTGATGATGTGAATTAAATGAACATGCTTGAATGTGTTCTTATGAAATGGAATGTTAGCTCCTTATGTGGTGGAAACTTTCCTAAAGAGTAGAGGAGGTAGTTCCTCCCATGTTTATGTGAATTAATGAGGTTTGCGCATTTCCATAAAAACTTGTGTTTTTGAAGAAAGATGAGTTGTATGAGTTGTTTCCCTCATGTTGTAGTGCATTGGTTATAAGTGATCAATTGTACTTCATGAAAATAAGGTATGAGCATGTCTTAGTAAGGAGTTGAGAAGTTCCTCCTTGAAAGAGTGCTATTGAACATGGAAACTTGCATATGTGCTTAATGATGTATGGACTATGTAATGACTAGGAGAAGGTAGTTCCTCCTATGAACATGAGAAATGTTGATGTTGGTGTGTTATGATTAGGAGAAGGTAGTTTATCCTTGAACATCACTAAACATGATAATGTCATTGCATACATTCATGTTTAAGTTGACAATTGGTTCATTGTGGTTTTACAATTATGTTGAGGTTTTTGAAATGAGGTGTAAGTGCATTGTTGCATCCCTATGTGGGCTGAATTTGCCATGTTTGTGTCTCTCATGTATGTTTCTTTAACATTCGGGGACGAATGTTCCCAAGGGGAAATACTTGAAACGACCCCAAAAATGCCCGAAAATGTGCTTCGGAAACACCTATAAATTGTAATTTCCATATATCTCAAAATCCGTGCATCATTTCGGAAATTCGACTTCGTATTCTTATTCAGGGGGTCAAATTGAGTGGGAAATGAGTCTAACCCAAATTTTAGAGCAACCGTATCAAAATCCAAAATTTTCAAGTGAAGCCTTTTTCGAGGGTCTACTTTGGAGGGTCATATCTCCTAGCACACAAATTATTTGGTGGCCAATAATATATCCATGGAAAGCCCTTTGAGTTAGCTACCTAACGCACTTCGTTTCACCTCATTCGGAGTTCGGACGAAGAAGTTATGCCCATTTTCGTAAAGTCTGTCCGGCAGAAAAAGGCAATTTCCAGTAGCCGATTTTCTTGTTCATTTTGTTCACCCGCCCTTTTTTTTTTTTTAAGTGTTGGACGAATTTTTTTCCAAAGGGTATATATTATTTCCTAGATACCATTAATTCATTCCCATCCCTAAAAACATTTCCCTCTCTCAAAAACTCTCTCAAAACCCCAAGGAAACTCAAGGTGAAAGATGGAGCTAGGGTGGATGGTGGCTATTGATTTCTTCACCAATTTCGTTTGGTTCTTGAAGATAAAGGTATGGGGATCCTTTATCCTTGATTATTCTTTCTTTCAAGGAGCCCAATCAAAAGGTTTTCAAGGTTTTCAAATACACAAAAATCCTATTTCGAATTCTAAGCATGGGTTCTTGCATTAAATAATTTCAAATGATGTTTCATGTGGTTATTAATGATTATTTATGGTTTTAAGAAAGAAATATTTGTGAACCCATGTCTTCTCAAATTCTTTAAATTTAGCCTAAAGTGAGTTTAATGATTTTGAGTAATTGATGTAGGATTATTGAGTGGTTGATGTGGGTTGTTCTTATATGATCTTAGCTATGTTGAGTTGCTAGAAATTGTTATTGAATGGTATAATGTGAGGTAGTAGCCTTGAATGGTCATAAATTGGGATTTAGACTTTATGTTGGTTATTGGATATTGTTTAGCTTAGCTTGTATAGTTGATTGTTGTTATTATCATTGTTATTGTATTGTTAAATTGTTGGAAGATGAGGATGATGAAGATAGCCATGGAAAGAGGGTAAGTTGATCAAACTTGATAAATATTGTATAATTGGCATGGAATTGAGTATTGTGGCTTATGGCCTTTGAAAAGGATGGTGAGATGGCTTGATCTCTTAGTATTAATAATATTGTTATTAATTGGCTTGATCCACCTTTGGTGGAGGTGGTTATTTGTTGTATTGTTGTGAATTGAGGCCATGAAGGGCATTGGGTGAATGTTATTATATTGTTGTATTATTATACACATATGAGGCTAGATGTAAAGTCCTATATGAAGCTATATGTGAAGGTATGATGTGAATGAGTTTATGTGATCTTGTGATGATCCTATTATGGTCTATTTTGCATATTATCATGAAATGGAATTATTATGTGATGTTTATGGTTTTCATGCTTCCATGATCAAATTATGAAGGTTGATATATATATGTATGTTGTTGGTGGGCTGATTTATATGTATTTCGAAATTGGTTGGACTTAGTACTCTTGAAGTACATGATTTCATTTACATGAACAATAGCCCATCATGTGTTTGATAAAATGCCCATTTATAGAATCCTTAGGAAATGGAAGGTCCAATGTACGTCCTATGAATCGAATAGCTATATAATTATTGAAATGATGATGAAATGGACACATGTATATGATTTTCTCTATATAAGTGTTGTGAGTTGACCAAGCCTAGTACGGGGGATAGTAGGCCCGTATAACCGTATCGAGGGGTTGGTACCTTGGTTGCCTAGTACGGGGGTAGTAGGCGCCTATAACCGTATCGAGGGGTTGGTACCGGGGGGTAGTAGGCCCGTATAACCATATCGAGGGGATTGTACCTTGGTCCCTAGCTCGGGGTGGTAGGCCCGGGTAACCACATTGAGGGGTTTGTACCTCATTCGCCTCTCCAAGAGGGTGGTAGGCCTTGGAAATACTATATTGATGGTCACTCACCACACATGTACTATGCCCCACTAAATATGATTTATTTTATGTAAGCATCATTATACATATCCTCTCATTAATATGCTATCTATCGGGTATGATTATGCACTTTGCCTATAAAGTCCTTATCTAAGGTAATCTTGGGGAACACTTAAGTGTGCTTGAAGAGGATTGTGTGGGCGGTCACTTCTTGTCTCACTCAAGTGTGTCTTAAGGTTATATTAGGTAGAGGTCCTATGGTAATGAAATGACATGTGTCCTTCTAAAGTTAAGCATGAGTTGTATATGGATTTATATTAAGTATATGTATGGTTGGCTATGGTCTAATATGTTAATGTTGACTTGTATTATGTCTCTTATACTTGCAAAGGAAAGGTTTTATCAAAGGACATGAAAGCATACCTTTCTTGTAAATGTCCGTTGTGCATATTTTCTTGCATGGTCTCCATACTTAGTACTTAATTGTGCTAACCCCTTTCTTTTGCTTTTTGACTAAAGTGTAGGGATTTGGAGATGGTGATATGTCATGACTACTTGATAGGTTTTTAAGAGTTGAAGATGAAGACTTGGTGAGTCCTCATAGATTCGAGGGCAATAACCAACATGTTCTTTTTATGTCTCTCTAGTATTTGCTTAAGTTTTGAGTGGGCTTAGTCCCAATGTTATATTCAGGTATTAGATGGTTTTGAGACATATTGTATAAAGTCTAGAAAGTCTTCCGCTTGCTATTTATTGAAAGTATCTTCGTGAGTGAAGAAAGTTTTTAATTCCTTATGGTTTTGGTGTCTATGCAATGAATGAATGCTAAGAGGCTTGTATTAGACCTCTTCGAGGTCGAGTACGCCGGTTACGACTAGGGGGTGCTCCCGGGTCGTGACAATAACAATACAAATATTTTAGGAAATCATGAAAACAAAACTCAAATTGAAATGCTTATCGATGAACAAATGATAGAGCTTCATAGTAAATGAACAAAAGGGTTGTTGATCTTCTCAACTTCCTTGGCTTCAAATAATTCATTTCAAGGTTTCACTTGCCGATATTTTCTACACCTTAAAGTGCCACACTACAAGCACACAAGAAAATTGGGAAGAGAGAAAATACATGAAAAGACTGAAAAATGAGCGAAGCAGAGGAGGAATTTGAAAAACCTAAAATGGAGCAGTCAGCAGTGCAATGTGAAACCAAAATTTTGTCATTGGAAAGAAGATGAAGAGAACACGGGTACACGTGGTTTGCTTTGGAAATCATAAAGACTCAAGTAATAATAACATGGACCCCACTTAAGAGAATAGGGGTACACGTAGTTTGCTTTGGAAATCATAAAAACTCAAGTAATAATAACATGGACCCCACTTATACAGTACAAATTAGATTACTCTTTGTACAACTAATTAGTGCAGTGTTCGTCCTCATCAAAGTGTCACTTCTAAATAAGGAGAATTATATTAGGACACGTGGGGACACACAAAAGAATCACGCAAGACTACATATAATGTTAATTTCCTAGTACACCCTTTTTCAACTCTACTTTAACGGTACAACTCATACTACTTTTGGTACAATTAGAGTGTGTTTGGTATGAAGGAAAACATTTTCCAATTTTCTCATGTTTTCCAATTTTCTCATGTTTGGTTGGGTTAAATGTTTTGGAAAATGTTTTCCAAATCAACTCATTTTCCTCAAATTTAAGGAAAATGACTTCCCTTCAAAACTTAAGGAAAATATTTTCCAAAACTCTCTTTCAACTTCAAACTACAATTACTTTTTTGTTGAAAAAATCAATTAATTTTGTCCCTACCCTCAAACCAGCCCCCAACCAACCCCCCTCCCCCCAGAAAAAAAAAATTAAGCTTGTTTTAAATTCAATTTTTTTACCCACCCTCACCCCTACCCCTACCCCCACCCCCTCCCAAAAATATATTAAAAATTATTTTTAAAAGATATTTCTAATTTCAATTTTTTATTTTTACCCCACGCACTACCCTCGCCCCCCCAAAATCATTTTTTTTTTTTTTTTTTAAAAAATATTTTCAACTTCAATTTTTTATTTTTCATCCCGATCCTTGATCACCCGCCCCCTCCCCGCCTCGCCCTCACCCCCCCCGCCCGAAAAAAAAATTGAGTTTGTTTTTAAAAAAATATTTTCAACTTCAAAATTTTATTTTTCACCTCTACACTCGATCCCCCCCTACCCACCCATCCCCTACTCGCCACCCCTACCCCAAAAAATATAATTTAAGTTTGTTTTTAAAAAATATTTTCAATTTCAAAATTTCATTTTTTCACCCTACCTTGACTCCCGCTCACGCACCTCCTACCCAGCCCCCCACCCCACCCCTATCAGCCAACCCCTCCCCCCCCCCCCAAAAAAATTTAAGTTTGTTTTTAAAAAATATTTTCAACTTCAAAATTTCATTTTTTCACCCTACCCTTGACCCCCCGCCACCTCCTACCCAGCCCCTACCGGCCCCCCACCCCAAAAAAAAAAATTAAGTTTGTTTTTAAAACTATTTTCAATTTCAAAATTTCATTTTTTCACCCTTACGCTCAACCCCCACCCACCCACCCCCCCTACCGGCCCCAAAAAAAAAAAAAAAATAATTTAAGTTTGTTTTTAAAAAATATTTTCAATTTAAAAATTTCATTTTTTCACCCCTACCCTCGACCCCCCACCTACCCCACCCCTACCAGCCCTCCCCACCACCCCAAAAATAATTTTAAGGTTGTTTTTCAAAAATATTTTCAATTTCAAAATTTCACTTTTTTCACCCCTACCCAGCCCCCCACGCCACCCACCCACCCCCTACCAGCACCCCCCCTCCACCACCCCCAAAAAAATAATTTAAGTTTGTTTTTAAAAAATATTTTCAACTTCAAAATTTCAATTTTTCACCCCTACCCTCAATCTACCCCACCCCACCCCACCCCCAAAAAAATTTAAGTTTGTTTTTAAAAAATATTTTTAATTTCAAAAATTATTTTCTACCCTAGTAAAAATAAAAGATATTTCTCAAAAAAAATATTATTCATAAATCAAACACTAAAAAAATTTTCCGAAAAATATTTTCTACTCACCAACCAAACATGAGAAAATAAGTCAAAAATCAACTTGTTTTCGAGGAAAATATTTTCTAGGAAAACATTTTCCTTCATACCAAACACACCCTTAATCAATGCAGTGTTCATCCTCATAAAGTGTCATTTCTATAGATGGGTAACTAGTACATCCTTTTTCAACCCTACTTTAACAGTACAACTCATACTACTTTTGGTACAATTAATCAATGCAGTGTTCGTCCTAATAAAGTGTCATTTCTATATATGGGTAATAATAAGAGAAAATATAAGCATAGTATAGAAGATACTATAAAATAAGGGGTTGGTGAAATGAGAAAGTAGAAACAACATAGTTAGACTGGCATAATAGATTCGCTTTGGGTAATATAGCAACTGTTGTAAAGTATGATGTCTGCATGTTTTTCCTTTCTTGGCCGGTCCCATATATTCCTTAGGCTAAATTATTTTTAACTTATAGATAGCCCCTTAATGTAGTGAAAAAGATAGGAATAAAAGGTGAAATAAAATCGCTCTTCCTTTCTTTTCTTTTTGGGTAAGATTATTTTTGCACTATTTCATTATAATTATAACATGGTCTTTATTTTATCACAGGTTATAAGCACAAAGTTCTACCATAATTTGATCTCTTGCTCTAAGGATTTCTTGAACTTATATTTCTCAATCATATGACCGAAAAGACGAATTCATAT
Organism: Solanum commersonii; assembly: GCA_029007595.1. NCBI lineage: Eukaryota > Viridiplantae > Streptophyta > Magnoliopsida > Solanales > Solanaceae > Solanum > Solanum commersonii. The sequence goes on from JAJTWQ010000002.1 coordinate 14,644,470, forward strand.
TATTACTTTGAGTCATTTATTGGTCAATATCATAATTTTTGGAGAATATGGTATTCCATCTCATGATATGAAATCATGAGATGGAATCAGCGTGAAATCGCATGTCCAAACGCTGATTCTATCACACATTTCCATATTGTGATATGATATCGCATGGCCAAACACCTACTTAGTATTGTTTCTACTAGAATATGAAGAAACTATTTTAAGCCTCTATTTCGATTTATGAAGAATATGATTTTAAGCCTCTATTTCGATTTATGAAGAATATGATTTATGTAATTCTAACAATTTCTCTTTTAGAAGAAAATTGAAGTCTAAAGAAGCAAATTTATTTTGTTTCTATAGTTTAACATAATATATCTCTATATATAATAGGAGAGGTGATAGTGCCTACATGTCAGAGCCACAATTAATTTCACATTTTTAAAAATATCAATTAATTTATATATTACTATATAAGAAGTCAACATGTGTTCCAATAAGAATAGGGAATAACCAATATATTTATAAAAAGAAATGACATATAAAATGAAATGGAGAGAGTATTAGTTTTTGAAAATGGATTACTATATAAGAAGAGGGAATAACTACTATATAAGAAGTCAACATGTATTCCAATAAGAATAGGGAATAACCAATATATTTATAAAAAGAAATGACATATAAAATGAAATGGAGAGAGTATTAGTTTTTGAAAATGGAAAAGGACAAAACACATATAAAATTAAAAGACATATAAAATAAAAATTGGTTTAACTCTCAAACATAAAAAGTAACATATGTTATTAAAAACTTTAATAAAAAGTACTATAATTTACAATAAATAATAACTTAAAATATCTACAAAACAACAAAAAAGGACTAATTTATGTACTGCTTGTGTCACATAAATTAGGATTCAGATGATTTTAAAATTTTAATTTTGGTTATACATTATAAAATAGCCAAAAAATTGAATGATATAATTTTTAAAAAAATAACCCAATGAATCGTCCTATCGATAACCCTAATGTTACTTCTACTCTGTTTATTTTTACTTAAATTTAGAAAGATATGATTCATTTCTACCCTCAATCTTATCGCTACATTTATTTGCTATTTAAAATTGAAATTAAAAAGACAAATGACAAATAAGTTTCTATATTAGCTCACTTATGAGCAAAATATATTATAACAATCTTTACTAATTTTATAACAATACATAAACTATACTCCCTCCGTCCCATATTAGATGGGCACTTTCAACTTTACATGGTGATTAAGAAATCATTAATACATTGGAAGACTTCGCCATTTTGCCCTTTGTTTATATCAAGGCACATTGAAATGAGTTACAAAAAATACACATACAATATAGGAATGGTCATATTAATTGTAGGGGTAAAATGGAAAAGAATTAATTAATTCTATCCTAATTTAATAAGTGCTCAAATAATATGAAAAAAATATTTTTAGTGAGATTCTCATCTACTATGAGACGGAGAGAGTAACACTATAACTTTATTAATGGTTGCCCGGACTTTCTTTACTAGTATACACACACATGGCAATTCGTAAAAGTTTTCAAGGAACTTTTTAATATACATGTGTCATCTTCTCAATTATTCACTAATTTTAAAATTTAAAATAATAATTAATTAAAACAAATATTAACATGTGTCAGCATTTGCATGATATAATTTGACGTGTCAACTTCTCAATTTTCAAAAATCTTAAATAAAGTTATTTAAGGAACTTGTACATATACACATGTCATCTTCTCAATTAATCACTAATTTTAACATTTAAAATAAAATTTAATTAAAACAAAATATAAACATGTGTCAGCATTTGCATGATATAATTTTGCGTGGCAACTTCTCAATTAATCACTAATTTTAACATTTAAAATAGGATAAGTAAAAATTGTCACATATCAGCACCACAAAAATAAAATTTATCATTAAATTAGCAAAAGTAATTTAAAATCTAAAAAAATAAAATAAAATTGCAAACGTTAAGAAAACTGAAAAACTCAATTAGCAAAAATAATTTAAAACTAGAAAATATATAAAATAAAATTGCTAACAATAAAAAAAAAAAACTAAAACACACGAAGGGTGTGTTTGGTATAAAGGAAAATAATTTCCTAGAAAATGTTTTCTTGGAAAACAAGTGCATTTCTAACTTATTTTCTTCTGTTTGGTTGGAGAGTAGAAAATATTTGCTGGAAAATATTTTTTAATGTTTGGTTGGTGAATGAAAAACAGTTTTCAGAAAATATCTTTTTTTCGGCTTGAGACTAAAAAAATACTCTTTAGGAAAATCATTTCTGATACGAAAATTAACCCCAACTGCCAAGTTATGACAACACCCCGATGACCGTTTCAAAATCCGACCCAGGGAAAAAAAATTTGACGGGGGGAGGGGGCGAGGAGGGGTTGGCGGCTGGGGAGTGGGGTAGGGGTGGAGGTGGCATAAAAAAATGAAATTTCTAAAAATTTGAAATAGCTTTTCAAAAGCAATTTTTTTTTAAAATGACGGGGTGACCTGGGTGGGGGTGGGGAGGGCGTAGGGGTCGGGATAGCGTAAAAAATAATTTTTTTTTAAATTTGAAATATTTTTCAAAAAAAAAGAATTCTTTTTTTGACGGGAATGACCTGGGTGAAGGAGAGGGGGGCGGGGGTGTAGGGCTGGCGTAAAAATGAAAGAAATTTAAAATTGATGGGGATAGCCTGGATGGGGTGGCATTGGGGTGGGATAGGGTGTAGGGTGTAGGGGGTGGCATAAATTTTAAATTTTAAATACATCTCAAGAATAATTTTTTATAAAAAAAATGCAAAGGTGTAACGACCCTCTTAGTCGTTTTATGAATTTTAACAATTATTTTTATATTAATTTTTTTAGTAATTTTTATAAAATAATTTATGACTTGTAAAAATGAGTGGCATCATTTTCAGATTTAATAAAAGATTATTTTGTTGCTAACAATAATGGAAAAAGAAAAAATAGAAAAGGAAAACAAATAAATTTAAAAAAAAGGGCGAAATATCCTAAAGTTGAAAGTCAACGCAACTGACGAAAAGTTGAAAAAGACTAACGGAACATACGAAAAAACTTACGCAGACGAAAAAAACAAAAGAAAGGGAGAAAAAGAAGGGGAAAGAGAGGAGAAATATTAGGATTCTCATCTCAAAGCGTTAAGGTAATACTTCTCGTCCTTTTCATTAAATTTTGGGCAAATTACAAAAATCACATACTTTTACGACAAAATCACAGTCTATCCCTTAAAAGTTTATAATTACAGAAATTCCTCAAAATTGATACAATAATATAAGCGTTGATACATTAATCTGATGTGCGAGATACATTAATCGTTAAGTAAGATACATTACATTTTATACATGATACACTAATCTGATGTGAGAGTTACACTAATTTGATGTACATTTTATACATGATACACTAACTGATGCGCGAGATACACTAATCTGATGCGCGAAAATGAGGAATTTTAGAGACTTGTAAAACTTATAGGAGATAATGGTAATAAGTAAACTAAAAGGTGGGATTTCTGCAATTTTTCCTTAAATTTTTATATAGTTATGAACAAATTTTAAGGTTAAAAACGCGTATAATTTATGCTAAATTATGAAAATATATTTATAGGGTTCTTAGGATAAAATCTTGATTTGGGGGTCGAATAATGATTTGTTTTAGCTGAAATTTTACATGCGAGTTTGTTTTATCATGGGTAAACATAATCTGAAAGAAAATTTCAGATTCTAATTTGATGGCTCGGGATGACTTTTTTACCCGATTTCCGAGCCGAAACTAAATATAGTGTAACACCCCAAAAAAGTTTAAGCTAAGGCCTGAACTATTCTTTATTTACATATAAGGTATTATCGGGTTAATCTTAAATTGCTCATATTTGTAAAGGTAAATTCTTTAGACTTCATTCAAGATTCTTTCAATATTTTTCAAGATTCTTCTTCAAGGTAAGTCTTTCTCCAAGAATTCCATTCTTTCCAACTCAAATTTTTCCATACAATTATGAATCACTAATGAAAATCATAATTCTTTGCAGTAGAGTTTCAAGAAACCTCAAAAAAGGTTTTCTTGATTTTTCTCCTTCAAGCTAGGGTTATCAAGGCTTCTAATCAAGTTCTTCTTCAAGATTCTTCAACAACCTTATTTTTCAAGGTATGTAAGGCTATCTTAGTGTTGGACTTGTTCGTCCTCACACCCTACATCTACTATCAAATCAGTAAAAGAGAAATCTAGGATATCACCCCTAGATTTGAGTATTCTTGAGATGAGTTGATTTTCAATTCTCGATCTTGTTTCTTTTTTATATTCTATTCCTAATTATTGAATTGCTATATGTTATGCATTAAAATTCTTGAGTTGATTTGTTCATGTCTATATTTCCGTATGAACCCTATGAATTGAGTATTTTTTAGAGAATAAATATCATTGACTTATGAGTTTTGAGTTCTTGAGTCCTTGAGCTCTTGATTCTTGGTTCTTGAGTTCTGAGTACTGAGTTTCCTTATTGTTATTAAGATCCATGAGTAGAGTCATTCATGTCCATAATTCCACATAAATCCTATGAATTAAGTTATAAATCTTAAGAAGCTTTTTAAAACCAACACTTGAGTTTTAAACTGAGTTTTTAAGAAGTAAAGATGAGTTTTGAGAAAGAGTTTCTAAAACATGATTAGTATGACAATTGAGTATGTCATTAATGTTTAAGAAGTATGGTATCTAGATATACCTTCAATGATTATGTAGTATGACTTTCCGAGTCATCAATGATCATATTACAATATGATTTTGATATGTTTTTTTTTTAGAAGGAGTTTTCAAGTATGAATTGAGTAAGAGTATAAGGGGACTATGTATTTTAAGAGGAATCAATTTTTACATTGATAAAAGAGAATCTAAGATTTCTAAATAATTTATGAGTTCAAAAGATATTTCAAGAGCAATTACCTCTTTTACGGGGGTAGTTTGAGAAATTATCTCACACCAGAGGAAGAATTATGTTTTTAAACATAAAAGAATGAGCATATATTATTGGGAGTAGCATTGACTATTGAGCACCGATATGGGGATGAGTTAAGACAACTCAAAATCCTCATAAATCATGTATGCCAACATGGGTTAAGGGTCATACTTTTTAGATGATTCCTCATTGCTTTATAAGCATAGCTTAGTGGATCCACTTAGTTGAGGTGTTCTATACCCCAGTAAGGTATATGACAGCTCTGACAGCGTGGACGAGACGTTATATCATCACGTAGAACTGAGTCATGGTTGTTGGTTAGAGAATCTCCCAATAGAGTTAAAATGTAATTTTATATATCACTTATTATGTTGAGTACAGAGATGAGAAAGTATTTTGTAAAGTTTTAAATGATTTAACTCATTTATTTCTTTACATTCAGCTTGAGTACATTGTTATCTATTGCAGTCCTTTCTTTCAGTTATTTGTTATTCAGCTATATTACATACTCGTACATTCAATGTACTGATGTCATTCGACATACATCTTTTAATGATGCAGATACAGGTTCTTAGGCTCCTCAACAAGAGTCTGTTGAGATCACTTCATCCGCTCGTCTGGTTATGAATGAGACCTCCTTACTTTCATAGGACTCTAGTTTTATGAGTTGTTAGTAGTAGTTCTTTTGAGGAGTTGTGGGTCTTGTTCCGACACTCATCTTTGTATAGTAAAGGCTTCATAGATAGACAAGTTCAGAGAGTCTTTCAGTTTCAAATGTTTTATTTAAAACTTATGTTTCATACTTAGTATATTCAATGGAATTTTTGAGATTCAGTAAACTATTGTTTTTAAACATGTCATTTAGTTTGATGCTTTTGTATTCTCGAGTTAGTCTTCTGCTTGTAGTTAGCCAGGATGAGGGTTCGCTTGGGGCTAGTAATGGTTCTCGATTGTTGGCCACGTTCAGGGTGTAGACTCAGGGTGTGACATATAGTAATATGGGTGTCATTAGATTCGTATTCCTAGAGGATTTTATATTTGATAGATTGGAAGCACTTTGACGCTTTATGACAGGGGACGAATCAAGTTCCGAAGTAATTGCTTGATTGTTTGAGGCAACTGGATTTCTAAACCCTTATTAAGTGTATAAAATCATGTATTTCCTTATGGTATGTGTTGAGGAGTAATGAAACTTGGTGATGGGTTGACTTGTCCATATTGAATAATTATAATGATGAAAAAGGGATAATAAAAGGCAATGTGATTAATTATTGGTGTGTCATGTGCTGAGAATGATTTGAAAGGCTTATTGATTTATTGTTGATGTTGTATCACAATTGTGTTGCTTTGAATTGTACATTGTTATTAAAATGGTCATCTCCTCATTATTTGTGTGAATATGTCATTTGCATTGGTTCTGAGACATGCTTGTGATAATTGTTACATGAATTGAGGAAGGATTAAAAAATTAAAGAGGATGTACCATTTCAAGGGACGTGTCACGCGCTGCGACAAATACTATTATCGAGCGACGTGTCACACAACGCAATAGATTCTATTATCGAGGGACATGTCACACGTTGCGATGAATTTTATTATCGAAGATCATGTCGCATGCCATGACGGATGCATGGACAGTTTATCCCCCATGGGTCTCGGACTGAGAGACAACTGGTGTGTATCATTCGATCAGACATGCATCACTATACTTGACATTGCATTTCATTGCATTGCACATCTTTATCATTGGTGAACTTGATCCTGTGTGTTGCTGATCTTGTGAGTGCCTTTCTATGGAACTTATGATTAATAAATATTGAGTTTGTTGTTGAGAGTATGTAATTGTTAGAGTGTTGTTGTTGAGCTGTGTTCTTTGTAAATTATGAACTATTAAGTTGGGCTGGTTTTTATGCAAGTTGTAATTGTGGAGGTTCGGTTTGGGTGGTAGGAGTATCCGTATTCTATTCCCTTAGCTTGTGTTTATAAGTTTACTTGCTGAGTACCGTGTGGTTTGGTACTCACCCATTGCTTCTACATTTTTGTAGGTTATGAGCTCGGATCTTCGTGATATTTTTTATTCACCTCTTTTCCGAGGCTTCATGTGGAGATTTGTGAGGTAGCTTTTTGTCATCTCAATGGACCTTCTTACTCCTATATATGATCTTATTCTACTTTAGTAACAACATCATTTGAGACTTGTGTTTTCTTTTAAATCTATTGCAATACATAAGAGGCTTGTACATGTGACAAAAACAAGTTTTGGGGATTTAGTTAAGTTGAGTTATTATCCGCATTTGTAATTGAGTATTAGACTTTTATTTATAGTTTACTTCCGCACTTTATCGTAATGATTGAGTTTTAGGCTGACTTGTATTGGTGAGATAAGACAAGTGCCATCATGTCCATTTTGGGGTCGTGACATGGAGAGTGGGGGTGCCTTATTTGAGGGGTGGGGTGGTGGGAGCCGGGGGTAGGGGCTAGGTATGGTAGGGGTTGGGTGAGGTAAAAAATCTTAAAATTTGAAACATATTTCAAAAATAATTCTTAATTTTTTTATTTTTTTGTTTGATGGAGGGGGGGGGGGGGAGTGGTTTGGGCGTAGGAATAAAAATATATTTGAAAATTTTAAATTTTTTAATAGGGAGGGTCGGGTACGGGATATGGGTAGGATAAGAAAAAACATTAAAGGATGAAGTAGAATCTTGGAAAATATTTTCCTTAATTTTGAAAGGGAAGTCATGTTCCTTAAATTTGAGAAAAATGAGTTGATTCGGAAAATAATTTCCAAATATGGAAAAAATAGAAAAAAAATTCCAAAAAATATTTTCCTCCATACCAAACACATCCTAAATGCATAATTAAAAAACGGTTATGTGTCACGTGTAAGCACTAAAAAATTTCAATACACAAAATATTTTCAATAAAATAAAAAAATAACTGTCCTTTCAAATTTAAAAATATGAAAATTGTACGTAACTGCTGCCGTGATTAAAACTTTATAACTTATCCTATCCTTCTTCTACCATATCACTTCAGTGATGGCAAATGGGCGGATTGGGTCAAATTTGAGCTAGTTGAAAATGGGTCAACATAAAATGGGTAATACTCCAATCCGTCCATATTTAATATGTGTAAAACTAGATTGGATAATAAATGGGTTGGGTAAAATACTAGTTTACCCATAATTTTATTAGTAAATAGTAGTCTACTTAACAATTTAACATGGAGTAAGTATTTTAGTCTTTTTTTTTAGATGAAAAATGTTGGAAATGCTTTATTTAGTTATATTGTATCATAAAAGTAAAAAAAAAAAAATTCCTATGTCTTTTCAATATAAAATAAATTTATGTAATAACAAGGGGAAAATATTTTAAATTTCAAAGTAAATGAATATTTGCATTTTAGGACTAAAACATGCTTAATGCACTTTAAGCAATGTCAATACTAATACATGATTTGCTTATTTTACACTATTATTTGTTATCCAATATAAAATTAAACAAATAAAAATATATAATTATAATTAAGAAAAGAAATGTACATTTAGAATATATGTTTTTTGGAGGGCCAAAGACTTCATCTTTTCAATTATAGAGAAGAATAATTAGTTTTATAGAAGACATAAAAAGGAAGAGAAGTTATAATATTTTTAGTGGTATCATGAATTTTGATTGAATAAAAGTTGGAAGCTTAACCCATTTGGCTAATTCATATTTTACCCATATTTTACTCATAGTTTACTCATATTTTACCCATATTTTAATGGGTTGAATATGGATATCAACCCATATTTTACCCATATAAAAAAACACTCACCCAACCCATTAAAATATGAACGAATTAAACGAGTTACTAAAATTTGAGCTTATTTTGCCAGCACTACTTCAAACCATCATTCATTTTCTAGCAATGTGCATCTTGATGTTAGCGAGGAATTCACACCATCAAATATTTAACATAATCACCAACAGTACTAAGGTCAGTTCCGTTACCTTTTACAATGAATTTCAATTTCAGTTTCATATATACTCTCTTCATTTCAAAATAGTTATCATGTTTTGCTTCTCAAGAGTCAATTTTGATTAATTTCAAACCTATTTTAGTTTAGATTAATTTGATATGTTATGATCAATTTTAAATATTCAAAATATATAGAAAGTACTATAAATTACAATTTTTCTATATCAATATGATGTAAAAATACATTTTAAAATTTCAATCACAGTTTATATTGTTATCTCCTGTATTCAGATTAAAAAACCATAAATAATAAAATATGAAAAGAAAAACAAAAGAACTATCCGAGTCCACAAAACCCACTGTGTGTCCTTAAGAAATTTAATCCCCTCAAGTTCTCGATATTGTAGCTTAATTCCTCCCAAGATAAAATGCCTTAACCATTAAAGGAGTAGTGGTACCTCAAACTTCGATAATTTCAACGAACTCAAAATTACAGCAATGAATCACACACAGACATGATCGATTGATTTTATTTTGTAAGAAATGTAAGCAGAAGAAGGGAAGAATTCAATGTAGAAAAATGAGAGAAAGTCTCTCTATTTATAACCAACAAAGGGTAAAGGTCATAACTCTTTGGAAAAAAATAAATTCTTTCCGAAAGGTCACAATCCTTTGGAAAAGGCACAACCTTTCAAACAGTCACAACCCTTTAGAAAAGACACAACCTTTCATAAAGGTCACAACCCTTCGACAAAGTCACAATCCTTTAGGAGAGTCACAACCCTTCATTTTCTATTCACGCCTTTAAATCCCAACAATCCCCCACATGAATATGGAATGACTATTGTTAAAACATATGCATGAAAAATTGTGTGATTCGTAAGTAGGGATTGATTGCATCTGAATAAGTAGGTTTTTCTTTGAGCTCTCCATAGTGAACATATATCGGATATACTCAGTCAATCGGTAGATTTGATATCTTTGAACCGTCGAGCTTTGGTGTATACCTAGACAGCATAAGTCACACAATCAACCCTTAAACTGTTTTTGGTTCTCATTGTTTTGTTCGTTACAGCCATGAACATGTCTTGATTTATAAGTGCGTAGAGAACTGACCTTACTAGATTCTTCTTGAAGCAGCTTACACTTCACACTTACATAGGTGATTTCTAAATGTGTTATTCCGTAGATACACCATTTGATATACCTTGTATCAAACATAGAAACCATTAAAAATTTCTAATGCATTTATCCTTGTTACTGAACATTGTCTTATCATGAGAATGGACCACAAAAAATATTTTGACAATGTTGAACTGTCATTAATGACTTTGTTTGATCTCCTTGAACCTAGATCTTGGGATCTCCAGTCTTCTAGGTAGAGTTATTGCCACAATGACTTGTCCTCGGCCATAGTCCCATTCCCTTTGATAATCTATCAACTCCCTCTCTAGTTAGGCCTTTTGTAAGTGGATCTGACACATTATCCTTTGACTTTACATAGTCAATTATGATAATTCCTCTAGAGAGTAGTTCTCTAACGATATTATATCTATGTTATATATGATGAGACATTTCGTTATACATCATGCTCTATGTCCTATCTATTGCAAATTAACTCTCACAATGTATGCATATTAGAGCTAAAGATTTGGGGAAAAAATCTTTCAAGAATTTCAGAGTCATTCAACTTCTTTCTCGGCTTTATCTAGAGTGATAAACTCAAATTTCATAGCAGAGTGAACGATACATTTCTACTTGGAAGATTTTCAATAGATTGGCCCCCCACCAAGAGTAAATACATATCTACTTGTGAATTTTACTTCATTTGACTTGGTGATTCAATTTGTATCACTATATTCTTCCTATATTGTTGATTATTAGTTATAATTCAAATCATTTTAAGTAAGTTTTAAATACTCTAAAAATATTTTCATTGTCATCCAAGAAGTTTGATTGAGATTACTCGTGAACCGACTCAGTTTACTAATAGCACATGCTATATCTTATCGCGCACACTTCATGATAGATATGATACTTCTCAATACTCTAGCATAAATAAATTGTGAGTCACTTCCGTCTTCATTCTTTTGAAGTACAAAGTTCACATTTATCGAAATCTTGACAATATTGAACTTCGAATACTTGAACTTGTCAAGTACCTTTTCAATCACATCAACAACTTCAATGTCTTTCATATCGAAGTTACTTTCATGCATATGCTCAGTAGCATTTATGTCAGAAATGTCTCTTTTGATGATTAACATGTCATCAACATAAAAGCAAAAAATGACTTGTGATTTTGAGTGTTTTTAATGTAAAACCATTTATCACATTCATTAATCTTGAATTCATTTACCAACATAGGTTGGTCAAATCTCGCATGTCATTATTTGGGCGCTTCTTTTTAGTCCATAAAGTGACTTAACAAGTTTACACACTTTCTTTTTTTTATCGAGAACCACAAAGTCCTCAAGTTGTTTCATGTAAATTTCTTCCTCCAATTCTTCACTTAAGAAAGTTGTTTTTTTCACATCCATTTGATGAATTTGAAGGCCATATACCATAACTAGTGCAATTAACATCTGAATTGATGAACTCAAGGCCTTCTTATTGTCTAAAGCCTATGACAACAAGTCTTGCTTTGTTTTTGTCAATAGTTTCGTCAACTTTCTTTTCATTTTATCGATCCACTTTGAACCCAAAGGTTTATTTCCTGGAGGAAGACCAACAAACTCTAAAGTATGGTTGCTCAAGATTGAATCTATCGTACTATTGACAACCTTTTTCAAAAAAGGATGAGTCCAAAGAAGACATAACTTCTTCAAATATCTGGACTCATTTTCAAGAAGAAATGTTACAAAATCATACCTAAAACATTTACTACACCTCAGAACCTCTTTATTAACTGCATTCTCCTTTGGTTCATTCCAAGGTCATTTAGACCCTTTATTTGACTATCAAACGGCTCGTACTTATGAACCATAAATCAACATGATTTACTATTTGTAGCATATTGATGAGTCCACAAATTGGACTCATTTAGGACTTTATTTTAATATAAATAGTGTCCTTGAATGCTTGTTTTATCTCAATACCTGATTAAAATGCTGAAGTTTGAGGTATTTGAAGTTTTAGTGAAAGCATGGACACTTAGACGCAAAATGGAGCAAATAGGGATGAAAAGAACAAGAAATGGAATCCTGCGGATCGCCGAGTTCAACTTGGTGAGTCACCAAAATGACATGAACCACCCTACGTTCCAGTACGCGAAGCCTTGAAGGAAGTGGATTAAAAGGAGAGAAAATGAACAATCGGCAAGTCGCTAATCAGTTCCACGAAGCAGTACTGTACCGCCCAATGATTTAGAATATGAGGATGCTGAAGGCAAGACAATGAAGGCGATGAGATGATTAAAGGGCGGATTGCCGAGTTCATTGGCGATCTCGACTAATGTCGCTAAACTCCGCAGCATAATCTGTGAAAACTATAAATACTAGTTAGAGTTGTAGTCTTGGTGTGGAACAATTATTATTATTATTTTCACTTTAGAACATACTTTAGCTGATATTTTTCTCTCAAGTTTGGAGAGGGTTTTGTGGAGACTTGAAGAAAGGAGTTCTTCTTCCCTAAGTTGGAAGTGGGTCTTCTCTATTCATTTTCCTTTGCTTAATTTAAGGTTTAATTTCTTATACCTAGTTGATTTCATTATCATGTTAGGTATAATTTCTTATTTCTTGATGTGTGGCTAAAAATCTCCATTCTTGGGGTGTGATTTAGCAAATATGGGTTGATATTCTTGTTGGGTCTTGCTTACTGATAGGTTAGATGTATTTTAATGGTGATTTCACTTAGTGGTTGTGGTTTAATCTAAAGGGTTTGTAGTTGCAAATACAAAGCCACCCATGTTTTTTTGGCTTGCTCGAGAGGGAGGTCGCGAAACCAAAACCACTAGATTAATGGCCTAAGGAGTGGGTCGACATGAGGTTCAGCCCGAGAGGGTGAGCCCTAGTCCCATATCCTAACACTCAGCTCGAGAGAGTGAGTGGGGTAAGGCGTAGGCTGGTGTTCATGTGGCAAATAGGTGTCCGAGAGGAACGCATTTGAAATGGGGTAAGTTGCCCGAGAGGGAACTTATTTCCATTTAAAGCTTAGCCTAGTCACTATTATTTTGCAAATTTCTTATCGAAAGCATGTTCCCAACAATTTATCTCAACTTATATTGCGGTCACATCCCAAGAACATTTCCCCATACTTGATTTTCTTATTTATTTTGTTGTTTTAGTACTTGTTACAAAACCCCCCTTTGATATTTGACACTTTTGTGTCACCCCTTTTAATTTACAATGTCTTTTATCACAAATGTCTTTAGCTACAACTAGTTAGAATGTATTTCTATTTTTCTATCAATTCTCAAAACCGCTCCCTTGGGACAAGACCCCAACCCTTGATTGGGTTACTATATTATCGACGATCGTAGACACTCATACCGTAGGATAGTGTCGTTGGTCACGATAAGCATCACATATCCAATGAACATATAATCTATAGTCTTAGGTCCTATTTTGACCCTTTTGGGAATAGGAACTTGGATTTTTTTCTGGACACCCCCACACTATGAAATATTTCAAGCTAGATTTCCCTCATTTCCATTTCTCATATATATGGAATAGATTGTATTGGAAATTGGTAGATCAATATCTTTCAAGAGTTATTTCTTGTAAATACTTTAAGGGTCGACAAGCAATTCTCTATCAGGATACAACAAAGCCTGAACAAACAAAAAAAAATTGTTGCTTCCTTCTTAACAAATAAAACTTTTTGTTTCTCTCTTTCTCAACAAACAAACTTTTTGTTGTTCTCTTTTGCTATAATGATAGCATCCCCCACAAATTGTGTTAAGCCTGAACTTATAAGTAGGATATTCAACATTTCCTGCAAAGTTCAGTTTTTTTCATGTCAGCAATTTCATTAGAGTGACGTGAGTATGTGCAGTAATTTGATGGATGATTCTATTTTCCAAATATATTTCTGCAAAGAAGATTCATATTATCCACATCTACCACTTCTAATCATGACAATCTTTTTATTCTACTGATTTTCACTTTTAATTTTATATTGCCTAGATGTTTCTATTGTTTCATCCTTACCATTAAGCAAATAGACATAACAGTATCTGGTGCAATTGTCAATAAAATTTATGAAATACTTTTTCTCACCACAAGATGGTGTTGACTAGTCACATATCACAAATGTTACTGTGAATCAATTGTAAGGGATTAAAATTATTTTCAACAAATTTATAAGTAGGCTTAACATACTTAGATTCAACACAAACTTGACATTTTATTTATTGCACTCAAACTTACGCAAAACTTTTAAGTTGATTAGTTTTCACAAGATTTTTTTAAAATTAAGATGTCCCAAGCGTTGACGTCACAAACAATTTGATTCAAACAAGTAAGAACAAACATAAATACTGAGTTTGAAAAGACCTTCCATGAGGTAACTTTTTCCCACAAATATTTTGTTCTTTACTTTTTATAACTTTGTCAAATAAAGACATTATTTTAGAATCAATACCTTGCCAGATGTCCTTTTCAGAAGGACCTTTTCATAACATTCAATTTGGTTGTTATAGAATTACCCATGACCCCAGTCTCATCGGTCCAATAAGGAAAATATGACCCAAATATTTATTTTACAACACAAATATGACAGATCACTTTTCACCAATGTTCATGTCTATGCAAATAAAATTTATTTTATTAGATATATCTTTTCATGGAAAATCACAATATTTTAAGTGACACTTTTTCATCAAAGAACACAATTCTTTTGAATAAGTGATATAATTTTGTGGTTTTATACTAGTTATATCATATACTAGTAAAAAGAGACTCAACAATCACAATATCAAATATAGTCCAAGAATTTTGTGAGTCTAATATAATACAAGAATGTCATTAAATTTCATATCTTGTACTTTCAAATTTAAATTAGATAGTAAGTCTAATTTTGTTTTTATCACAAGTAAAGAACTATCCACATTTAAAATATGTTCTTAATTTTTTTTTCAAGTATTTGAAATTATTTTTAACATATTGTTTCTCATGCTTTTAAATTTTATACTATCAAAATACACATTGGTAACACGAAGCCTTCTTTTGGAGATCCAGTAGGCACAAAAATCACTAATTTCATGTCACTAGTATTTTTCCCTTTCTGTCACAATTAGACAAACCACCTAGTGCTTAGAATACTAACAATAAAGATTCAATCTTTATACAACTTGTTTCTAGTTTAACGATGAAGTTTTTATATTCTTCGAACCAGTTGCACATTCAGACAGAGTAGTAAACCAAAAAAAAATTAATTTCCAGAAACCTCAAATACAACACTGTTTCTAGCTAATGATGAAGAATTTATATATTTCAAATAATTTAGCCTTAATATTCCTGACGAAGATTTTGTACTCTTCAAGTCAGAATATTCATTCAAACAGAGTATTTAACAAATTGATGAAGTTTCTATATTCTTCAATCCAATACACAATCTGATTTGTTCGGTGAAGTTTCTATATTCTTCAAACCAAAGGAGTAAAAAATTAGAAGATTTTAGTCTCCAAAAGTAAGACACGATCAAATTTCACATGAAGTAGAAAACTATAAAAGTATTTTTTCCTCCTCTAAACATAATACATATTAATAATAATAAAGATATATTCTGAGATCATCACATAATGACCATCTATCCTAACATTTATGAAATAAATCTCATAACTTAAAAGGGATAGAAAAAAATCAAGGGAAATAAAGATAGAACCTGATTTTTACTCCCATTGAATCATATTCTATCTATTAGCAATGATTCCATGCAAATCACTTTTCTTGCTAATTTTTTCTTCTTTCCTAATTTCTATCTTGTTCCAATTTTTCTTAGAAGACATTGAACTCATTGAAGTTCTCTGAGGCATCTGGACTACATGCAAATACATAAAAGAGTTCCATTTACATTGCTGGGGTGACATATCACATAAAGCAAAGTATAATTGATGCATTGCTGGGGTGACATATCACATAAAGCAAAGTATAATTGATGCATTGGGGTTCACAGAGGGTACTATGTCATTCAAATACCTAGGAGTGCCACTAGCATCTCAAAAACTAGGAGTAAATGCATACCTCCCCTTACTTGAGAAGATAACTGCTAAAATCACTTGTTGGTCAGCCAAACTACTGTCATATGCAGGGAGACTACAATTAATATAAGCAGTCCTTTTTGAAGTACAAGCATATTGAGCTCAAAATTTCCTTATTACCAAGAAAGTAATCCAGGCAATTGAACAACTATGTAGAACTTTCTTATGGACTGGTGGTGTAACAGTCTCAAAGAAAGCTCTAGTGTCTTGGGAAAACATCTGCCTACCAGGAGCCGCAAGAGGACTTAATGTAATGAACCTATGCACTTGGAACGATGCAACTATTCTTAAACTTCTATTGGACATAGATAAGAAGAAGGATTGTTTATGGGTGCAATGGGTTCATAGCTATTACATCAAAGCAGGAGACATGTACCAAGTCCGGGTGCAATAATTCTATTTTTCTTCTTTTTTTTTCCAATAAAAAGAACACATAAAATAAAAGTAATTTCCTCACCACAGAAAATACAAACAATATAAAATTTCTTAAACTTGTTATCTCCTATATTCGGATTAGCAAACAAGAAATAATAAAAGATGAAAAGAAAAAGAAAAGAACTATTCGAGTCCACAGAACCCCCTGTGTGTCCTTAAGATATTTAATCCCCTCAAGTACCCGATGTTGTAGATTAATTCTTCCCAAGATAAAATAGATTAATCATTAAAGAAGTAGCGGTACCTCAAACTTCGATAATTTCAACGAACTCAAATTGACAACAACAAATCACACAGAGACAATTGATCGATTTTGTTTTGTAAGAAATGTATGCAGAAGAAGGGAAGAATTTAATGTAGAAAAATGAGAGAAACTCTCTCTATTTATAGCCAACAAAGGGTAAATGCCATAACTCTTTGGAAAAAAAAAGACAACCTTTCAAGGTCATAACCCTTTGGAAAAGACAACCTTTCAAACGGTCACAACCCTTTAGAAAAGACACAACCTTTCATAGAGGTCACAACCCTTTGGCAAAGTCACAATCCTTCAGGAAAGTCACAACCCTTTATTTCCTATTCACACCTTTAAAACCCAACATATATGTTTGAAAAAATTTGGGACGAATGTTTTGAAACGAAGGGAGTATATAGAAGAAAGTTTAGCACAATCAGGGGCGGACCCACGTGTAGAGTTTTGGGTACTCGAGCACCCACTGACTCCGATGAAAACTTTATATATGTATATAGGAAAAATCTGAAATGTTTATATAAGGTTTGTTTCAGCACCCATTAAACAAAGTGTTCCATGGGTGTTGTGGTTCTAAAGTTGGATTCTAGGAGCGCTGGTTCCCTTCATCGAGGGTTCGAGCCCCTGTGACAACATCTATCTTTTTGTTGAAAAAAGGCCAACATAAACTTCTTGACTTCTTTTTCAAAATTTTGCTTATATTTCTTTTTGTTTTTCCACTTTCCTATTTTTTGTATTTCATTTATTAATTAAATTATAAAAATATTAGTAGTAAACTTCTAGAAAGAATTTTTTTTTTGGCTGGTTATAAGAATTGAGCACCCACGATCATTGAATCCTGGATCCGCCACTGAGCACAATAAATAATTTTTTACGTTGAATAACTAATTTTATCATTCATTTACGGTACAAAATAATAAAAATAGGTCTCAAAGTCGAAAGGGCACAAAATTACGGAGGGAGGTGACGACTGAGGGTTGAAAAGAAAAAGAAAAAGAAATAGTAAAAATTCAAAAAATTGAATGATTGTAACCGACAATTGCTGCTAAACATGACTTGATTGTGTAAGAGAATTTTACATTGCGGTGTATATTATTTATTACTCTTTGTATGATAACATTAAGATCTCTAAGATGTGTTTTTATATAATACACTTTCAAGCATGTTTGAAATTTACAACTTTAAAATGGTTACGTTTATGATTACATTTTAGTTCTTTAGTTCGATTTCAGATCTATTTGTTCTAAAACTTTAGGTATTCAATTCCAGTTTCGATTCAAGGGTCCTGTTCATAGATTAAATGAATAATTGAAATTTTATTACTTATGAAAATAATCTATTCCATACCTTAGTTGTTGTATAATATAATTGTATTAGTTAGTTATTGCCTTAGCCTTTGTCCTATGACAAGGAATTGTTCTTTGGCTTTTGCTCACAGCAAAATTTGTGTCATTAACTATTAATATATTCTGTATTAGTTAGTTGTTGCCTACTGTGTAAATTAGTTAGCCTTTGTTGTAGCAGTATTAATTAGTTGTTGTGTACATGGAGTTAACTTGATTATGAACTATTAAAGTTGCGTATTTGTTGACTATTATGTACATTAATTAGCCTATGTCGTAATAGGAAAGGCTAAACTACTTGAAAATTTTAAAATAATGATCTAAAAATATAATGAAAATAAATAGAAATTTTAATTTAACTATTTAAAATATAAAAAACTGAAAAATAACAATTTGAAATTTCTTTGTAAATTTGTTACGGAATGAAAACATCAATGATGTTTCAGTGTGCCTATTTTCTGCCCACTTCTCTTTTTTTTTAAATAATAATAATTGATTATTCAAAAATATTTGGATAGGAAAATTAACTTAAAAATCTAAATGTTGTATATAGATAAAACCACCTAATTAGAGAACAGTTATTTAAAAGTGTGGATTAGATTATTCTTTTTCAATCTTTATCTATCAATAAATTATTTTGGCTAATTATCTTTTCTCCTTCTTCTTTGAATTGACTTTGTAGTTGTTGACAAAGTCTATAATCAATTCAATATTTAGTTATTACTGATTATTGATGCGTTTGAGTTTATCTTCTTCTTAGATATTAACACTATCAATGAGATTTCTGTATGCATTATATATACCACCAAAATCTTTCATCAATAATTATTTCTAACTATTAGTTTTTGTTGATTGTCTTCCACTTTTGATTTATAATTTTTAATGATTCTATGTTTGTTGCTTTTGCAGGATGGTTATTGGTTGATGTGTGAGTTTTTTGGATTATTTTTTTGAGATATTGTTTATAAAATTGTATACCATGCGTAACAATAATGAGCCAAGTGTTTATGTGGAAGATTGCCAGAGATATGCAGTTTCATCTTTTGACTACTCATTTTTACGAATCTTCAATTTTCTAGATAAAATTCTTTGAATAATTTATAGCAGCATGACACGAAATCGAATTCATTTTTTATTTTGCTTTTAGCTTTATTATTATCATATTTTATTTGAACTTAGATTGATAGAATTTCTTTCATGTGAATTAAACCATTATTCATTTCATTAAAGTAGGTGAAAAAAGTTTGATGTGTTACTAACTTTAGAGAAAAAGCTCTGTTATATCCAATCAACTTATCATTCAAAGCTAATATATCATCGTTACAAAAGTGATTCACATATACTCTAACATTATAAAAATAGCTCATATATACTTCTACGATTACAAAATTGACTCACATATACCCTAAAGTTATAAAAATTGCTCACATAGACCTCTACAGTTATAAAAATGACTAACATTACCCTTTTATTTGAAATTGATTTGAAAATAACTTTATAAAAATATCATTAAGCTTTAAGAATTATATAATACTAAAATATTATATATATCTTTAATTAAATATCAAATAATTGATATATGCCTTTTAGAAAAAATGAAAGACAATTTTTTTAAAAATTCAATAACATGCCTACGATAATGTCACTACTCGAGCCTACACCCTGGACGTAGCCAGCACTTGAGAACCATTGTTGGCCCCCAAGCGAACCCTCATCCTTGCTGACTACAAGCAGAAGACTAACTCAAACATACATAAGCATCAAATTGAAAGAAATGTTTAAAAACAGCTTACTGAATCTCAAAACTTCGTTGAATATACTAAGTATAAAACATAAGTTTTAAATAAAATATCTGAAATTGACTCTCTATAAATGTCTATCTATGAAGCCTCTACTATACAAAGATGAGTGTTGAGACAAGATGCACAACTCTTCAAGAGAGCTATTATTAACAACTCATAAAACTGGAGTACTCCAAAAGCAAGGAGGTTTTACTCAAAAGCTGATGAAATGATCTCAACGGACTCTTGTTGAGGATCCTAAAAACTTGTATCTGCATCATGAAAAGATGCAAGTCGAGTGACATCAGTATATTGAATGTACGAGTATGTAATAAAGTTGAATAACAAATAATTAAAAGAAAAAACTGCAATAGATAACAATGTACTCAAATTGAATGTTAAGAAATAAAGAAGTTAAATCATTTAAATCTTTACAAAATACTTTCTCATCTCTGAACTCAACATAATAAGTGATATATAAAAATATACTCTAACTCTATTGGGAGATTCTCTAACCGAAAACCATCACTATGAGATACGTGATGATACAATGTCTCACCCATGCTACCAGAATTGTCCTAAACCTTTTCGGGGTATAGAACACCTCAACTAAGTGGATCCACTAAGCTATGCTTACAAGCAATAAAGAATCATCTAAAAAGTATGACCCGTTACCCATGTTGGCATATGTGGTTTATGGGGGGGTTGTGAGTAGTTTGAACTCTCCCCCATATTGATGCTCAATACTACTCCAATAATATATACTAATGCTCATATGCTTAAAAAAATATAACTCTTCCTCTGGTATGAGATAATTTCTTAAACTACCCTCTTAGAAGAGGTAACTATTCTTGAAATAAATTTTGAACTCATAACTCATTTAGAAATCTCAATTTCTCTTTTATCAATGTAAAATTGATGCCTCTGGGAATACATAGTCCCCTTATACTCATACTTGAAAACTCTTTCTCAAAAACATGTCAAAATCATATTATAATATGATCATTGATGACTCTGGAAGTCACACTGCATGAACATTGATGGTATATCTAGATACCATACTGCTTAAACATTGATGACCTTACATACCTAGAATAACAATGTTCTTGAAGAATCTTGAAGAAGAACAATCAAGAAAACCTTTCTTGAGATTCGTTGAATTAGTTTCTTGAAATCTCTATGGTCAAGAATTATGATTTTCATTAGAAATTCATGGTTGTAAGAAGGAATTTAATTAGTCAAAAAATTCGTTTAGGATTTTCTTAGAGGTAAAAAGACAAAAATGACCCTTTTTAATATTTTCGCGTCGGCTAATTCATCACGGCACTGTATTAGGTTACTAAAATGGTCATAACTTTTTACTCGAAAATTGGATTGACGCAAAATTTGTGGCATTGAAAAGAAGATTCAAATACCTTCAATTTTATAGGTTATAGGCCATGTAACTCTTTATATTTTAAGAGCTATGGTCGTTTGAAGCTGAGCCAAAGGGAATCTTACATCAAAACTTAAACGATAAGAAAACTTTCAACTCTACTTTGTGTTAGGAATTTCTAGTGACCTTAATTGATATCCAAAATCATTCTCACACTAAAGAATTTACCCTTGCACATTTGGGCAATTTATGAATCACCCAATATGGCCCTACAAGTAAATAAAGAATGGTTCGAGTCTTAACTTAGAAATTTTTGGGGTGTTACAATATCTCCCCCTTGCGATCATTCGTCCTCAAATGACGGCTGGTCTGAGAATGGAAAGGGGTTACTCTTACTATATTCAAGTCTAACTCAGAATCATAAAGTACTTAACATAAGGTGATATTCTGATTTAAATCGTAAGATTCGGGTTTTATACATATGTAGGAAATCTCATCCCAAGAACACTACTCCTTACCGCTACATTTAGCTAACCTTGAGCTCATATCACGAAACATCTAATGTATCACACATTGTCCACATGTTACCAACATCACATTCAAGCCTAGTACTATAACAACTCCATGCACTCCTACTAACCACTCCTTATAAGAAATTCTCATTCTCTTGCCACTTCTACCAACATAACTTTCATGCATTACCACCAGGAAGCTGACTTAGTACTCATTGTAAAACTCTATTTCTTTCTTCCTCCACATTGATAACCTTAGATGGAATAAACACACTATCACTATTACAATAAGAAATAACAATCCTCTCCTCTATCATTACACAACTACTATTAACAACACCACTCTCCAAAACTAAAAAGGATTACTGAAAGGACTTTAGGGAGAAATATGATAAGCACGATTCATTCGAGAATTATGATATCAAATCCTTGCAACGACTGTGAACGCCAACAAGACGGATTGGTCAAGAAGGCTTGATGATACTCTGTGGTCATATCACACCGCATTCAAGACTCCCATAGGTATGTCCCCCTACCAACTTGTAGATGGGAAGTCATGCCATTTTTAGGAAGAGCTAGAGCATAAGGTATTATGGGTGCTAAAGAAGTTGAATTTGGATTGGTGCGCCGTATCGAGTCAAATATTGAATGACATAAATGAGCTTAATGAGTTTCACCTAGCATATGAAAGTTCAGCCTTGTACAAGGAGAAGATGAAGAAGTATCATGATCAAAAGATTGAAAATCATGAATTTTTCTGTGGGTGATCTGATGTTTTTATTCAACTTAAGGTTGCGCTAGTTTCTTGGCAAGCTCAGGTCCAAGTGGGCCGGGCCATTCAAAGTCAATCAAGTATTTCCACATGGAGTGGTCGAGCTCGAGAACAAGGAGGGAACAAGGTTCAAAGTGAACGGGTAGAGGATCAAGGTCTACATGGCTAAATTAGAGAGTGTGCAAGAAGTGATCAAGGCCTATTATCTTGATGAAGTCTGAGTAATCAAGGTGTCTGCGTCATGCCGCGACGTTAAATCAAGCGCTTCTTGGGAGGCAACCTAAGATGTACAATCTAGCCAACTAAAGGTTTTTCTTTTCGATATAGGAGTTTTCTTATTTTATTTTGGTTTTTTTAGCTCTTTTGATAAGTGTTTTATTTTTTTATTAGTGTTGGCTAGATATAGAATAGGGTCTGTGTCTAAAAAGTGTCCAGAAATAGTAAAATGAAAGTCATAATGGTTGCTATGTGTGCAGGGACGAAAGGTAAAATCTACAGAAAATAGTTGTGCAGTGGTCTACGGACCCCATCGACGGTCTGTTGGTCAATCCATGGACCGTGAATGGCTTCCGTAGATCCCAAGTAAGTTCCCAAATTTCTCTAAGTGTCAGAGTGACCTATGGATCCAACCCACGGTGTATAGGTTGACCCATGGACCGTCGACGGGGTCTCGTGGGTGCAACCTAAGGTTTCTGCCGACCTGACCCAAACACCCTTTTAATAAAAACCCATCATTTTAAAACATCCCCCACTTCCTTATTTCCCTCCCAACCATTTTCAACCCTCCAAATACCTATATTTTCACATAAATCTCCTTAATCACTCCTATAGTAATTACCCAGATCCTATAAATCCCCTTTCCTCTCCCAAATCAGTCCCCAAGTCCATTCTTCTTCTCTAATGATTCCACAGTCTGGGTTCGGTGTCGAAAGACTAAAAAAGGTTCAAGGATTTCATTGCACTAACACACTCACCCACTTCATTACTTGTAAGGTAAATGATTTCACCCTAACTTTGAATTCACTATTCATTGTTTAAATCATGAAGTCACGAAGTTGGATCTTGACCTTGGGTTGTTAATCTTCTAGTTAAATGTTGAATTGTAGTTGGAAACACCCTTGGAACGATATAATGTGAGTGTGTTATAAGTTAAAACTACATAAATGAGTAATTGGTCTAATTGGGTGTTTTGACTTAGGGTTCGCAGTTTGATATGTTAAAAAGTTGAATTCAGTGTAGTCGAAACCTTATGGATGATAAACTACCATATATTGTGTTGAAATGCATGATTAGATAGAGTTTTCTTGTAGGATTGTCAATATTATGGGTTGAAGTTGAGTCGAATTCTGGAACCTGGCACAAAACTGACCCACGACTCCAACCCACGGACCGTAGGTTAGGGTCTGTGGGTCAGTTGCACACAAAATTTTATACGAGTGTCGAACCACGGTGTGGACTACGGCTTATCGTTCCATCGACGAACCATTCTGCACATCCGTGGTTCCCACATCTGAGACCCAATTTTTGGTACTCTGACCTACGGAGGGGACCCACGGACTGTTGTTCCATTGACGGACCATGGGTACCTTTCGTGGGTCGACAAGTCAGCTACTATC
Organism: Solanum commersonii; assembly: GCA_029007595.1. NCBI lineage: Eukaryota > Viridiplantae > Streptophyta > Magnoliopsida > Solanales > Solanaceae > Solanum > Solanum commersonii. The sequence continues at coordinate 14,668,705 of JAJTWQ010000002.1, forward strand.
CAGAATTTTTTTAAATTTTTGTTTGGGTCCGATTCTTATTCTAAAATTCTTCCATGTGTTTTATTTCCTTGTTTTGGTACTAACAAAGCCTCCACAGGTACCATGGCCCCTAAGCAAGCCCCAACCTATGCTGTAAAGGGCAAGTCCAAATCCGTAGCTCCTTCTCAACGTATGATCAATGCAGATACTGACGAGAACTATATTTCTCCGGCCACTAGGACCTCCCCTACTGCTCCCCACACTACTCGGAACACAACCCAGTAGGTGAACTCTGACGAGGTCACTGCCTCCCAGTCTAATAAGGGGACCACACCGATCGGATCACAGGCTAGTTCAGAGTCACAATCTGGCTCTAGCTTTAGCGGCATCACTTCCTCTTCCTCGAAGATGATAGCACGAGAGATATTTCAGTGCCCCCTAGTTCTGAGCCTACACCGATTGCTACGGAGCCAAATAGGTGGTGTTTGGATGGCTAATACCAGATATACACCGATGCTCACATGATGGCCAGACTAGTCACTGAGGAGTGTTGGGTTCTCAGAGGTAGCCTCCACACCGCACGAATCATCCAGGAGACTTTCTGATGGCACAGATGTGAGTGGATGTCACGGAGCCCAGGGACCTACAACGAGGAGATAGTCTGGAAGTTCTATGTTTCATATGCGGCCACCGTCAGAAATTCCATCTCCAAACGGGCCAAGCCCACCGCTCAACCTCCACTCAAGTCCACCTTAGTGCAGGGTTTCACGATTAATATATCAGAGGTCACCCTTCGTAGGTTCATCTATGGCCCAGACCACACGCTGCCCATCAATACAATAGAGTTCGACTATAGGATAGGATTAATTCAGAGCGGGGCATTTCAGAGAAATTTTGAGCAGATGGAGTCCCTTGTGAGATGGATGGCATGACATATTGCTACGGATGGAGAGTGCACTAAGTAGGTTCGGACTCCTAGCCTTGGTATCAAGAAGGCTACACTGAGCTTTGCTGCAAAGTTCTTCTGGTTGTTGGTTTGAAATATACTATCCCCGACTCAAGTGGACAACATAGTCATATGGGACCGGGCTGTAATGATTATAGCCATCTAGCAGGTTTAAAGGTTGACTTTTCTCGCATCTTGATTACGGAGATTCATGAGAGGTCCTTCAAAGCCACCACCACCCTGCCCTTCCCGTGCCTCATCTTCCAGCTATGCAGAGATGTTTCCATCCTTGTGTGGCATTATGACTGGTTGCTTACTACGACCAAGACTTTAAACATTTGTCCTCATTCGGGTTAATGCTAAGCTCGCTGCACTGAAGATAGAGCCACATGTTAAGGCACCACCTCTGGGTGAGGATCTTGCTGCCGATGTTGAGAAGATGCAGGCCGATGACACCACCATTCTAGCCACTATAGAAAACACTCAGGTTCCACCGTCTTCGGCCACCAGTCAGGACCCTAGCTCATCTCGAGACACTCCCTCTTTAGGGTCCACCACCATCCCTCTAGCCCGAGTCCAGAAGCTGGAGGCACAAATGGCCACTTTGCCTCAGTATGTGAAGCCATGGATACTATATTCTATCACGGAGTTCGAGGCGAGGATGGCACAAATGATGGATCAGAAGGTTCAGGCCATTTTTAAGAGCCTGGATGCCTTTGAGATGAGAGTCTTAGAGAGGCAGCCAGCCCCAACCATTGATGTGACCACCTTCTAGCAGGAATTAGCGAGCCTCCATGCTGATGGTGCTGGATTTGTAGCCCCTCAGAGACTGAGCCAGAGACTTCCCCGACAACGATGGAGGATGATGTGGTGATGACAATCTTATTTGGCGATGTTATACTGCCACCCGATTCTTCCAGTGCTGCTAGGAAGAGCTACCGCTTCCACTGTTCTTCTAATGATGTTGAGGTTTAGATATTAAGGAAGAAGGAGCGCTAGCACTTGGAGGAGGCCACGAGGGCGTCTTTACTAGATGAGGAGACAAGACAACAGTGGGCCAGGGAGATTGGTGTTGGCCCATCTGGCAGTGTGAGCACTACTGAGGGTGCTGGGATAGTTGATATGAGCGCTACTGATGACGTTCTTAGTGTTGATCCAGCGGGCTCTGGGAAACCGAACCCACCCACTTCTTGAAAGTTCTTCGGTGCATATGTGCCAAAGGCTTACTTCACCCTATGTTTTACTTTTGACTTTTGTACATTGGGGACTATTTTGCCTTATTTTGTTGGGGGTGGGGTAGATGGATTGTAAGTGATAGGGTGAAGTCTGAGTAACCCAACTCATAATCCTCTCTTGGGGTTTTCTTGCCTGTGTTCTTTCCCCCAAGAGACTGTTTTACTTTATGTTGAACCGACATGTTTAGGAATGTAGGTGTAGAAGTAAGTAGAAGAATGAAAGCATGATGACATAAAGAGCATGAAATTAACACCCGTCCAAAAGTTCTTAAATGTGCTAGATCTATAGGTTTGATAAGTTGAACGTGTTGGATCTCAATATGACATGATAAGGAGCCGTTTTTATCTCATGACTTAAGCTAAAACTTGAACTGGGTAATCTATTAATTTGATCATGTAACAATGTGACAAGTGTGTGTGAGAAAAGCTTGAATGTTCATACATTTTGTGCCAATCTAGAACTTGCCCCGTTGGTCCTGCTAAGATAATCTAGGCTAGAAGTTGGGAAATGATCATAGGCCCTTATTCAAATAAGTCCACTCAAGCCTAAATGATTCAACCAAAAGAAATAAATGTTCCCTTTGATCCAAATGTTTGAGCCTAATATAGACCACTTCTTTCAATACACCAAATTCACCTTCCCTAAAATAATTGTCTTGGCCCCGGTTCCTCTTTGGACATGTGCACCTTGACTTAGGCCAAAAGTATAAGTTGAGGGTGGCTAATTCAAAAAGTTACCTTAATCTTAGCCCTGGTCCAACATTGGATATTGTGCACCTCAACTCATGCAAAATACATAAGTTGAGGGTGGCTATGAAAAAGGAAACCAAAAAAGGGGTATGAAAAGAGTTTTGTGTGGAAGAAAGAAAAAGATGTGACTTTGCGCAAAAGAAGCAAAAAGATTAATAACAAAAGGGCTGAAAGAAATAAAGAAAAATAAAATGAAAGAAAAAGAAGAAAGGTGAAAAATATGAGTTATAAAGTCAAAAGTCACATCTGTGTTGAAGAGAGTCAAGGAAAAAAAAAGAAAGGATGTCAAGAAGAGGTTGATGAAAGAGGTTAAGAGCCAATGTAATATCAAGGAGGGCAGAAAGTCACTAAAAAGTACCCAAATGTACCATACCTGACCCTGCGCCTACGTTTGAAGCTAAGAAAGTCCTATAGTGATCCTAGCCATTAGTTTGGAGAGTCTAAGCAGTGAAAAAAAGGGCAAGCCTATGGTATTGAGTACTAATTGTACTTGAAGTCAATTCTGAGTGTGAGTGTTAAACTTGAAGTTCATATTTATTGTGTGTGAAAAAGGATTTCTTTTGAAGTGAGGCCACTAGTTACATTGTTTGAAAATTGGTACCTTAGAGTTTGTGTGTGTCTTAGGCCATTTTGTGTTAGAATTATTCTTTTGGTTATAATAATTGTACGAAATAAGCTTGGAATGCAGTTGATGGAGATGAGATTTGAAAGTATGTGGAAGGAGCCACCCACTGAGTGATCCAGGACCGTAGGTCCTTTGATGGAGCGTCGTTGGGCAGGCATAGATGGAGCATCAGGGAATTCTGACTAAGTGTGGAACTATAGAGCAATTGATGGACCGTAGGTCGATCCATGGGCCGTCCTGCACATCCGTCAATGGATTCAGAGAGTTGAACTTCTAGTACATGTTGGAAAAATCCTAAGTATAGAGCCACGGAAGGGGACCTACGAACAATAGGTCGACCCACGGTCTGTAGGTCGAGTCGTCAACTGAAGCCACATTCCAGACAACTTATTTCCTTATTTTGTTTCCTTTTTATTTAGGACTTTTTTTTCTATAAATAGGAGTTATAAACCTTATTTTTAGGGGTTAGACATTATTGAAAACTCTTAGTTTTTGTGTTTTGGGAATTAACTTGCAGACTTTAGCAACTTGATTTTCGGATTTCGTTTTATAAGATTTTCACTTTGCATTTCAATTGAGGATCTTTGGGTTTCATCTATTCTAATTTTAAGTTCATGAATTCTTTCTTCTTAAACATGAATTGTGAACTCTCAAGCATGAGTAGCTAATTCCACAACTAGGGTTGTGGGAACCATAAGTAGTTAACAAAGTATAAATAATAACTAAGTAATTCTTGAATAATGTTAATGCATGTATTGTTAATTCTTTCGTTTAGAAGTCTTTTTAACAGTTGCAAAAGTTAGTACTCACCTCGTTCCTACTTGTTGGACCAAAGAGGTAATGAATGAGAAAAGAATTAAAAATAGAGATTTAGTGGATGCTATCTAATAGTCTTATGTCAATTGGCCCGAGGGTGAAAACTAAGCCATACATTGATGTGATGTCTAAACTGGGGTAAAGGTAAGGGTTAGTAAAGCATACACAGGTAGCCAGACCAAGGTGCGAGGTGAAATTCCTTATTTGGAGGACCAATCACTTAGGGATACCCAACTTACCAACTTTGCATGCAAAACACAAGGAAAAGATTACTATTATTAGGATTACTGCGTTAAGTGCTTATGGGGAGCATATATGCCCTAGTTTCTCTTCTATATTGATAACTCAAACTGATAATATTGCTTACTTGTTACTATAAATCAACAATCTGTTACTTGCTTACAAACCCCCCCTCCCCTCTTTATTACTTCTTCGGAAATAGTTTGACTAAAAGTAATTAATCGTAAGTTAAATTTAAGTCTAAACCATTTTCCTCGTGGGATCAACCCCAACCTACAAGTTGGGTTCTTTAGTTGACAACGATCGCTTATACTCTTTAATAGGGGTGTAATTTAAGCGTATCACACTCACATTCATTGTAACTAACCTCTTGATTCCTCACCTACTCTATGTCAATTCTACTAGATCAGATCTCAAACTAACATCATCATCCTCATGTTGCCATTCTTTTGATCACAACACTTATCTCAACTTCAAGCTTAATATGTATTACTAATCCCAGATATCAATATGATTGCTCACTTACTATACTAACTTACAACTACTAGACAAAAATTAGGAAACACTCACCTACTAAAACCTCATTACAAGTAGTCAATCTCTACCTCTTAGTCTTCATACTTACAATTTACCGTCACACTTCCTTTCACAACTTAAGTAATATTTACTCATTCACTATACGTCATTACTTAATTAGTTCTGTAAACCTCTGAATATTATGGGCTTTCCCCTAACAATCATAAGCCTAGTTTAGAGATATCACCTCATGGATACTCCTGCTCTTCTATTTAACACCTATATTTGGTCATCACTAACATAATGAAACCACATCATTAACTCCTTTCTAGTTAAAGTATACTCCAACTCATCTTAACTAGTAACTCTTACTCTACCCTCTATCATGAACTCTACATGATTAATATTCCTTAGAATATTCACAAGTGAGAACTCATCATTAAAACTTACTAGGTGAATGACTACAAGAACATAGCTTACCTCATCACTATCTCCCTTTCTTAGATTACTCAACCTTTGCATGCATTCTCCTAACTTTGGGCACTTTTACTACTACTACTTATAACATCGTAATTCATACTATCTTTTCGAGTGAAAATACGACCCAAGCTCTGAAACACACGTCCTTATAAAGGTTTCAATTGAAACAAGGTTTAGAGAAAAGAGTTTGGGAATACATATCGCTTTTACCTTGAACGCACGATTCATATGAATAAGAGTGCCTTCTTTCAAATTTCTACACTTAAGCTCACTCACAGGTTTCTCTCAAGCTCCTTTATATTCTCATGACTTCCTCAAGACTTTTATTGAGAGTAACTCATCGATATGGAACTGGCTTCGATTTTCAACTACCTTGAGTATAAGGGGTAGTTGAACGGATATAAGAAACACACGAGTTAGAATAAGTTCCTTATGACATAGTTTTATTGCACGATTTAGAGTATGAAAGAAGGAAAACTTTTCCTAAATGTCTGTAGCCCCTCATTTATAAAACTGGGGCCCTCACAACCATAAATGAGATCCTACTGACACGACTTCATAGACATCATAGAACACTTGAACTATGTGCTATGATACCAAGTTTGTCATGACCCGAGCCTACACCCTGAATGTGGCCAACACTTGAGAATCATTGCTGGCCCCCATGTGAACCCTTATCCTGGCTGACTACAAGCGGAAGACTAACTCAAGCATACATAAGCATCAAATTGAAAGAAACATTTAAAAATAGCTTACTGAATCTCAAAACTTCACTGAATATCTAAGTATAAAACATAAGTTTTAAATAAAATATCTGAAACTGAAAGACTCTCTAAAAGGGTCTGTCTATGAAGTCTATATTATACAAATATGAGTCTTGAGACAAGACGCATGACTCTTCAAGAGAACTACTATTAATAACTCATAAAACTTGAGTCCTCCGAAAGAAAAGAGGTCTTACTTAAAAGCTGACAAAATGATCTCTAACAGACTCTTGTTGAGGATCCTAAGAACTTATATTTGCATCATTAAATGATGCAAGTCGAGTGACATCAGTAAATTGAATGTACGAGTATGTAATATAGTTGAATAACAAGTAACTGAAAGAAAGGATTACAATAGATAACAATGTACTCAAACTGAATGTAAAGATATAAATGAGTTAAATCATTTATAGTTTTACAAAATACTTTCTCATCTCTGAACTCAACATAATAAGTGATATATAAAAATAAACTTTAACTCTATTGGGAGATTCAATAAACCGACAACCATCACTATAAGCTACGTGATGATACATCATCTCGCCCACGCTGCTAGAACTATCATATACCTTACCAGGGTATAGAACACCTCAACTAAGTGGATCCACTAACTTATTCTTTCAAAGCAATGAGGAATCATCTAAAATGTTTGACCCTTTACCCATGTTGGCATACATGGTTTATGGGGGTTGTGAGTTGTTTGAACTCTCTCCCATATTGGTGCTCAATACTACTCCCAATAATATATACTCATGTTCACATTTTCAAATAAACATAACTTTTCTTCTGGTTTGAGATAATTGCTCAAACTACCCTCTAGCAAGAGGTAACTACTCTTGAAATAACTTTTGAACTCATAACTCACTTAGAAATCTCAGTTTCTCTTTCATCAATGTAAAAATTGATGCATTTGGGAATACATAGTCCCCTTATACTCATACTTGATAACTCTTTCTTAACAACATTTCAAAATCATATTATAATATGATCATTGATGACTCGGGAAGTAATACTTCATAAACATTGATGGTATATCTAAATACCATACTGCTTAAAAATTGGGGGAGTACTCGATTGTCATACTAATCATATTTTAGAAACTCTTTCTCAAAACTTATCTTTACTTCCTCAAAACTTAGTTTAAAACTCAAGTGCTGGCTTTAAAAAGCTTCTCAAAATTTATAACTCAATTCATAGGGTTCATGTGGAATTATGGACATGAACGACTCAAATCAGTGATCTTAATAGAAAAATGAAAACTCAGTACTCAGAACTCAAGAACGCAAGAACTCAAGACTACTCAATTCATAGGGTTCATGTTGAAATATAGACATGAACGAATCAACTCAAGAATCTTAATGCATAACATATAGCAATTCCATAATTAGGTATATAATTTCAAAAAGTATCAAGAAATCAAGAACTTAAAATTAACTTATCTCAAGAATACTCAAATCTAAAGATAGAATCCTAGATTTCTCTTTTACTGATTTGAAAGTAGATGTAGGGCATGAGGACGGACTAGTCTTACATTATGATAGCCTTACATACTTGGAAGAACAAGGTTCCTAATGTTTCTTGAAGAATCTTGAAGAAGAACTTGATTAGAAGCCTTGAAACCCTAGCTTGAAGGATAAAAAACAAGAAAACCTTTCTTGAGATTCTTTGAATTAGTTTCTTGAAATCTCTATGGCCAAGAATTATGATTTTCATTAGCGATTCATAATTTTATGGAGGAATTTGATGAGTCCGCAAATTGGACTCATTTAGGGTTTTATTTTGATAGAAATAGTGTCCTCGAATGCTTATTTTGTCTAAATATCTGATGAAAACTCTTCAGTTTCAGGTATTTGAAGTTTTAGTGGAAGCATGGACACTTAGGTGCAAAAAGGAATAAAGAGGCTGAAAAGAACGAAGAAGCTGAAGCCTGAGCATCGCCAAGCACCTTTGGCGATTCGCCGAAAGGACAAACTCCGCCCTTTGTTCCAGTATGCGAAGCCCTGAAGGAAGAGGATAAAAAAGGTGATGAAAGAAGCAGTCAGTGCTTCGCCGAATAGTTTCGCGAAGCAGTACTATACCGCCCAATGGTCCAAAACGTGAAGATGCTGAAGGCAAGCACTAAACGCGAGTACTAATTTTTGATGGGTATAAATACTAAAATTTTATTAATTTTAGAGAGTTCCAATCCATTAATATTTTCTTAGAATAGAATAGTACCTTTTAGATATTTTTCTTGCAAGTTTGGAGAGGGTTTTGTGGGAGACTTGGAGAAAGAAGGATTTCATCTTCCCCAAGTTAGAAGTGGGTCTTCTCCATTCTTCTTTCTTCGCTTAAATAAAGGTTTAATTTCTTATACCCATTTGATTTTAGTATCATTTAAGGTGTATTTTGTTATGTCTTGATGTGTGGCTAAAAATCCCATTCTTGGGGTGTGATTTAGCAAATATTTGTTGATATTGTTGTTAGGTTTTGCTTGCTGAAAGAGTAGATGTATTTTAATGGTGATTTCACCTATTGGTTGTGGTTTAATTTAATGAGTTTGTAGTTGGAAATACAAAACCACCCATGTGTTTTCGGCTTGTCCGAGAGGGAGGTCGTGAAACCAAGACCACTAGACTGATATCCTAAGGAGTGTGTCGACATAAGGTTCAGCCCCAGAGGGTGAGCCCTAGTGGGGTAAGGTGTAGGCTGGTCTTCCTGCGGCAAATGGGTGTCCGAGAGGAACCCATTTGAAACGGAGTAAGTTGCCCGAGAGGGAACTTATTTCCATCTAAAGCTTAGCCTAGTCACTATTATCTTGTAAATTTCCTATTGAAAGCATGTACCCAACGGTTTATCTCAATTTTTTTTTGTGGTCACACCCCAAGAACATTTCCCCATACTTGATTTTCTGGTTAATTTTTGCTATTTTTACTACTTGTGACAAAACCCCCATTTGATATTTGACACTCTGGTGTCACCACTTTTAATTTACTATGTTTTTGTGCGTAAATCTCTTTAGCTATGACTAATTTGAGCTAAATTTTATTTTTCTATTAATTCTCAAAACCACTCCCTTGGGACACGAACTGAATCTTTAGTTTGGTTACTATACTATCGACAATCATAGACACTCGAACCGTAGGTTAGTGTCGTTGGTCACGATAAGTAAGAAAATGGCACCGCTACCGGGGAGTGGTGTTATTTGAGAATTCTTAGATTAGTAGAATTTTTGTTCTTCTTAGTTGTAGTTTACTAACTTAATTCTTAGTTTTGTTTTGCGATTTGTTGGAATCTAAACAAGGGAAAGTGAGAAATATTCGGGAGCTAATGGAGTTTCCTCCATTAGAGGTAATGATGTATCAGGATAGTATCCTAACCTTCAAGCAATTGGAGGATGAGCAGATCGATGAGATATGGGAAAGATTCAATGAACTGCTAACTCAATGCCCTACTCATGAACTTCCCGGTACAATCCTCATTAATTGCTTCTACCAAAGTCTTGTCCTTAGAATCAAGTTGTTGGTCGACCAACTCTTTCCTAGCGGAACATTAAAGTAGCCATATATAATAATAGTTCAACTGCTTAACAATTTGGCTAAAATGAGCCAAGAGGTTGAAAAGGATCTCTTGATGACCACACTAATGACCCAAATGGATGAGTTAAAAAGAAATATGGTGAAGGTCGAAGCTCATTGCAAGAGAAAGGATAAATACATTCCCCCTCATAATAGAAGAAACATTGAGAATAAGGAGATCAAGTGCATTGAGGGAATGCTCTCAACAATTCTCCACAAGGTGACCGAGTAAGACAAAGAGCTGGAGGGATTGAAAGATGACATCGAAGGAATGAAACGAATTCTTTGGTCTCATTCTAAAGCTATCCAACTGCTCAAGAACCTGATGAGTCATGAGTTGCCTCAACTCCATCCGTAGAGAAACAAGGGGTTGCCTAATGAGCACCTGGCCAACCCCAATAACGAAACTTGAGTAAAGATTTGCGTCGTGCAACGACGGTAAATAAGGCGCTTCTTGGTAGGCAACCTAAGGTCTTAAATGTTTAGGATTTTACTTTTATGAATAAGGGTGTGTTGTGTTGCAAGTTAAAACGAGGAAAGTGCAAACAATTTAGGTTGGTGAGCAGAAAGTTCATTCCGCGCGTTGCCAAACAGACCGCCGAGTTCACCAATTGAAAATTGAAGATTTCTGAAGAAAGGGATGGATAAATTAACACTCAGCGAATCCCGAGTGGGTTGGCAAGTGCAACTAACGTCACCAAATTGACACAAATTGAGCAGCATATATTGCCATCAGTCACACTTCTTCATTCTTTCTCACTTTCAAACTCCATAACTTCACACCAAGGTAGTAATTTACATTCTCTCACCTTAAAGTAGTACTTTAGTCACGGATTGGCGCTTGTAACTCAAATTTTCATTGCTACCTAGCATTACAATTTTGTTTACTCCGCAAAAAGGTTAGTTTTTGGAAAACCCCTATGGACTTTTGAAAAGTTTAACCTCATCTACAATCTAGGTGTCCATTAATGCATGTTAGATATCTCTGTTATGAGTAGAAATTTTTGAATACCTGCTTCTGATTTGTAAATTGTGGCCTATTTGCTTTCACTGGTCGAATTCCTTTTTCGCTCTGCGTACCTTGAATCTAAATATGGAAAACTAGGCATAATGGGTGTTGACCATGAATAAGTGCTATGGGCCTGGGCTAAATTTTATTAATGCATAGTTTAATTTTGCTTTTGAGGGTTCTGTGATCGATTTTGAAGGGTGAGTTGAAACTCTAGCACGATAAGTCAGTCGGCAAGCTGCGTTGAGCTCACCGAATCACTCAGCGGTTCACCTACTAGACCTAAATTGCCTTTAAATTCTTATCTTAAGTGTTGTAAGCTCTATAACTTTTGGCGGACATACTCATGATCGCCCAAGAGATTTGGTAATTCGCGAGTTAGATCGGCGTTTCTCTTTGAAATTCTGTGCTACAATGTAATTATTGACTATTCTCCCTAACATTTTGCAAATATGGCCACACGATCGACCAGAGAAAGGGAAAAAGGAATTGTGATCAGTGAAAACACACCTTTACCCAGGGGCAAGGTTACCACAGTTTCAAAAGGCAAGGGGAATGGCAAAACCTCCGAATTATCCGACGCAAACTCTGATGGCACAAGCTTCTACACTACCGAGCCACCCACATATAACAGTGAGAGTACATAATTTGATGAAGATTACCAGACAAAGGTAAGGAGGGCTGAGTTATGATCCAAAAATAATACATGATCCATATCGGATCAGAGATAATCAATCCACCACTCCAACTGCTCCAGCTCCAGGGCAAGCGTTAGTGCTGGCACAACCAGTACAAGGTCCCAAACATGGATCAATGAATAGATCAAAGGCAGATGGTCTGAGAACAATCATTGAGGAGAAATAACTTTCCATAAATGGGGTTATCGATAGGTATCCAGAAGTGATGGAGTGCCTGAAATACCACAAATTCCAAATCTTTACAAGACATCATAGATCTTAGATACCAAGCTGGGTTAGAGAGTTCTACGATGCATACAGTGCATTAGTACCTCAACGAAAAAGGCTAGTCTCATCTTTTAAAGTAGTTGATCACGTGGTTATCAGAGGAAGGAAGGTAGCCTGTGACTGTGACACTATCAACATAGCTTTGGGAATGTTCGATAAGATTAATGACCACTGCCAGCACTTGATCATGACACAGAAGCTCGATGCAATGAAAGAGTGGCTAGCTCCGGTAGTCTCAGATGATAATGCTCCGACATGGTTAGCAGAAGGAGTTCCAATTGAGAAGAAAAATTTGAACAAGCTGCACGATACTGGTTCAGATTCATCAGCAACACAGTTATGCCATCACAGAATAAATCAATCCTTCGTCATGCTAAGGCATCTTGTCTTGGATGCATCATGGAGAAAACCAGGATAAATCTTGGGAAGATCATTTCCTCTGAAATCCATATGCGTGCAATTATGCAAAAGAGCTCGGGTGCCTAGAGATGCAATGAAAGATGTGGAATTGGCTGCCACCGCCTCCACCAGTAACTGAAAGATCGAAATCGAATATCTTAAAGACTAGGTAGAAAAGAGACAGAAGGAAGTTGTGGCCACTAGATCTATACCTGTAATGGCATCTTTTCCTACTCCGGCCCTTGGACCTTCAGCTGTTGTTGCCCCCTAGGAACCAATCACTCAGGCATCATTGATCTGAATGGGATAATTTGCCCAAACTGCTAATTGTCGGACTGCCAACATAGAAAGCTCCATTCCAGGCATGATTCAGGCTGCACCCAACAATATTGTGAGACCACTGAGCATTGCTATTGATTCTTTAGAGGCCAGGATGTTAGTGTGTTAGCATGATCAAAGAGCCACAGGGGAAGTAGCAGCCATAAAGGACACCATTGCAGAGCTGAAGAAAGATGGGGATTACCTGAAGTCCACTGACATATCCATGATCTTTGGAACAGTGAAAGTTCCAGATATGCCCGAGATGCCTCACACTGCCTCAGGATATGGAAATGGAATGGAGCCTATAGCTGATCCTGAATCAGAGGCAGAAACTGACGAAGAGATATTTGAGGAAGCTACAGTGGACGACATAGCCGAGACTAAACAAATCATGATATATGTTATTGTGCAACCTTCTTTGGCAAAGTCTCCTGCTATGGGATCCAGTGGAGCTGGTCCTTCTGGTGGTCACTTCGAATACTAATGCCATGGCAGATAGAGCAACCACATAGCCAGGATCCCCCTCTTTACCTCCCTCTCTGTTCTTAGTTATTTTTTAAATTTTTGGGTATTTATTACTTGCATTTGAGGACAAATATTTTTATTTGTGGTGGGGTGAGGCCCACCTGTGTGTTCTATTTACTTTTTGCTCGTGTTGGTGTTTATATCTAGGCTGTTCTGTTTAAAATTGTTTGTACACTGCTTTTTGTGGATGTTTGAGCTCATGGCTCCACTTACTTATAATTTCAAATGATTTTCACCCTTCTGAATTTTTTTTATTTTTTTGCACATTTTTGCCACCCCTCGTGAGTTGAATCTGGCTGTTCATTTGCAAAAAAATGAGTCTCGATTTCGATCAATACCGATGACTTGAATAGTTCTCTCAATTGAACAAACATGAATGTACGACTACGGTGAGACCAAATGAAGTTGCATAGACAATATGTGAACTCTTTTCATCTCGTTGTGATTAGCCATTTATCGAAGTTGATTCTTTTGTAATGACCGTTGTACACTAGCGAAAGTGTGTAGTCTTGTTTGACTTAAGTGTCGATTCCTTGTGTGATCAGCTTGCTTTGAAACTTGCATGAATAAGCCTAGAATTTGCCCTGTTAGTATGATTGAATTAGAAAGGTGTCCTCTTGAAATGATCTTAGGCAACTTTAAAGACCAAATTTAACATATACCTCTTTTGTGGCCTACCCGTGAGCGTGTAAAACTTTTTTGAACACCCTTTGAGCCTTACCTTTCCTTGGAAGAACCTTGATGAACCCTAGACCTTACTTCACCCATTACCTATAATACTCTTGATTTGTGGTTTTAGCGAATAGCTAACTTAGGCCAAAAGCCTAAGTTAGGGGTGTGGTGAAAAGGAAAAGGAGAAGTCAAGAAGTGCAAGAAAAGTCCACCTTAACCCATGGTGTTGCATAAAAATGGAACCCCTTCAATAAAAAAATGTGGATTAAAGTATGAAGGAAATCGAGTTTCCAAACAATCCATAAAGGTGAATAAAAAGGTGACTTAGAAGCACTAGAAAAAGTATTGCTAAAGGAAAAGAAGGGAATGCCTTAAGAATACCATAGCTCACGAGGAAAAAGTCACTGAACCTAAATGACCATACCTTTGCACTCAGCTCCATTACAAGCCTTAGAAAGACCTTTTTGATCTTGAGTGAGCGAATTGAAAGTCGATTGGAAAATAAGGGCAAACCTATAGGTGAAAACATGCATAATGTTCCTCTTTTTGAGTGTGAGCGTTGCATCTGATTTCGGATCTTGAATTGGTTAACCTCTGTGTGTGAATATAAAATCATTCTTTATGTGAGGGCATTTAGATACTTTTTGTTGAACTTGAACTTGCACAAGTAGCAAGTATTGCAAACATGAGAATCTTTGGTAATGGTGTGTCACAACTTGAATCTTTGAGTACACAATTGATCCGTGCATAAGTAAATTGAGTCTTGTTGTGTGCATTCATGATTGAGTCTTATGTAGCACTGTTTAAGACACCCTTTTTGAACGACTGAATTTAAGTTGCTTGAGGACAATCAAAAGTTTAAGTTGGGGGTGTTGATGAGTCCACAAATTGGACTCATTTAGGGCTTTATTTTGATAGAAATAGTGTCCTCGAATGCTTATTTTGTCTAAATAGCTGATGAAAACTCTTAAGTTTCAGGTATTTGAAGTTTTAGTGGAAGCATGGACACTTAGGCGCAAAAAGGAACAAAAAGGTTGAAAAGAACAAAGAAGCTGAAGCTTGAGCATCGCCAAGCACCTTTGGCGATTTACTGAAAGGACAGATTCCGCCCTTTGTTCCAGTATGTGAAGCCCTGAAGGAAGAGGATCAAAAAGGAATTGAAAGGAGCAGTCGGCGCTTTGCCGAATAGTTCTGCGAAGCAGTACTATACCGCCCAATGGTCCAGAATGTGATGATGCTGAAGGAAAGCACTAAACGGTTATGAGACAGAAGAAGGGTGAGTCGCCGAGTCATTCGACGGACTCGACTAACCTCACCGAACTATCCGCCAACACTAATTTTTGATGGCTATAAATACTAAAAATTTTATTAATTTTAGAGAGTTCCGAACCATTATTATTTTCTTAGAATAGAATCGTACTTTTTAGATATTTTTCTCTCAAGTTTGGAGAGGGTTTTGTGGGAGACCTGAAGAAAGAAGGATTTCATCTTCCCCAAGTTGGAAGTGGGTCTTCTCCATTCTTATTCCTTTGCTTAAATCAAGGTTTAATTTCTTATACCTATTTGATTTTAGTATCATTTAAGGTGCATTTTGTTATTTCTTGATGTGTGGCTAAAAACCCCATTCTTGGGGTGTGATTTAGCAAATATGTATTGATATTATTGTTGGGTCTTTCTTACTGATAGAGTAGATGTATTTTAATGGTGATTTCACCTAGTGGTTGTGGTTTAATTTAATGGGTTTGTAGTGGGAAATACAAAATCACCCATGTGTTTTCGGCTTACCCGAGAGGGATGTCGCAAAACCAAGACCACTAGATTGATAGCCTAAGGAGTGGGTCAACATGAGGTTGAATCCCAGAGGGTGAGCCCTAGTCCCATATCCTAACACTCAGCTCGAGAGAGTGAGTGGGGTAAGGTGTAGGCTGGTCTTCCTGTGGCAAATGGGTGTCCGAGAGGAACCCATTTGAAACGGGGTAAGTTGCCCGAGAGGGAACTTATTTCCATCTAAAACTTTGCCTAGTCACTATTATCTTGTAAATTTCCTATTGAAAGCATGTACCCAACACGGTTTATCTCAACTTGTATTGCGGTCACACCCCAAGAACATTTCCCCATACTTGATTTTCTGGTTAATTTTTGCTATTTTTACTACTTGTGACAAAAACCCCCCATTTGATATTTGATACTCTGGTGTCACCCCCTTTAATTTACTATGTTTTTGTCCGTAAATCTCTTTAGCTACGACTAATTTGAGCTAAATTTTATTTTTCTATTAATTCTCAAAACCACTCCCTTGGGACTTGACCCCAATCTTTAGTTGGGTTACTATACTATCGACGATCGTAGACACTCGAACCATAGGTTAGTGTCGTTGGTCACGATAAGCATCCAAATTTGAGTTGAAAAGAATGCAATTCTTGGAGAAGGACTTACCTTGAAGAAGAATCTTGAAAAAGATTGAAAGAATCTTGAATGAAGGCTTCTACTTTGATTTTTCCTTAGGGTTTTGCCTTAGGGTTTGAGAGAGAAGAGAATGATGAATTAAGATATAAAAATCTAATTGTTTTGGGCATTTAATTATTCCAGAAATTCGTTTAGGGTTTTCTTGGAGGTAAAAAGACAAAAACGACCCTTTTGAATGTTTTCGCGTCGGCTAATTCGTCACTGCACTATATTAGGTTACTAAAATGGTCATAACTTTTCCTCGGAAAGTGGATTGACGCAAAATTGGTGGCGTTGAAAAGAAGATTCAAATACCTTTAATTTGATAGGTTATAGGCCACGTAGCTCTTTATATTTTAAGAGATATGGTCATTTGAAGCTGACCCAAAGAGAATCTTACATAAAAACTTAATCAATAAGAAAACTTTCAACTCTACTATGTGCTAGGAGTTTCTAGTGACCTTAATTGATATCCAAAATCATTCCCATACTAAAAAATTTACCTTTACACATATGGGCAGTTTAAGAATCACCTGGTATGACCCTACAAGTAAATGAAGAATGGTTTGAGTCTTAATTTAGAAATTTTTGGGGTGTACAGATAAGCATAAAATTTATTATTTTTATGCTTAGCATTTTTTTTTTATCTAACTATTTAATTTTATTATATCATAATGATTATTCTAACAAGGGGATGATATAGATAGGGTGTGAGTATTTATAATTTTGAATAATTTTTTAAAAATTAATTAATTAATGCTAAAAATTATTATCGTCATATTTAGACACTTAACTAACCTTAATTATATTGAATAATTTTTATAAATATTCTATTAGAACCTATCAAGGGGCTAAATGTTAAATCAAATAAACTTTACAATATCATTTACAATAATTTAATTTTTGAAATTGTCAATAAATCAATATTTAAATTATATTTATCAACTAACCGCACAACGCGCGGGTACGTATACTAGTATTTTTCTAAAAGACTTATGGGTGAGTCATGTTACACCTTGGCTTACTACCTCATTGGTGGAGGGTAAAATGATAAATTCAAGTTTCTTCGAATCACGAGGGTAAGATGTTGGGTTTCAGTCCTATTTACCATAATTATGATATAAGGATGATCAAGCAAACTAATGTGCTCTTGATGAAAAAATTATGAAACACATGATTTTGCTCCATTCTTTGAAGTGAATGTGGTAGCAATACACTAAAAGTCTGAAAGATGACAAATAATTTTATGATTGAACATATGAATATGGTTATGGAGGGATAAAACTAAATAGTCATCATTGTGATAATTATAAAAGAAAGAACATTATGAGTTCTCAAAATGGTCATTCAAAGAGTGACAATAATTTTGGTCATCAAATTTGGTATGAAAGGTACTAGGCACACGATTACCGTTCAAACTAATTTGATTTTACAAATCCTCCATCATAATAAAAAAAATATAAAGTGAAGGTGCACTTGACCTTTTAGAAGTGATGTGAAGGTTTGTCATATAAATATGATAAATTTCTAAGCTAGACAATGTACTTCTAATGAAAAAATTATGAAGCATGTATATATGATTATAGTCAATACCTTGAAGAGAATGTGACTTGTGATAAGCATCGTGAAAGCTCGATCATTCTTAAAAGTGAATGTGTCATGATATGATGAAAAACATAAATAAGATCATGCCATATATAATTGGATAAATGTCACAACTCACCTCTACAAGAGGTGTGAGAAATCATAATTTTTCTTTTGATATAAATGGTCATTAGTCAAGAGTATTTTTAGCACATAAAAAATATTGAGATATATATTATTATGAATTACCGAAGAGAAAAAGAAAGAAATTCTTGAACGCACAAATTTGTCATTCGTTATGTACCTCTGTACTGATTTAACATTTCAAGCACACTGCATCCAATTCTAGGTGTTCAACGATCGTAAATCAGTATAAAACCCAACTAAATGAGTTGGGGTCGAATTTCACAGGGAGCGGTAATTGTTTCAGATTCAATTGGAAAGTATAAATGCGGTTAAATCAGTTATACGAATAAAAATTATCAGATAAAGACATAATCAAATAAGGGGGCGACACGAATGTCAAATGGGGGTTTTGGTTTTGATTATCAACTACAAACAACAGTCACAAACAATAAGAATTAACAATAATGAGACAGATTCTTGGGATGTGATCGATTATAGGCTATTATAGACATGTGAGTAATTGCAACTATTAGAAAATAACTAGATATTAGGGAGTAGGCTAGACTATAATGGAGGTAATTTTCTCTCGAACAATTACCCCAAATCAAGTGATTTCTCTCGAACATCAACAAGCATGCAAATTAAGAGCAACCCACAACTTAATTCATTCACTCCTTCGAGTTGAATGTGTGAGATTGGGTTTCGGGTTTACTCTCTTGAGCAAAACCTAGGTCAACCCAATACCCACAAACCATTAATCAAAAATCTTAGTTCTAAAACCTCTCTCTCAAGCAAGCCAAGAACACAAACATAGAACTGCATTTGCAACTACAATTCTTAAATTAAACCACAATTAATGATTAAAATCACTTTTAAATAGCATTTAAACTTACAATTAGCAATACCCATAAGCTAAATCAGCCCATAATCACATGATCACACCCCAAGAATTGGGGTTTCAGTTAGACATCATAAAAAAGTAAAACCCGTTAACAAATTGATTATCCATCAACTGGGTAAGAGTGATTTCGTCCTTACAATGCTCCAATTTGAAGATTCTCAAAGACCCACTTCCAAATTCTCAAAAGTGAATTTTTTCAATCCTTCAAAGCTAAGGGTAAACTATAGAAAATTGTCTCCCAGACTAAAATTATGTCTAAAGATATGATAATAGGTTTAAAGATACTAAACTAAATGTTCAAAATCCTATTTATAGTCGCCAAAAATAATCTACGAAAGCTCCTTTGGCGAAGTAAGTCGGGCTCGCCGAACCACTCGGTGAGCCGCCCTTTGGTCTCTTCCATCGCCCTTTCACCTTGGCATTCAGCATCCTCAAGGTCTGTAACTTTGGGCGATCTATCCTGGCTTTGCGGAATCACTCACCGATCCGCCGACTACTCCCTTTCCTCGCCGACTTGGTTCTTTTCTTCAGAGCATAGCACACTAAAACTTTAGGCGGTCTGATGACCCACTCGGCGACACGCCGAGTGCTCTTGGTAATCCTCAGCCTCGTCCATCTTCATTTCTTCAGCCTATTTTGTTCCTTTTTGCCTGTGAGTGTCCTTGCTTTGTTCCTCACGCCGAGTGCTCTTGGTAATCCTCAGGCTCGTCCATCTTCATTTCTTCAGCCTATTTTGTTCCTTTTTGCCTGTGAGTGTCCTTGCTTTGTTCCTCAATCTATATTCCTGAAAATCAAGGATTTAATACCAGCTATTGGCACAAAATAAGCATTTGAGGACACTAAATCTATATAAACAAAGCCCTAAACGAGTCCAAATCTCAGACTCATCAGGTACTTCAAAAATAATAGTTTACTAGGTACTGGAAAAAAGAAAAGGAAGAAGATATTAATGGAAAAAGTAAATTAAGAAATAAGTTTTAATTGTAATGATTTGTACAATGATAATAATGATATAAGGGATTTGATGTTTTGTAATACTTGATGATAAGTATGACAATTATGGGTAAGAGGAGAAGAAGGGAAGTAGTAAATAAGATAGAGACCTGGATTTCCATGTCTAATAATAATATGTGATGGTGTTTGGAAATGATTGATATTTTCTCTACTATATTTATTTTTATATAAGCATCGTATAGAAGATATAAATAAGGGGTTGGTGAAATTAGAAAGTAGACAACTTAATTTGGGTGGCACGAAATGAACATTACTGCAAAGAAGGGGCATATAGTTTGACTGTATTTATAGATTCGTTTCCGATAATATAGTAAAATTTTATAACTCTTATATTAATATGAAATTTGATGTTTAGATTTTATTTAATTGTTATAAATAGGGGTATTTGTGGTTCGGCTTGGATCGTTATTAGTTAAAATCAAATCAAATCAAATCAATCCAGTTAGGTTTTTAAATTTCTAAAACCAAATAGAACCAAACAAAAAAAAAATTATCATTGGTTTGGTTATCATCAGTTTTGTTTGATTTTTTTGATCTTCTCGGTTTGAAAGTAATAATATTTTTAGGACATACATATCTCGATAGACACAAACTAGTACATAAACAATCCACATGAAAGCTATTGTTGGTTCAATTAAGCAATACTAGAATTATTATTCCACGAACAAAGTGATTCAATTAAGACAAAAAAATGTGACTGTCTTATGTGAGGAAAGGTAGGTAAAGACAAAAGTAATGGATTTTGATTGACTTGGACTTAGGATTGTAATAGCTAGGTTAAAATTTAAGTGTTGGACTTGAGAAAATTGAAAATTTAAATACTTAAGTTAATAAAAAATTAACAAAATATTTATGTTTTATTTACGAATAATATATAAATAATTATAAAATTTACATATCTAATTTTTTGATTTTATTTGGTTATTTTTACGGTTGTTTTTTTAGTAAAATCACAACCAAACCAAATAGCATCAATTTTCAAAATTTAAAACCAAACCTAATCAAAACACACCAAATATCATTTTTTTAAAATTGATTTGGTTCGAATTGCTGTTCAATTTAGATTTTTAACCATAATCAAAAACAACCCTAGTTATAAATAAAATATGTAAATAATTAGTTTAACAATTTTCTGTACAAAAATAATAATATATTTATTAATCAATTTTTTTTTTTTTAAAAGAGTATGACTATAAAGAAAAACAAATATCAATTGTCTTTCTGTATGAAGTTATCGCATATTTGATAGGTCACATTTAAATACAATGTTTTCCTTTTAGATATTCATGTTTTGAAATTTTACTATGTGCACCACATAATATTAATGATAATTATCATAAATAATATAATATTTTATGTTTACAAGAAATATATTTCTTACAATATGCTATAGCACAATATTTTATGTAATTGTTATAAAGGGGGTTTCAAAAAGTGTATCACTATAATGAATGTTATTACTATTATTGATAAAATATTATTATAGAGAAGTAAAATATAATATGAAAAATTTATTAAAGAGAAAACTGTACAGTTATAATAAAATATTGTTTTAACAAGGTTTGGTTGTATTTAGTTGAATGTGAAACAAAAAGTAGCTGAAGTTAAATTAAATTATTTGAAAGATGATTACGTTTTTTATGAACTTGAATTTTATTTATTTAAATTAAAAAAGCCTCAGTTGAGCGAAATAATTGTTTTACTTGAAATAATCTTCAAATCAATTTTTTCTTCTTAAACTTAAAATAGACAAATTGAATTGAAAAATAAACATTGATCAATTGGTAGCATTTCATTATTTGCAAAGTATATGAAAATGATGTATATCCAGAAGACTGCTATGAAGATTTTTTTTTCTCTCTCTAAATTGGTGTCCTCTTTGGCATGACGTTTCTAAAAATTATTACTGATTTTTTAGTCTTTCTTTTCTAAAATTTGTGTCATTATCTATTTGTGTCATTATCTTTCTTTTCCTCCTTGACAAGATATTTTTGTCTGGGTTCCAAGTCTCGATTAGTATAGTGTATGACATTGCGTCAGTCAATGCAATAGACTGGATAAACATTACTTTTTCGGTTTCAATTTATGTGATATTTTTTTTATTTTGAAATTTAACTAAGTTAATTTTTGACTATAAATTTTTTATATATCTTTTAATTATTTTGAATTGCCAATCATTGTGATTTATAGTACTTTTTATGTAGTTTATAAATATCTATATTTCATTTTAAAAGATTGAAAATTTCACGTGCAAATTTCTGATTAAACTTAAATTATTTAACTTTCGAAAAATAAAAAATGTCACATAAAATGGACAGAGGCAGTATTAAAGAACAGAAGAAGCTCATCATTTTTCTTACTCCATAAAATAAGATTTCTTGACGCATGTATTTTATACGATCTGTACGAACTTTTTAGATAAAATAAATACAAATTCAAATATATTAGTAACAAGGAATAAAATTTGAAGAGAAAAATGCAAACTCAAACGATGAATTGTGTGCGAGTGCTTTATATATTTTATAGACTTACATATTAATATATTTGTAATTAAATATGTTGTTATTAAAGACTTCAATGGTATGATTTAATAAAGTATTACAGTTTTTAAGCCTTAAAAATAAATATCTACTTATATAGATTAGTTTTAGATAACTTAAAAAATCCATGAATTTGTTCTTAAGCTTAATGGAGGTTTATTGAAAAAGGTATCTTTTCAACGTGAAAAGACAACTCAAAATCTATAAATAAACATTGTCACTAAATGAGAAGAACGATGACTTTTTATCTTCTCTCTTCATCTTAGAAAAGAACAATTAAATAAAACAATCCTCAAGGTTTAGAAGATCTTGTCTTCTTCAATCAAGTTATTGCAAAAGAACAGAGTTAGTTTCTGTTTTCATTCTTATATATTCAAATCTCTATCTAATGATTTACTTGTTATCTTGGGTGAATTCTGTGAAGTTTTTCAATAAGTGGTATCACAACATGATCTACTTAGATCATTAGACATGAAATAAATATGAAATTTTAATTTGAAAGTACTACATATATTATTTATATTTAATTTTGATCATCAACATATTTTTAAACATATGAATAAGTTTAATCCAAAATTGAAACGGCCAACCCCGAACTCGTAGCGAGATAAAGGCATCCCAAAGAAGCCAATAGAAATAAGATGTCAGATCTCAAACCAAACTAATATAAGTGTGTTTGGACTCCAACCATGCCTAGTGAAGTGTTGCCGGACCTTAAGCCGTGGCAACTAAAAGTATGCCTTGACCTTGTACCTTGGTTAGTACCTTCTTAAGAACTCCAACAAATTCCATTCATCAACATGCAACAATAGCCCCTAGAACGAAACCACCTTTAGAGGCACAAGGGATATCCACTCAAGCTCGAAACTCCGTCAATTGGTCTCATTCCACTTAAGGAGCTCATGCCCTAAAGATGGGCAGAAATCCAAGATTAAATCAATCCAAAACAGTTCATGCATCAATAAGAACCAACATTCACCAAAGAAAAACTAAATGAAGGAATATAGAAGGAGACTTACGAGCTAAACGCGTAATTAACAACTGAATCAACAACCGAACGTACTCGTCTACCTCATCCTAACATAATCCAACAATTCATACTTAAAAACAGGCTCTCTAAGACTCACGATTTATAGAACAAACAAGAAATAAGAGCAAAAACTGGGTATACACTACTAGTGATGGCCGCTAAACTAGTCACTTGGCTGCTTAGACGACCACACCGAAGCGGCGCCTTTGCTACTAAAGCGGTGCCTTTTCCATTAAAGTGGCGCCTTTGCCACTAAAAAAGCGGCTAGGCTCTCGGTAGAGAACTCCGCTTATTTGGATTCCTTGACACTTAAGCGACTACCACGAAAGCAGTCCTATGACTGCTAAAATAGATAGTCCCTTGCTGGAAATCCCCGTTGAAACACCTCAGAAGTGTAAGAGTTAGTTCAAGTGGGAAATTATAGAATCTGGTGCAAAAAGGTGGTTGATGCAGGGGTTGACAGAAGGCTTTACAGCCTGAAAAGAGATCCAGGGACTGTAGACCTGTCAATGGATCAATCTTCAGAAAGTTGAATTTTTTTGGTTGCCAGGCTAGACGGTATTCATGGGTCATAGTTTTGTATACGGACCTTAGATGGGTTCGTAGACCATACCACAAGACTTTAGGGAAATTTGGCTAAATAGAGGTTCACCGATGGTTTGTACGGTCCATGTAAGGTTCTACGGACTTTTGAACCAATCGTGGAAGGAAAGATCAGAAACTTTTAGTGGGCTTTGGTGGAAGGAAAGATCATAACATGATTTAGGCAACAGAACCCGTCTAAAAGTTGATGTTGTCGCAAGATTAACTACTTGAGCTACATTACTGTAATAAGATAAACACTCTTAGTTCGGAAGAATGAAAGTTAGATACATTTAATGTGGCTGAGAAATAATTAATTATAGTGCATGGATGATAAACTGATACACCAAAGAATGCAGAGTTAAGTTTTGTAATATGCCTGACAAATGGTCAAGGAGTCTTAGTGAACACAATCTTGATTAATTCTTTATATTCAGTCTAAATCAAGTGAGATAATTGAATGTTCCTTGTTACGAATTGACTTTCAAACAATTTCCCAAAACACTCCCATTTCTCATTTTGTTTTGGAAGCAAGTAACTAACACTTAAATAACCGCATGCCACTTAGTTCTTGCCCTTTTCCATGTGGGATTCGACCCCAACCTCGTTGGGTTCTATATTTGACGACGTCCGCATTACTATCCTTAATTGAAGTATAAATTTGGACGTATCAAATACACCAAAGGAAAGGCTATACTTTAATGGTTTTTGGGTTATTATACTATTATTATCAATTAGCTCAATTTTTACTTTTGTTTTATGTTTTTCCCATCCTTATAAAGGATCCTCATTATATAATAATTCTAACTTATCTTGGATTATCTTTACTTTATCTATGGAGAATATAATTAATTCTATTTTAGGGTCTTCTTCTTTTGTATTTTCTAATTTTTGTATGATTTTTTCACTTCCTTTTATCCATTCTGTTGTTTTTCATTTTTTATTATTTACTCTTTTTGCTCCTATTTTTTGTTTACACGGTGTTGTGAACCACTAGTGTGTTTTTGTTATTATGTGTGGGTATAATTTTTCTAAAAATGGCATTCCTAATAACATATTTTTTGTAGTTAATTCAAAGTTATATATTTTCTCTATGGTTAATATTTTATCCCATATTTGCATTTTTATATTTTTTGCCTTATATGTGATCATGCTTCCTTCATTATTAAATCTTGTTACTACTATCGGTGTTTTTAATTTTTCCCACTTATCTTCTGGTAGGCAGTGCCTACAATATATAAAACTCTATTTCCAAAAAACTCTCTTAAGATATAAAACACTTAAAAGATAAATAAAATACTAATGGAGAAATCTGAAATCCAGTCAGATATTTCAAATAGCATGGCTAAGCAAGAGGCAAAGGTATATTGTTCAAAAACTATACGGAACTAATTTCATATATTTCTGAATATTATATATGTGATTGAATAAATTTATGTTAGTTATTATGTATTAGAATTATTTGAATCATGATTTCTAGTTTATTAGCACACTGAAAACAGGGAGAAAACTTATATACTATGTCATCCTAAGGTTGAAACCAGTAGGCGAAGGAAGCCGTTAGGGGAGTAAACAAAGTTGAGGTGCTGATAATAAGGAAGTATTCGCTAAAGTACGATGCTAGTAGTGACCGAAAAATATGATAAAGATAATCTAGTTCATAATAATCTAATATGAATCTAATCAATTATGAATATGATAGGAAGGAATAATTGAAAATAAAAACTCTGCATAACAACGAACATGACTACATACTTGCATGATAAAATGATAAAAAACTATGAAACTTTAATCTTATATATACTTAAAGATATAAAAATAATTGAATTAAGGATAATAATAGGAGAAAAAATATTTAATAATAACGAATCAGAAGACATATTAAACCAACAATGGTATGAAATAGACTTACATGATTTAGACCTCGAAAAAATTGAATGGTTTGATTTAAAAATAAATTCAGATTAAAATGAACTATGAATATTTACGATATTTGACAGAATCTATGAAAGATATAAAATTATTAGAACAATTAATGGAAGAAAATTTATATATGTACCAAGAAATCCAAGATATATTATATCTAGAATATATCATAAATAATATTAAAAAAATATTCAGATTAAAACAACTATCGAAAGAATATTACAATATATATTATTACATTTTACCATGAACTCCACACCGAAAAATGATAGCTTAAGACACTTAGCAAAAGAATATTATAATAAAATCTTTAAAATAAACTACTCACCTACCACACTACCACCTAACACACTACGACTTCTATAAAACCCTCAACTGCCAGTTCCGCACCGAAAAATGATATCAGAGCTATGAATGTCGAGAAATATAAGAAGAATCGTATTAGTAGAAAGTTAAGAAAAATAAGAAGAAAATTAAACAAATTATATCCGAAATATAAACAACATAATATCACAAAAACTGATAACGAAAAATTAAATCAATTAATAGATAATATATCTAAAGTAGAATATAAATATATTCAATATTTAAAATTACAATGAATAACGAGAATAACGAATATAGACAAAAACTTAATGAAATAATTATAGCAAAAAGACAAGAATTAGAACATAGGCAAAATAGACTTAATAGTAATATATTTGCAGGAACTTGTCACAAATCTATAATAGCACAAAGAAAGACTATTTTATACCTAGAAATATAAATAAATAACTTAGAATATAAATTTCAACATAATCTATAAATGAATAAGGAAGAATACGCAATAGATGAAAAAATATACGAAAATTATGACGGATTAAAAATAAAGATAATATTTTCTAATCTAGGAAGAAGATATAAGAAAATAGGTGAAAATCTAAGTTTAATGTTAGAAAAAGAAACAGTAAAACTAGAAGATAGTTTAACTGCTATGGTGAGAATAACAAAAGAAAATGAAGAAATAGATAGAAAAACGAAAATTGAAAAAATAAAATAACAAGCAAAAAAGGAAGTACAACAATTAGAAGAAGTAAAAAATATCAAAATAATAGATCTAGAAAAAGAGCTAGCAATATTAAAAGAAATGTATGAAATAAAACAAAAAGAAAAAGAATAAAAAACGAAATTAACAAATGAAATAATTAAAATTAAAGAAAAATTGCAACTAGAAGATGGATTAGAAGAAAAAGAAGAAAATAACCAAAATAATTTATCCGAAATAAGAGTTGATGAAATAAACGACGATGATATAGAATAACATTCAGAAACATATATGGAACTTTTAGCAAACATAGATAATACAAAAAATTTAGAAGTAAATACAGGTGACATAGACATGGATGAGAAACCTAGCACATCAGGAGTAAAAAACCCAAAAAATTTTAATCCAAAATATTATAATGAAAACTATGAACAATATGATAGAAAAAAATCTATATGGGACAAAAGATTAAATAAAAAATGGACACCTAAATCAATAGCTGAATGACATGATTTTTTAGATTTAGACAGTGTAGTAGATATAAATAAAATAATTCAATTATGGATAGGATATATATCAAAACAATTAATAGATAACAAAATAACAATAGCAGAGACACCAGGATATATAGAAAGAATGCTTATAGGAACAGTAAAATTATAGCTACAAAATTTATCAGATAAAAGTTTAAAAACTCTAAGAAGTAATAAAAAATTTAATGGTGAATTAGCTACTACAACTATGGAAATATTATATAAATATGAAATAGTTATAAAAAATGAATTTAGTAGTATGACAACAGAAGTAGAAGAACAAAATAAAGAAAAAATCATAAATCGGAATCTAATGACAAAACTAGCAATATGTAATATGTGTTACATAGATGAATATACATGTGCATTTAGAGAATACTATTATAAAGGAACATATAACACAGAAGAAAGTAAAGAAATAAGAAAATTATATTTTACAAAATTACCGGAACCTTTTAGTTCAAAAATAATAAAAAGTTGGAATGATGCAGAATTAACAGATACCTTAGGAGCTAGAATGAAATTCTTGCAACGATGGTTTATGGAATTATGTGAAAAACATAAAGAAGAAATAAAAATGGAAAAAATATTAGTAAAAAACTTGACATGTTGCAAAAATAAAACAGCACCTCAATTTGGTTGTACGGATAAATATTATAAAAATAGAAAGAAATATAATAAAAAATACAGATCAAAATATAAATATAAAAAATCGAGAAGAAGATACTATGTAAAAAACTACAAAACCAAAAGACCATATAGACCAAAAAGAAAACTAACGGAATGTACTTGTTATAATTGTGGGAAATTAGGACATATAACTAGAGATTGTAAATTACCTAAAAATTCAAAGAAAAAACAAATATCAGAAATAATAATAGATAATGAAAAATATACACAAATAGAATACGTAGATTATGAATTAGAAAGTGAAGATAGAATATATGAATTATCATAAAATGAAATAGACGAAATGAAAAATAATTCATTAACAGAATCAGATAGTGAACACTATATAAATGACTGAAACAGATATAATAACTAAAGAAAAATATCAAGATGAAGAATCGGCAGAACAAAAAATAATATTTGATAATAATATATTTGAACAAATAAAAGGAAAAGAATTAGATCTAAGTGTAGCAAAAATATTTGAAATACTAACAATAAGAAATTGGTTTAAACGACAAAAAAAAGAATATTATGTAGTAAGTCAAAGAAAACATATCATAGATTGCAAATACACCAAAGGAAAGGCTAAAATATCAATAATAAACAAACAAATAATAAATAAAGAAATACAAGATATTAAGGCTAGAAATTCAATTAAATATGTACATTTAAGAGGAATGGAAATATTAATAAAAGCATGTTTTAGAGAAGGAATAGATACACCCATAGAAATATACTTAGCAGATGATAGGATCATACAACATATAGAAAAAAGTATAATAAGCGCAATAAAAAGTAACCTCATATACCAAAAATTTAAATTTATAATAAGTGTTAACTACTCAGTAGCAATAAATGACAGAAATATAGATAAATCATTAGTATTATATTGGAAAATGTCAGGAATAGAACTAGCACCGGGAAGTAAAATATTTACAATTAGATGTAAAAACTTATATGTTTTAACAACAAAACACAAAATAACAGCAAAAAACAAAATAAATAAAATAAAAATAGAAGATCACTTTGAAAGAATAGTTACGGTCATAGATAAGAATGATTATAGTTATAATGAAATTGATATAGAAGAAGATTTAGAAATAGTAAAAGAAAGACTAAGTACATCAAAAAGAGTAAACAATGAGATACCCAAAATATCATAAAAAAATGAGTACCTAAAAAAGAATAGATAAAATCCCACAAAAATCAATGGAAGAAAAAATAAAATCACATCATTACTACATAACGGGAATAATGGAACAACGAAAATATTTAATATTAATAAATACAGGACTAGAAGAAAACTATATTACAAGAGAATTAGTGACAGAAGATGAAATAATAACTACGGAACAATCATGCCCGAACTACCAAAATCATTAACATATACCGAAGAAACTACGAAAAAGAAAATAATCATTGGAGGAATACCAATAATAATAAAGTTTAAAGTATATCAAGGAGATGAAAATATCACTTTAGGAATAAAATGACTAGAACAAGTAAAATCATATAATCTAGAAGATAAACAGTTGACAATAAATTATGAAAATAAAAGAGTAATAATAAAAAGGACTTTAGTATGATAAAAATATGAAAATATATATACTTGCAAAGATAATAATAGAAGGATATTATAACAGATATTATACACCGATGATAGATACGGGAGCAGAAGCTAATATATGTAAATACAATTGCTTACCAGAAGATAAGTGAGAAAAATTAAAAACACTGATAGTAGTAACATGATTTAATAATGAAGAAAACATAATCACATATAAGGCAAAAAATATAAAAATGCAAATATGGGATAAAATATTAACCATAGAGGAAATATATAACTTTGAATTAACTACAAAAGATATGTTATTAGGAATGCCATTTTTAGAAAAATTATACCCACACATAATAACAAAAACACACTGATGGTTCACAACACCGTGTAAACAAAAAATAGGAGCAAAAAGAGTAAATAATAAAAAACGAAAAACAACAGAATGGATAAAAGGAAGTGAAAAAATTACACAAAAATTAGAAAATATAAAAGAAGAAGACCCTAAAATAGAATTAATTATATTCTCCATAGATAAAGTAAAGGTAGTCCAAGATAAGTTAGAATTATTATATAATGAGGATCCTTTACCCTGGATGGGAAAAACATAAAACAAAAGTAAAAATTGAGCTAATTGATAATAATAGTATAATAACCCAAAAACCATTAAAGTATAACTTCAATGATTTAAACAAATTTAAGATACATATAAATGAATTACTAGAAAAAAGATATATACAAGAAAGCAATAGTAAGCACACAAGCCCGACATTTATCGTAAATAAATATAGTGAACAAAAAAGAGGAAAAAGTAGAATGGTTATTGATTATAGAAATTTAAATGCAAAAACTAAGACATATAATTATCCGATACCAAATAAAATACTAAAGATAAGACAAATACAAGGATATAATTATTTTAGCAAATTTGATTGTAAAAAGGATTTTATCACTTAAAACTAGAAGAGGAATCTAAAAAACTAACAGTATTCACTGTACCACAAGGATTTTACGAATGGAATGTATTACCATTTGGATATAAAAATGCACCAGGAAGATATCAACACTTTATGGATAACTATTTTAAACAATTAAAAAATTGTGTAGTATATATTGATGATATATTACTATATTCTAAACCCCAAGATGAATACATAAGATTATTAGAAAAATTCATACATATTATAGAATATTCAGGTATAAGTCTAAGTAAAAAGAAAGCAGACATAATGAAAAGCCAAATAGAATTTCTAGGAATACAAATAGATAAAAATGGAATAAAAATGCAAACGCATATAGTACAAAAAATAATTAACTCAAATGAACAACTAGATACGAAAAAGAAATTACAATCATTTCTAGGACTAGTAAACCAGGTAAGAGAATACATACCAAAATTAACAGAAAATTTAAAACCATTACAATAAAAATTAAAGAAAGATGTAGAATACCAGTCGATAAGAAAGACCAAACACAAATACAAAAAATAAAATTATTATGTAAGAACCTACCTAAACTATATTTTCCGGATGAAAATAAAAAAATTACTTATATAGTAGAATCAGACGCCAGTGAAAAAAGTTATGGAGGAGTATTAAAATATAGGTATGGAGAAGAAAAAATAGAACATTACTGTAGATATTATTCAGGAACATATACTAATGCAGAAATAAAGTGAGAAATAAATAGAAAATAATTATATTCGGTATATAAATGTTTATTATCATTTGAACCATATATTGTATATAACGAATTTATTATAAGAACAAAGGAAGAAGATACAATTGAAAAGATACTCAAAGCCATTACTACACTTTGTACAAAAGTGGATAGTATGGACAACGAGATACAAAAGCTAAAGACTAATGAAGATAATCTGAAGTCTAAAGCTAGTCAGCAGCATGACTATAAAAATGCGAATCTACGTCGATCGGAAGACGAAAAAAATCCAGAGCTAAAAGGAGACGATGGGAAACTCCTTAAAACCCATAATGTTTGTTTAAATACAGCTGCAGGTACAAGCAAACAAGTTAGCGATAAACAACATAAAAATACAAATTTAAACCAGCTATTCGAAAAAACATTTACCCAAAGGACACCTAGATACATGCCCATAGAACCACAAACATCTACATACACAGATAGTTTGCAACACCAAAATGAGAAAAAGACATATAACTATATCACACGAACCTACATAAAAAATATACACAAAATTCAAACTTATTTAAACCGCAACCCCATATCAACCACAAAAGAACCAAACCAAGATTATTTAACACAAAAATTACAAGGATATAACAAGTTAATTGCACGACCAAAAACTAACGCTAATCTAGTAAGAACATGTTATAACTATAGACTGTTAAATACCGTATACACATATGACGGAGAAGAAGTTAGTGGAATACCAAAACTACATAAGACATTCGTCACATACAAAAGAGTTACAAAATAAAATTTATTTTATATAAAATTCTATACAGCACCAGCGGAGATATTATACGAGGAAATAAAACTTCCAATACAGGTTATCAAGATAGGACTAACTAAAGATATGATTATACCCGAGGACATCGGACAACAAGAAGAGATATGCAAAATAGAGATACCAAGTTTTTATGCCAACAAAAGAATAATTGGTATATCAACTATTATACAAGAGTTAGCAAACAATTATTTAAACGAAAATGCTATATGGAATTATTACTCAAGAGATCAATTAATGATATATTCTAATTCAAGGGAGCTAAGGAAAGCAGATATGGATGAAGTCCATCGATGGATTTTGTCATTACTTAAGCCAGAAGAACAACCTACAACGAGAGCTTTGAAGACATGATTTATTTCAAAAGAATTATTGACCAGATATTGTAAATTAATTCGACACAATTATCCTGATCATATATGTACAAAATGTTATGGAGAAGATAATATAATCCCATATGTACAGCTGGAATGATCAAATAAGATAAAGACGGAAAAAGATAAGAAGGAGATAATGGACAGATGGACACATGTGTGCAGAAGAAAGTCGTAGAAAGAAAGATGAGATAAGATAGAAAGAAGAAAACAAAGAAGATAAGAAGAAGAAGACAAGTGTAATGTAAGTCTGTAAAATAAGTAGTAAAAGTCATGGTAGGTATACAAGTGTAATAAAGTAGGTGTAAAAGAGTCATAAGTATGTAAGGCTAAGATAGTAGGGTGTGCCATAAGTCATAAAGTAGGTAAGTCATATATTAACATTAGAATACGTGTGTAGTAGTGTGCGGATTTTCCTTTCTATATAAAGGAACTCATATGTAACATAAAAGGCAGGCAGTGCCTACAATATATAAAACTCTATTTCCAAAAAACTCTCTCTTAAGATATAAAACACTTAAAAGATAAATAAAATACTAATGGAGAAATCTGAAATCCAGTCAGATATTTCAGATAGCATGGCTAAGCAAGAGACAAATGTATATTGTTCAAAAACTATGCGGAACTAATTTCATATATTCCTGAATATCATATATGTGATTGAATAAATTTATGTTAGTTATTATGTATTAGAATTATTTGAATCATGATTTCTAGTTTATTAGCACATTGGAAACAGGGAGAAAACTTATATACTATGTCATCCTAAGATTGAAACCGGTAGGCGAGGGAAGCCGTTAGGGGAGTAAACAAAGTTGAGGCGCTGATAATAAGGAAGTATCCGCTAAAGTACGATACTAGTAGTGACCGAAAAATATGATAAAGATAATCTAGTTCATAATAATCTAATATGAATCTAATCAATTATGAATATGATAGGAAGGAATAATTGAAAATAAAAACTCTGCATAACAACGAACATGACTACATACTTGCATGATAAAATGATAAAAAACTATGAAACTTTAATCTTATATATACTTAAAGATATAAAAATAATTGAATTAAGGAGAATAATATGGGAAAAAATATTTAATGATAACGAATCAGAAGACATATTAAACCAACAATGGTATGAAATAGACTTACATGATTTAGACCTCGAAAAAATTGAATGGTTTGATTTAGAAATAAATTTAGATTAAAATGAACTATGAATATTTACGATATTGGACAGAATCTATGAAAGATATAAAATTATTAGAACAATTAATGGAAGAAAATTTATATATGTACCAAGAAACCCAAGATATATTATATCTAGAATATATCATAAATAATATTAAAGAAATATTCAGATTAAAACAACTATCAGAAGAATATTACAATAAATATTGTTACATTTTACCATGAACTCCACACCGAAAAACGATACCTTAAGACACTTAGCAAAAGAATATTATAATAAAATCTTTAAAATAAATTACTCACCTACCACACTACCACCTAACACACTACGACTTCTATGAAACCTCAACTACCAGTTCTAATTATAAATTAAATCAAGTGTGTGTTATTTCACACTTAGTCGTATTTTCTAATTTTACGTTTTTGTTTATTGTTTTACTTTGTGTAGAGCACATGATAGTGCATGCCAAGTACCCAAAGTAAGGGAGAACCATTAATTCCTTACGACCCCAAACTTGCAAGGTCTATTCAAAGAAAGATAAATGCTCAAAAGCGTGAAGCGTAGAGGCTGAGTGTCATGACCCAAGGGTACTGGACATAACACCCCTAAAGGCACTATGTAAGCCACTTAGAAAATCATCACATAAGTAAAGAACAATGAAGAGTAAAAACACATTTTCAAGTTTTAAGAAGTTTTCATAAAAAGCAAAGCGGAAGTCTAGACATAGTCTCATTTAGCCATCTATTACAATCGAAGTCTCAAAATAGGGTCACGACTTTTACAATAGGAAATCTAAAAAGTCTAGTACAATGAAAGGAAAAGAACAACAATGTATCACTTGTCCTCGGATCAATGAGGACATACCACAAGCTGTGGAGAATAGTCTCCAAGCTTTGAACTAGAAGGAAGATCACCTCAAACTCTGAAACCTACACTTTGTAGAAAAATGTAGAAGAAATATGGGTTAGTACAAAAATGCACGAAGTATGATAGCCATGCATAAAAATCCTTGAAATCATACTAAAAGGACATTTTAGTTGAAATGCATGCACTTTATTAAGTTTAGAGTTCATCATGAAAATTAATATAAAAGCATAAGATGCAAACATATTCAACATATGGATCATCATATCATAATGGAAACAATCCATAAATACCCTCAAAGAATCCTTGTGCAATGTATGAGTAAGATCCCATACTCCTACCCACACTAAGGAAAGCTTATTAAGTAACTATAGTTCATAACTCAAATTCTAGTTCATAATATCATAGTGGGATTAGCTTTAACCGACATAGACGATGAGAGCGTAATCATGGAATTTGGTGTCTACCCCACACCGAAAAGGGGTTGTCCTACTTGCCTAAGGTAGAACAAAAATGTATTAGCTTTTGGGTGGATCCGCTAGCTAAAGACCTGTGTGGGCACATAGTTTATGGGATAATGGGATTGTTTATAGAAACCTGCCCTCTACTAGCGGAGGAGCTTCCATCCCATGAGACTTCTTCTAGAAACCCGCCCTCTACTAACGAAGGAGCTTCCATCTCATTGTCAATATCCGCTCGGTACTAAGAATAATTCCCATTGAGTTTACATTAAGTCTTGACTCAAATTGATAATTAAGGAATAATGTCTTGACACCCAATCCAACAACTCATGCTAAAGCTCTTAGATTCATTAGGTTAGTGTAATGACCCTTCAGGTCATTTTTAAATTAAAGAATTCTTTCCCTCGTATAGAGCATTTCTGTAGCGACCCCAAGTCATTTATGACTTGCTGGCACTGACCGTTCGGTCGCCTGGTCGTTCGTTTGGGTTTTAGGCCCGTTTCCCCTCCAAATGGAAATTCCGCCTTCACCGTTGAGCCCGAAATATCGTTCCCAATTAGATTCCATATATGGTTTGTATTTTCCGATTCCGAACGAGTCCGAAACATCGAAATTTAAGTTTGAAGGGTTGTAGAATTTTGACGCGGCGGTGACGTGGCAGAGCCACGTGACGCCACGTGGCAGCGGCTGAAATTCCAGATTTAAGAACAAGTCGTCCAAGTTTTTCCCTCAACTTCACCATCAAATTTCTCCTTCATTTTGAGTCCAAATTAGGTGCTTCAAGAGGCTAACTTCAAGAGAATTTCGTGGGAAATCTAGCGGTGATCTCGGAAACGCGAGAGGAGGCTTCGTTTGAGGTAAGGAATCGAATTTAGCCACTGCTAGGATGACTTTCGGATTGAATTGTTGTTGAATTTTGAAATGTGAGATCTTGATCATCTTAGGTCCGTTTTGAGTCATTCTTGAGGCTAACTTGTAGAGTTTTTCGCAAGGATTGTCGTGGTATAATCTGTTTTAGTTGAAAGGGTCTCGTTTTCCAGAAATTGGTGATTAAGGGGCTGCCCATTTTAATTGTTGTGGCTGATTTTCTTGTGTTTTAGGCATCTGTTTGTGCTAAAATTTTGGAGTATTAGTTTAGTAAGGTATTTGGGACGTTTCCACGGATTCGATTTTGAGATTCCAATTGTGGGCCCCACAATTCCGTTTTTTAGACCCGATTTTGGGTCCGTCTCCGAAAAATACAATTTTAGTGTCAATATATTCGTAATGACGAGGTGATTAACCTTTTGTTAGTGGGGAAGCGTTCGGAGACCGTTCGGAGGGAAAAGATTCGATACCGTGAGTTGGAGCACGCGTGATCGGCTTTCCGGGTAGGTTGTGGTTTTCTCTCGTGAGATTGAGCATGTTTAGGCATTTGTTTATTGATTTGCTTGAGTATGGAGGGGTTTGGGTGTTGAGCATGTTAAATTTCTATAGTTCCCGCCTTAGACCTTATTTCGGGAAAGTGTTGGATTATGACAACATGTCTCTTGATATTATTGAATATCCATATCTTGTGGTGTATATGATAATATTGATTTGAAGTATGTTTGGCCTTAGTCTAGGCTTAGACTAGTGTTGCCATAGACTTGCGAGATTTCCGATGTCGTTGGGCGTAGAACTTTTTCCGACGCCGTTTCGGACGGTCGGCTCCTTGTAGATCGATATAGCGAGACTTGAGTCGATAGTCGGTAACTCAACTTATGACCTTGTATCCATAATGCCCTGCTTTTACGTTAGCTACGGTACCCGGTTAGAGTCCGTGGTCCGGCTTACTTATGTTCGAGCTTAGCTACGCATGCAGGTTCGAGTCCGTGGTCCCGGCTTACTGTGACTCGGTTTTGGCTATAGTACCCGGTTAGAGTCCGTGGTCCAGCCCACCCGTGCCCGACCTTTGGCTACAGCACCCGGTTCGAGTCCGTGGTCCCGGTCCATGTAGGTTGACTCATTAGCTATAGTACCCGGTTCGAGTCCGTGGTCCAGCTTGCACGTGGTGTATTCCCAATTCCTCACTAAAGCTTCAGTTAGTCTTGATTATTCTTATATGTAGGTTGAGGTTTTGGAGGTTGGAGAGATTCCGATTAAAGTCCGGGACATAATGAGATCTTGGAATATAATTGGGAATGGTTCAGTTAAAAGTCAGGAAATTAGTAATATTGTGATAGACCTTCTAGTTCCATTATTTTACTTTATCTCGCCGATGCATCTGTCGGGCTTATGGGGTCCGTGCGGGTGGTTTCTTTTATTGTGCACGAGCGTACCCGTCGGGTTTATGGGAGCCCGGCGGAGTTAGTTAGATTACTTGTCTTTGTTGCCGTACGCTCGTGTACATACCCCCATTTACTACTCTTTGCACTTGATATGACCCTTTATTTGCATTTCGGTTTACTTTTGCTTATCTTGCTCGGTCGGCCTATGATGCCTACCGGGTACTGTTGTTTTGGTACTCATGCTACGCTCCGCATCTATTTTGTGATGCGCAGTCCGAGCACTAGTAGCCGGCGTTGATCGAGCTTGGAGTAGACTTATCCGGAGACGGGGGTGAGCACACGGCGTTTTGTACTATTTCAGTCTCCATCTCGTATATATAGACTTGTCTCTTTCCTTTCGAGACAGTCCAAAGATCTCGTTGTCTAGTTTTGGGACTTATACTCATTTTGTAGTAGCTCAGACCGGTGACTTCCCGGTTCGGGAGGGATCTTTATTTGTATATATGTTTTGGGTTGGTTCCTTTGTTTATATTGTTATTTTCCTACTTTTGTTTGATTTCTACCCTCGGACCCATTACTTGTTGTTAGGTTACGGGTTGACTTACCCGCTGGTGGGTTATAGTAGGTGCCATCATGACTTGATAAATCGGGTCGTGACAAATTGGTATCGAGCCCCCAGGTTCGTCGGTCTCACTTGTACGAGCTAATGTCTAGTAGAGTGCCGCAGAGCGGTACGGAGACGTCCGTTACTTATCTTCGGGAGGCTACAGGATGTCTTTAGGAACGTGTCGCTTTTGTATCATTGTCGTGCATTGTGTGTCATATCGATTTCTGAAAATCTTACTTGTATCACTCTTTTATAGGGATGGCTCGCACGCATGGTAGCGCCCCAGCTAGGGGTAGAGGCCGACCTCGTGGTCGTGCCAAGAAGATGCTCGGGGTGTTCCTTAGACTATCACCGCCGAGGTTTTCTGGGGCAGTGGGGGAGGATGCCCACGAGTTTCTAGTTACTTGCCGCGAGCGGCTACAGACTTTGGGTTTAGTGGAGTCGAGAGGAGCAGACTTCACCGCGTACCAGTTAGATGGTCCCGCCAGGCAGTGGTGGCGTACATACTTAGAGACCAGGCCAGCTGGGTCTCCACCGGTCACATGGACTGAGTTTTCAGAGGCTTTCTTGGCTCGATTTATTCCCAGGAGCATCAGAGATCAGCTCAGAGATCGGTTGCTCGGTAGAGAGCGGGGCTCCATGACAAGATCGAGTATGAGGCCCGATTCCACGAGCTCTCCCGGGCATGCCGCCATGATATTACCTACCGAGGAGGAGAGGGTTCGTTGTTTTGTTCGGGGTTTGAGACTACGGTTGCGGATTGAGACTCGTCTTTAGTCTCAGCAGGCCGCTCATTTCGGATGTAGTGGACCATGCCCGCACTATCGAGCAGCCTCCGTCGCGAGGCCCAAGGGGGGCGGCAAGAGAGCTAGACGGGGAGGATAGCCATGATAGGCGCCGTTTCGCACCCCGAGAGTCTTATGATAGATCTCGGCGCAGAGGTTTCGGTCGGGTCGGTTTAGTAGCCCCTTCCAGGCTTCTCTCCGGGCATCGGAGGGTGGTCGGCACCGCCATATTGGTTTTAGTGCCGGTCCTAGTCGGGCCGAGATAGTTCATAGATGGGTTCTTACGCCGGGTAGCCGGTATTGCGATCTTGCTTAGTGACTATCCAGTGTTATGATACTAGAGTTGATCTTATTTTGCTAGATATGGTTGATTTTGATGTGATTCTGGGCATGGATTGGTTATCCCTTTACCATGCGGTCTTGGATTGTTACGCCAAGACTGTTACCTTAGTGATGCCTGGCATTCCTCCAGTGTTGTGGCAGGGTGCTTATAGTCACACACCGATGGGGATCATCTCTTTTATGCGAGCTAGGCAGTTGGTTGCTTCTGGGTGTTTAGCTTATTTAGCCTATGTACGAGATGTGAGTAGGAGGGCCATTCAGTTGACTCGGTTCCGTGGTTAGAGAGTTTGCGAGATGTGTTCCCTACAGACCTACCTGGTCTACCTCCGGATCGTGACATTGATTTTGCCATAGATTTGGAGCCTGACACCCGTCCTATTTCTATTCCGCCTTACCGGATGGCTCCTGCAGAGCTCAGGGAGCTCAGTGCTCAGTTAGAGGATCTCTTAGGTAAGGGGTTTATCCGTCCGAGTGTGTCGCCTTGGGGTGCCCCAGTCCTCTTCGTAAAGAAGAAGGACGGTACTATGCGATGTGTATTGACTACGGGCGGTGAACAAGGTGACGGTGAAGAACCGTTACCCCATGCCTCGTATTGATGATTTATTTGATCGGCTTGTGGTGCCGCCGTGTTTTCTAAGATTGATTTGAGATCCGGGTACCATCGGGCGAGGATTAGGCGGCGGACATCCCTAAGACCGCATTTAGGACTCGTTATGGCCATTATGAGTTCTTGGTGATGTCGTTTGGGTTGACTAATGCCCCCGCCGCCTTCATGGATTTGATGACACGTGTGTTCGGGCCATACCTTGATTTATTTGTCATCGTCTTCATTGATGACATACGGTATACTCGCGGAGCCGGAGTGAGCATGAGCGGCATTTAAGGATAGTGCTCCGAGACTTTGAGAGATCGCGGCTTTATGCCAAGTTCTCAAAGTGCGAGTTTTGGCTTGAGTCTGTAGCCTTCTTGGGGCACGTGGTGTCCAAGGAGGGTATTAGGGTTGATCCGGCGAAGATTGAGGCTATTCGTGATTGGCACAGGCCCACGATTCATCGAGATTCGGAGCTTCGTCGGACTAGCGAGCTATTACAGACGCTTTGTTGAGGGCTTTTCTACTATTGCGGCCAGTTGTTGCTCGGTTGACTCGCCAGGATGTTCCGTTTGTGTGGTCGGAGGAGTGTGAGAGGAGCTTTCGAGGCTTAAGGAGTTGCTTACCACCGCTCCTATATTGACTCTTCCAGTTGAGGGCGAGGGGTTTCTTTTGTTTATTGTGACGCATCCGGCATTGGTTTGGGTTGTGTACTGATGCAGCAGGGCCGCGTTATTGCTTATGCGTCGAGGCAGCTTAAGATTCATGAGCGCAACTACCCCACCCATGATTTAGAGTTGGCGGCGGTGATTTTCGCGCTTAAGATTTGGAGACACTACTTGTATGGAGTTCGATGTGAGATCTATACCGATCATAGGAGTCTTCAGTACATCATGAGCGAGAGCGTCGTTGGATTGAGCTCCTGAAGGACTACGACCTCTCTATTCTCTATCATCCGGGCAAGACGAATGTAGTAGCGGATGCCTTGAGCCGGAAGGCAGTGAGTATGGGTAGT
Organism: Solanum commersonii; assembly: GCA_029007595.1. Classification (NCBI taxonomy): domain Eukaryota; kingdom Viridiplantae; phylum Streptophyta; class Magnoliopsida; order Solanales; family Solanaceae; genus Solanum; species Solanum commersonii. The sequence goes on from JAJTWQ010000002.1 coordinate 14,709,399, forward strand.
CTAGCCTTCTTATCTGTTGAGGAGCGACCCTTAGCTTTGGACATTCAGTCCTTAGCTAATAGCATGGTTCGGTTGGATATCTCAGATTCTAGACGCGTCTTGGCCTTTATGGGAGTTCAGTCTTCTTTGCTTGATAGGATCCGTGGTTGCCAGTTTGAGGATAATACCTTAGTGGCCCTTAGAGATTGAGTGTTAGCGGGTGATGGTGGTCAGGCTACCTTAGATCCCGATGGAGTGTTGAAATTTGCCGGCCGCATCTCGTGTTCCGAGAGTTGGAGATTTGATACTGATTGATACTTTCCGAGGCCCATGAATCTAGATACTCTATCCATCCGGGCACGGCGAAGATGTATCGTGATTTGAGGCGGCATTGCGGGTGGAGTGGCATGAGGAGTGATATTGCCGACTTTGTTTTCGTTGCTTGTCTTGCCCAGCAGGTAAAGGCCGAGCATTTGAGGCCTGGTGGCGAGCTCCAGAGATTACCCATTCCGGAGTGGAAGTGGGAGCGTATCACTATGGACTTCGTTGTGGGGTTGCCTCGGACTTCTAGAGGTGTTGACAGCATTTGGGTCATTGTGGATCGATTGACCAAGTCAGCACACTTCCTTCCCTGTTCATACTACTTTCGGTGCCGAGAGGTTGGCTCGTATCTACATTAGGGAGGTGGTCCGTCTTCATGGCGTGCCTGTTTCTATCATTTCGCACCGAGGTTCACAGTTCACTTCCCGGCTTTTGGAGGGCTTTCCAGGAGGAGTTGGGCACCCGTGTCCACCTTAGCACAGCTTTTCCCCCACAGACGGATGGCCAGTCGGAGCGTACTATTCAGGTCCTTGAGGATATGTTGCGGGCCTGTGTTATGGATTTTGGAGGTCAGTGGGACCAATTCTTGCCTTTGGCGGAGTTTGCGTACAACAATAGCTACCACTCTAGTATTCAGATGGCCCCATTCGAGGCCTTATATGGTAGGCGTTGCCGCTCTCCGGTTGGTTGGTTCGAGTCTCTGAGCCTAGGCCGCGTGGTACAGATTTGCTTCGGGAGGCCCTAGATCGAGGTGAGGGTGATTCGGGATAGGCTCGGGGACGGCTCGAGTAGGCACCGAGTTATGCGGATCGAGGCGTCGACCTATGAGATTCTCTCCGTTGGTGATCGGGTATTCCTCCGTGTGTCGCCCATGAAGGGCGTGATGAGGTTTGGGAGGCGGGGCAAGCTTAGCCCCGTGTACATTGGGCCTTTTGAGATACTCCGGACGGGTTGGGGAGGTTGCTTATGAGTTGGCCCTACCTCCCGGCATTTTCGGCCATCCACCTAGTGTTTCATGTTTTGATCTTTGCGGCGATATGTTCCCGATGAGTCCCATGTGCTCCAGTATGATGCAGTCGAGTTGGATGATCGTTTGACATTTGTAGAGGAGCCAGTTGCCATTCTAGCCAGAGATGTGAAGAGATTGCGCTCGAGAGCCATTCCTGTTGTTAAGGTCCGTTGGAGGCATCGTCCAGTCGAGGAGGCTACCTGGGAGACCGAGCAGGAGATGCGAGAGCAGTTTCCTGGCTTGTTTGAGCCTTCAGGTACTTCTTGATCCTTTCTTTCGCGGACGAAAGTCCTTTTTAGTAGTGGATATTGTAATGACCCTTCAGGTCATTTTTAAATTAAAGAATTCTTTCCCTCGTATAGAGCATTCCTGTAGCGACCCCAAGTCATTTATGACTTCTGGCACCGACCGTTCGGTCGCCCGGTCGTTCGTTTGGGTTTTAGGCCCGTTCCCCTGTTTTGGAGATTTTTATAACTTGAAAAGTTGACTTTGGTCAACCTTCTTGGGAGTCGTGCTCAGATGAAAATTCTGACAGCTAGGTTAGCTTCGGAAGATCGATTTTGGTCTAGAACGACCCTTCGTTCGCTTCCCGAGGCTTTAGATGACATTTGTTGAATCTGGCTCAAACGATACTGGGTGTGGGACCCACTTTTCATCGAAGCAATCTCCAAATGGAAATTCCGCCTTCACCGTTGAGTCCGAAATATCGTTTCCAATTAGATTCCATATATGGTTTGTATTTTTCCGATTCGAACGAGTCCGAAACATCGAAATTTAAGTTTGAAGGGTTGTAGAATTTTGACGCGGCGGTGACGTGGCAGAGCCACGTGACGCCACGTGGCAGCGGCTGAAATTCCAGATTTAAGAACAAGTCGTCCAAGTTTTTCCCTCAACTTCACCATCAAATTTCTCCTTCATTTTGAGTCCAAATTAGGTGCTTCAAGAGGCTAACTTCAAGAGAATTTCGTGGGAAATCTAGCGGTGATCTCGGAAACGCGAGAGGAGGCTTCGTTTGAGGTAAGGAATCGAATTTAGCCACTGCTAGGATGACTTTCGGATTGAATTGTTGTTGAATTTTGAAATGTGAGATCTTGATCATCTTAGGTCCGTTTTGAGTCATTCTTGAGGCTAACTTGTAGAGTTTTTCGCAAGGATTGTCGTGGTATAATCTGTTTTAGTTGAAAGGGTCTCGTTTTTCCAGAAATTGGTGATTAAGGGGCTGCCCATTTTAATTGTTGTGGCTGATTTACTGTGTTTTAGGCATCTGTTTGTGCTAAAATTTTGGAGTATTAGTTTAGTAAGGTATTTGGGACGTTTCCACGGATTCGATTTTGAGATTCCAATTGTGGGCCCCACAATTCCGTTTTAGACCCGATTTTGGGTCCGTCTCCGAAAAATACAATTTTAGTGTCAATATATTCGTAATGACGAGGTGATTAACCTTTTGTTAGTGGGGAAGCGTTCGGAGACCGTTCGGAGGGGAAAAGATTCGATACCGTGAGTTGGAGCACGCGTGATCGGCTTTCGGGTAGTTTGTGGTTTTCTCTCGTGAGATTGAGCATGTTTAGGCATTTGTTTATTGATTTGCTTGAGTATGGAGGGGTTTGGGTGTTGAGCATGTTAAATTTCTATAGTTCCTGCGTTAGACCTTATTCCGGGAAAGTGTTGGATTATGACAACATGTCTCTTGATATTATTGAATATCCATATCTTGTGGTGTATATGATAATATTGATTTGAAGTATGTTTGGCCTTAGTCTAGGCTTAGACTAGTGTTGCCATAGACTTGCGAGATTTCGGATGTCGTTGGGCGGTAGAACTTTTTCCGACGCCGTTTCGGACGGTCGGCTCCTTGTAGGCGATATAGCGAGACTTGAGTCGATAGTCGGTAACTCAACTTATGACCTTGTATCCATAATGCCCCTTTTACCATAGCTACGTGCCCGGTTAGAGTCCGTGGTCCGGCTTACTTATGTTCGAGCTTAGCTACGCACCCGGTTCGAGTCCGTGGTCCGGCTTACCCGTGACCCGGTTTTGGCTATAGTACCAGGTTAGAGTCCGTGGTCCAGCCCACCCGTGCCCGACCTTTGGCTACAGCACCCGGTTCGAGTCCGTGGTCCAGTGCATGTAGGTTGACTCATTAGCTATAGTACCCGGTTCGAGTCCGAGGTCCCGGCTTGCACGTGGTGTATTCCCAATTCCTCACTAAAGCTTCAGTTAGTCTTGATTATTCTTATATGTAGGTTGAGGTTTTGGAGGTTGGAGAGATTCCGATTAAAGTCCGGGACATAATGAGATCTTGGAATATAATTGGGAATGGTTCAGTTAAAAGTCCGGAAATTAGTAATATTGTGATAGACCTTCTAGTTCCATTATTTTACTTTATCTGCCGATGCATCTGTCGGGCTTATGGGGGTCCGTGCAGGTGGTTTCTTTTATTGTGCACGAGCGTACCCGACCCTTTATTTGCATTTCGGTTTACTTTTGCTTATCTTGCTCGGTCGGCCTATGATGCCTACTGGGGTACTGTTGTTTTGGTACTCATGCTACGCTCCGCATCTATTTTGTGATGCAGTCCGAGCACTAGTAGCCGGCGTTGATCGAGCTTGGAGTAGACTTATCCAGGAGACGGGGGTGAGCACACGGCGTTTTGTACTATTTCGGTCTCCATCTCGTATATATAGACTTGTCTCTTTCCTTTCGAGACAGTCCAAGATTCGTTGTCTAGTTTTGGGACTTATACTCATTTTGTAGTAGCTCAGATCGGTGACTTCCTGTGGGTTGGGAGGGATCTTTATTTGTATATATGTTTTGGGTTGGTTCCTTTGTTTATATTGTTATTTTCCTACTTTTGTTTGATTTCTACCCTCAGACCCATTACTTGTTGTTCCGGGTTACGGGTTGACTTACCTGCTGGTGGGTTATAGTAGGTGCCATCATGACTTGATAAATCGGGTCGTGACAGTTAGATTAGTCTTCCACCCTTAGAATCACTATATGTGACAAACCTTTCACGTTGTATGATATTCATACCTAAGTGTGCAAATGAGGATAATCATCCAATCAACACAACAATTAGATTATAATATAAGCACTTTACTTTCAAAGCAATCTAATGGTACACACACAAGTCTCATACATATAGCTAGTTCTCATGTTTTTACCTTCAAGGGTATACAATCAATCTAGAATCACTACATTAGGTATAGATGGTAACATGAATCAAATAACTAAACTACTACAAGTACTATTTCATAGTTACTACAATTCATCCAAATCACAAGTCATAAATTAGGGTTATGGGGAATTCATGGATTCATGAAAGATTTTATCATAAAACCACCATAAAACAGTAATTCAATCATAATATAAGACAATTAAATCATTGAAAACGTATTTAGAAAGAATCCATGACTTGGAATGAAAACCCTAGGTTTTGGAGACTTTTCTACTTTGAAATTGAGAGTTTGAGGACTTCATAGATGAAAAGCTAACCATGAATCAAAAATACCTTACCTTAGATGAATATTCTTCATGAATTTGGGTAGAAAAGATGAGTTCTTGAGACCTAGACTTCAACTTCTTCTTCTCCTTCAATGGAGGTTTTAGTGAGAGAAATATTTGAGAGGTTTTAATTTTGTTTTGGGGATTTATGAATTATGATTTTAGATGGGTTAATTTAGGTGGGAAAAATACTTATATAATTGTTTAAAATAGGCCTAAAACGACACCACATAACCATTTAATAAAAAGGAAATTACAAAAGAACCCCTAACCTTAATTGCCAAAAGGCAGTTTCAGGTGTCACCTACGACCCAGGCCCCACGATCCGTGAGTGGACTCACGTGGCATCCTTCAGGTCCGCGGTTCAAGGGACTGCAGCCTATTTTTGAGGGGCTTGACCCACAACCCCCACCTACGGGGCGTGGGTGGACCTACGGGGAGTAGGTGCCCCCGTGGGTCACTGCCCAGGCAGCCTGCTAGGCCTTTTCCTCAACGACCCATGGTTGGTCCTTGGGGTTTAGGCCTTGACATGTTAAATCTAAAACATGAAATTTTAAAGTACAAGGATTCATTTTCAAGGTTCTAACACTAACATCAAGTTCTAACTTAGCCTACTAGTTTTATTTTAGACACTAGTTTAGTCTACAAGTTTTCGAAATGTTACACTGAGAAACCTTGCTGAGACATAAGGCAGGGCCCGTGCGAGTAATGGTTACAACGGGAACAATTTGAATGTGGGTTATAAAGTTGATGATAATGAAGAGGGAAATAACTCATTAACTTTTCTTTAGATGATGATGATGCAAACATAGATAGAGTTGGGGGCACTAGGTCCATAGCTGTCCCACAATTACCACCATGAGCAAAATTCACAATCACTAGTACCATACTTTAGCTGCTGAACTTGAAAGGGGTTTTAAGGGGGCATTTGGAGATGATCCAAATCAAGACCTGATGAATTTCGTTGCTACTTGCAAAGCTTTGGAAATTCTAGGAGTAAGTCAAGCAACAATTCAATTGAGGTTGTTTCTATTATCTCTGTCTCGGGAGGCAATAAAGTGGCTTAATAAGTTTCCACATGATTATATCACTACCTTACGGCAATTGAGAGATGAATTCTTGGAAAGGTTCTTTCCACCTTCAAAGAAGCTGCAACTCAAAGATGATATTAGTGGGCACAAGTAGCTACACACTAAAGCTCTACATGGTTCTTGGTTGAGATTTTGCCAAAAGCTGAAACATTGCCCAAACCATAAGCTGACTGGCGAGCATCTAATGGAAATTTTCTAATGATCATGTAATTTTGTGACCAAACTAGTTGTTGATGTAGTTCGCAGAGAATATTTCATGGAGAAAACATTTGCAGAGGCCACATCTATTCTAGATAAAGTGTCAAAGAATAACATGACATGGCACACCAGAGGTCAGATATTGGAGAGATGGGGTTCATATTAGAAATGTTGGTAGAACCTTAGAGGAGAGAGGAATAGTGTGACCAAGACATGGCACATATGAAAACTCAGATGGATTTGCTCACTGAACATTTACTAGCAGATGGTCCAGAAAAAGTAAACGCAGTAGGTGCTGTAAGTAGATATGAGGACCAAGAACTGGACTATGATGAAAAAGCTAAGTATCTAAAAATCAGGGTTTTTTCCATAAATATAAATCCGATAACCAAGGCTATAATTTGAGAAATCAAGGTCGAACTATCAGAAAGAGGCACAATATGACAGAGTTGGAAATCGGGAGCAAGGAAATTGGCACTTTAAAGATGGTTTCAAAAATGACCGTAGTGGTGTGTATGTAACTCCAGGTAAAAGAGACAAAGCACGTAATGGGTCTTGAATAAGACTGGCAACTAGACCGGAATGGGACCACCGGACCGGAATGAACTAGTATCGAACCAAACTGGGATGGTTTGACCAGATTGTTGACTGATATCGGGATGAACCAGACCGGAATTATTGGGATAGAAACTTGGTTCCCTCCCTTCCTACTATATACCGGGATAGAACCGGAATAGATCGAAATGGACTGGAATAGAACGGGATGGGGTAAACGGGACAACACATATAACTATTTTAAATAATAATATATTTTTTTGAGTTATTTTGAATTACGAAAATATGAATGATTTTTTATTTTTCTAAGTTTAATAGTTTATAAAGTATTTAAGTTTTGAAATTTATAATGTTTATTTGTAATTTTACTTAAGTTTATTTTAAAGATATTTATTAATTTTTTTTACTTATAAGTCTGTAAGTTAAGTTTAATAAAGTTATTTTTTTAAATTTTTTGAGTTTATTTTATAAGTTTTCAATATTTGAATCTTTTGAAGTTTATAAGTTATATGTTATAAGTTATTAACTTGTAATTTAAATAACTTAAGTTTGTAATTTGTTAAATTTATAAATTTTAAAGATTTTAAGTTTATATTATTTTAAGTTGATGAATTAAGTTTGTAATTTTATAATATTAAATAAACAAAAGAGAAATGCTAATAAAAGTATAACACAATGACAAAAAAAAACTAATCCACTTTCACGGACCGGACCGGACTGGAACTGGGATAAATTGGTACCGGTATATTGGTACCAATTAATGATACCATCCCGTTCTGAGTAGTGGCTCAATGTATCCCCATTCCACCCCAAATACTACTAGACCGTAATAGTAATAGAAACGAACCAGAATGGTACCAATACAACCCGGTCCGGTGCCTAGCCTTAGTTTGGAAGCTCCAGGATGGAAGATATGTAAGCAAAGGTAATACAGAGGGTTAAATCTACAGACGTAGGGGTAAATGATTTGATGAGTGATCTTTCCAACATGAGTCAGCTAGTGGATTCACACTCGACTTCCGCAAAACAATTAGAGTAGCAAATGGGGCAACTATCAGCTTGATTGAACTAGAGAAAGAATGGGACATTACCTAGTAAAAAAATTCAAAATCCGAAGAAGGATGTGTATTGCATGGCTCTCACCACTAGGAGTGGTAAATCACGTTCGTGATTAGTACCTGCAAGTATTGACAAGAAAACAAATTGTGCAGCTCATAGTGATAATCTGGTGATTCGAGAATTTTGACTCATTTAGGGCATAATATAGAGTTTTAATGTCCTCAATGACTATTTTATGCTCTAAACTAATGTTAAAATGCTAATTTGAAGCCATGAAAGCAAAAGAGCAAGGCAAAGACATTATCGGACAAAAAGAAGCGAAAAAGCTGAAGAAAAGCAATGTTGATGCTCGCCAAAGCATGGACAAAGCCAACTTGGAGAGGAGGTGTGAGTTTCGGCGATGCTCGAATGGATCGGCGATGGAAGTTTTGATCACCTAAAGTTACAGAAGGTAAATATGGAAAGCCAAGCCAAGAAGGTGATGGAAAAAAGCACTCGGTGAGTCACCGACTAGGTTGGTGACGACTGATATATTTCGCTTAGTGGTTCCAAAACTGAAAATTTGGGAACGTATAAATGCGATTTTTAAAAGGAGAAAAAGGAGTTCTAATGTTTTTGAGAGTTCCCACATTGTCCAGTTCTGGGTCTTGATTCCTAACATTTTTCATTAACTTTTTGAGTAGTGATTTAGGGTTTATTTGATTTCAAATTCAATTTGAGCATTTTGAAGATTTGTGGATTGTTGCCCAAGCTTATGGAAAACATAGTTGGTAACTATTTCTTACTCTTTATGATGTGCGGCTAAAACCCCCATTCTTGGGGGTGTTATTATGTGATTGAATGCTTTAATTAGCTTATGAGTGTTAGTATTTATTGATTTGATTGTTGATATGAAGTTGGTTCAATTAGTAGTTGAGTTTTAATTGATGAATTGTAGTTGCGAATGCAATTCTAGTTTAGCATTCTAAGATTGCTTGAGAAAGAGGTTTTAGAGTTAAAACTATTAATTGATTATTGTAGTGATTGGGTTATTGTGGACTTATCTTGAAAAAGTGAGTCTAAATTCTACCCTACTAATATAGCTTGAAAAAGTAGATTGATTGACGTATTGGGCTTTTTATATGTGTTATGTTTGTCGAGGTTCGATAGTACTCGCTTTATTCATGATAGTTGATTGAGAAATGGCTATTGCACTTAAAGCCTAGCCTACCCACTAAGATTAACCAATTTCTAGTAAACAATACTCATCCATTGAGCGAAATTGTTATTTAATTGATCATACTCCCAAGTATCGCTCTCTACTTGATTACCCCCGTTTGCTCGTAGTTGTCAATTGTTTACTCTAATCCTCCCAATTGACATTAATTGTCAACCCCTTGCCATATAGTTTAATTGTTTCAAAAATGTCTACTTTTACAAATAATTAGAACACTATTTCACTTCGTAATTGAATTCTTTTCCATATCACTCCCAGTGGGATCGACTCCAACTCTTCGTTGGGTTTATACTTTATTGCGACTGCCTATACTTAGAATTGGATGAAATGTAGTTGAGCGTTATCAAAAATGGTTCGCTACCGGGGAATGGTGTTTAGAATTCTTTTAGTGAAGTTTAGTGGTGAACTGATTTTGTTGTAGTTGAATCAACTTATTTTTATGCTTTGTTGATTTCTCTTAAATAGGTGAAGATATGAGGGTTAACGGGGCAATGCTATCCAACTTAGGCACAATGATGACATCGGTAACTTGGACGATGTCAATGAAGATCAGTTGGGAAGTGCAGGAGCTATTCGATTGCTGGTTATGGGCAATGCGGTGTTTCATGTGACTAGCACTATGTTGCAGCTGTTGCAAATGAAGGGTCTATTTGGAGGTCTAGCTACTGAGGATTCTCATGACCACATCCGAAATTTTGTAGATGTGTGTGGGCCATTTTCTTTCAAGAACATCACTTAGAAGTCGGTCCGACTTCATTTGTTTCCCTTTTCCCTAATGGGGGAAGCAACAAAGTGGTTGGTTGATTTACCAAGGGATTCAATCACTTCTTGCGAGGAGCTCACTGATGCATTTTTTTGTAAGTTTTTTCCCTCACTCGAAGATGGTGACATTGAGAGATAATATCCAGAACTTTAAGAGAGTGGATGGTGAAGTGATTCATGAGACATGGTTGAGGTTTTAGAAGTTGCTGCTCCAATGTCCAACTCATGGACTCCTAAACAATGTGTTGCTACATTACTTCTACTGGAGTCTACATTCAGTCAACAAGGGTGTGGCTGACCAACTTGTTCTAGGAGAAATCATGCAACAACTGTTTGAAATAACATCTACTCTTCTTGATGAGATGAAAACAATCAACCGTGCTTGATACAATAGAGAGGATCAAGTGTCTCCTTTGAACTTCAGGATGACAAAGAAACAAATCGTAAATGACCAAGAGTGGGATGCAAACATGGCCAAGATGATGAACCAAATGGATCTATTGTTAAAACATGTCATGGGAAGTTGTTCTAAGGCTATGCATGCGATCAAAGTTGATGGAGTGAATCCTGATGAAGTGTAATTTGAAGCTATGTACAATAAGGAAGTACATTTCCTAGCAAATCAAGGAGGAGTTTTCTATCCGAACTATCCAAGGTCGGGGGGAAACCAAGGTTGGAATAGGGATCGCGATGATGGTTCAAAAGAGACCGAGATAGGGAATGGCATGACCATGGGATGAATTGGAGAGAGTGGGACAGTGACAAAGAATGATATGTACCTCCCCATGAGCGTCAAAAACCAAAAGAACAGAGGGTTGATCCTGAAAATTTCCGCGCTAAAGATATGCTTGCAATTATTCTTAACAAAGTGGAAGGATCAGATAAAGTGCTAAAGGAAATGAAAGATGCCTTCTCATCTCTGAACCAAACAGTTACCTCACATTCGGTATCGATTAAGCAGTTGGAACCACAAATGGGTAAAATGTCAACTCATTTGAACCCAAGACCAAAAGGAGGATTACCGAGTGATACCATGGTTAACCGAAAGAATAAAGCTTGAAAACGTATCTTCGTCGTGCCACGACGCTAAATAAGGCGCTTCTTGGGAGGCAACCCAAGTTTTTAGTTTTTAATGTTGGTGTTTGAATAATGGGTATTAGATGTGCAAGTTGATAATTTGAAATTTTGGGAAAAAGGCAATTGGGCGAGCTTAGGTACTGTTTGGCGACTAGCCGAACAGGTCAGCAAGCTCGATTTGGACCACTGTTTTGACTAACCAAAGTGTCAGAGTTCTGTAAACTTCGGCGGGCAAAAGCACCATTTGGCGCATTGCAGAATGGTCAGCGACATAAGTCAATATCGCTGATTGGGGCGCAAACTGAAGGGTCGAAAAGAGCCTTAACCATTTTAAATTCAAAATTCTCTTTCATTTCACATATTTTGATTCTTGCATTATTTCACTTCATATCTAGTTTATATTTTTCTCATTAATTTTATGTGGGGATGAATTGCTTAGGGGATTTTTACATTTTTGCTTTAGTATTTGCTTGCCTAGCGTTTGTTTCCATCTACTTTTGAGGTTGGTGTCCCAAACTCGGCTTAAAATTTACTAGTTTGTAATGCATGCTTGTATTTTTTTGGAACTATTGCATGATGTTGAGTAGTTGGATTTTTTTTTATTAAGGGCTTCTATTGTATCTTGTTTGATTTTATGCTTAGCCCATAGATATTGAATTTCGTGTCTAAATTGATTAAAATCGTGGGTTTGTATTGTTTCTATGTTGGGTCTGGTGAGCGTGAAGTATGAGTAACCCGAATTGTACCGATCGACTAAATTTGCCCAATGATAGAGTGGGTGAGGTCATTCTTAAGGGCAAAAGACGTTGATTGGCCAATCTTAGGCAAATTGGGGGAAGTCTAAGTACCCGGGGTCATTACTGATATGGATCTTGACTTAATTGTATATAATAATGCTTAAATTTCATTATCGTGGGCTATGAGTTGAAAATTGAAAGTCGGGGTCAAAAATTGGCATGGGAGACCAATCGACGAGCTTAGTCGAGCTCACTGAATGACTAGGCGATTCACCAAGTGACCCCTCGATCGCCTTTTTTTCTTTATTTTTGATGATTTTTTTCTTTAACATTCGACGATATGCCTTAGCTCGCCGAGTTCACTCAGCTACTTGCCAAATGTCTTTGCTATCGCCCTTTGTTAGCTCCAATTTTAAGGAAATATTCTGTAACTTTCGGCGAGCTACCTTTAGTTCTCCGAATGAGGTTGGCGAATCGCCGAAAGTCCCTAGACCTCGCCGACTTGTGCTGATTCCTATGCTATTTTGTTCTGTAACTTTCGATAAGCTCGACTTAGCTTGCTGAACTAGTTGGCAAGTTTTCTTGCAAATTTTACACTGATATTTTTTGACCTGTTTCTAACGTATTGGTTCATTTTGTGTTGTTTTTTAGATATTGCCAGACCTAAGGTTCTAGGTAGAAATCAACCACTCCGGAAGAGAGCATGGGGAATAGTGATAAATAAGGGTGCTTCTCCCTCACGAGCTACACAATCTAAACTTCCCCCGACAAGGGGAAGAGCATAGGAAGGGAAAGGGTCCTGCGGAGCAACATTCGGATGAGGATAACTACTATAGCATGGGAATCTATGCCACCTACCTCACCACTTCAGAGTCTTAAGGTGAGGATAACTCGGGGTCTAGATCGTCAGAATCTGTATTCGAGACTGAGGATGATTAGACTCTGTAGAGGAGGTGAGATGAGCAACGCAACATAATCTGGCTAGAATACCAGTGACTTCTACACCTCCTCCACCTCCAGCACAGATGGTTGAGCAGGTACCTCCAGTGCCCCTAGTAGAGGCATCTCCACCTCGATCGTTGAATAGATTCAAGGCTGCTGGGTTAAGGACTATTTTAGAAAATAAGCGGCTTTCTACAATAGAGTGGTGGACATGTACTCTGAAGTATGGACACCATCAAGTTCCACAAGTTTGATATATTTACATTGCCTCGAGGCTTCTATATTCCTTCCTGGATTTGGGAGTTTTATGTAGAATATGGGAGATTGGTCCCAAAGGGGAAGAAGTAGGCCAGGTTGTTCGCACCGGTTGATTATGTGGTGGTGCGTGGTAGAAAGGTGAAATGCAATAGCACTGGCATTAATGAGGTATTGGGGTGTACTATAAATGAAATTCACGTCTTGGTGGATTAGATACAAAAGAAGACCCTGGATGACTTAAATGGGTGGGTGGTTCCTTTGATTTTTGACATCACACCACCATGGATAAAGCCAGAAGTTTAGATAGAGAAGAAGGATCTAATTATAGCTGCATGGTATTGTTTGGGTTTATTAGAAATACCTTGATTCCTTCCCTCAACGAGTCCATACTCCGACATCCTAAGACGGCCTTGTTGGGATGAATTATTGACCGAGATAATTGAATCTTATGATTATTGAGCAGGAGATGATCATGAAAGAAAAGAAGAGTCAGACTTCACTCCCTTTCCTGGTGCTGATCACAAAGTTGTGTTAGCATGCCCGAGTGCCTTTTGTGGAGAAGACGAGTGTGGAAGTGACTCCCACTTCCTCTACTGACATCCGAAGGATTGAGATTAAGTACACTAGAGACAAGGCTGAGAGAAGGAGAGTTGCACTAGTGGACACTTCCCCGGTTATTGATGTGGAGATGCTAGAGACATATACAACCTCTCCTACTTAAGTCGATGAGCCTTCAGGTACCCCTAGCACTTCTACTACTGTTACTTCTTTGTCTGTTGCTGCTACTACTTCTACTGTTGCTGCTGCTACTACTTCTACTGCTGCTTCTATGATGATGCCAGGTCTAATGCTCCCGAGACTAATGAGGAGGAGCTTGGTACCTGTGATGCATGAGTATACGATGACTTAGCGGACCTAGAGGGCGCGAGGGTACAAACAACTATGGAGGCCTCTCTTTGGGACACATCGATGGTGGGCTTTAGTGGAGTGAAAAATGGAGCTTAGCCGAGCATTGATGCCTACATTGAGAGAGTCCCGGATGTGCAGAGTTCACCTCAGGCTTAGCTTGATAGGGGGATCTTGACTCTCTTTAATTTTATTTTGGGACTATTTATTTCTGTTGCATTGGGGACAATTGCTAGTTTTGTTTGTGGGGTGAGGTATCTTTATACCTGCCTCTTTTGGCTGCTTTTGTTAATGATTGGTTTTTGATAGCTTATTCTGAGTGCTTACTTTGTGTAACTATACATTTTTGGCTTTTAATGTGAATGTTTGTTTTTTATCAAAATTTAAAATCTCACCTCTTAATGTTTGTGAATGTGGTTGTTCTCTTGCATATTTGAGGTGAATGATAGAGATGATCTTAGGCAATATTTGTGGAGAGTGAACCAAATTGCTAGTATACCTCTCTGTGACCACTTTGTTAGAGTGTGAACCTAGCTTGGTACCATTTGAGCCTAACTTCTTCTTTGGATGAAACATGAATACATTTGACCTCTTCTTCCCACTACCTAAAACCTCCATGAATATTGATCCATTTGAATAGCTAACTTAGGTGAGTGTGGTGATGAGGAAAGTTAAGAATTTGTGAAATTTTTTTCCCTTGATGGATTTTGTTGAAAAAGATGGAACCCCTCCATATACAAAAAAGAGAGAGAAGAGAAGCAAAAGAAGAAAAGAATGTTGCAACAAAGTTTGTGCAATGGATAAAAGAAATGGGGTATCCAATGAATCATGCTTAAAAGAACATAGGGTGGATCATGAAAATCATAAAAAGAGTGAAAGAAAAGTAGAAAAAGTGAAATGTGGGCCATGCTTCATGAATGTAGAAGTTACTAAGACAAAATGACCATAGATTTACCCTTAGTTCCGTTACAAACTTTGAAAGACCTCTGTGATCTTGATTGATCTTAATGTCATGTTGATTGGAAAATACGGGCAAGCCTTTGATTAGAATCATGCCTGTGTTTATCTTTGATAGTGTGAGAGTTGCTTTCAATTCCTTAATGTTGAAATTTTGATGAGCTTTGTCTGAGCATAGAATCATTGTTGATATGAGGGCATTCGAATACTCTTATTGAGCTTGAATTTGCATTTGAAGCAAGCATTGCGAGCTTGATTTCTATTTGATGATGGATAGTCACAGTTTGAAACATGTAGTGCACAATTGAACATTGCATGAGTGGATTGAACCTCTTATGCATTCATGTTGAGTCTTGAGTAGCATTATTTGTAGACATATCTGTTGAACTGATTGATCTTTTATTTTACTTGAGGACAAGAAAAAGTTTAAGTTGGGGGTGTTGATGAGTCAGGTATTTTGACTTATTTAGGGCTTAATATTCAGAGTTTTAGTGTCCTCAATGCCTATTTTATGCTCTAATCTGATGTTAAAATGCTAATTTGTAGCAATGAAGGTAAAAGATCAAGGCAAAGACATAACCAGGAAAAAAAGGAACGAAAAAGCTAAACAAAAGCAATGCTGATGCTCACCAATGGCTCTTCAACTCACCAAAAGTTATAGCAGGCAAGCCCATGGACAAAGCCAACTCGGTGAGAAGATTGAAGTTTCGGCGACGCGCCGAATGGATCACTTAAAGTCATAGAAGGGAAGTGTGGAAAATCCAAACCAAGAAGGTGATAAAAAGAAGCACTTGGCGAGTCGCCAACCTGGCTGGTGACACCTGACTTATTTCACCGAGTGGTTCGAAAGCTGAAAATTTGGAACATATAAATGCAATTTTTAAAAGGAGAAAAAAGAGTTCTTAAGTTTTTGAGAATTCCCACATTGTCCAGTTCTGGGTTTTTGATCCCTAGCATTGTTCTTTAACTTTTTGTGTAGATATTTAAGGTTTATTTGATTTTGAATTCAATTTGAGCATTTTGAATACTTGTGGATTGTTGCCCAAGCTGATGGAAAACATAGTTGATAGCTATTTCTTGGCATTTATTATGTGTGGCTAAAACCCCATTCTTCGGGGTGTGATTATGTGATTGAATACTTTAATTAGCTTATGGGTGTTAGTATTTACTGATTTGATTGTTGATTTGAAGTGGGTTCAATTAGTAGTTGAGTTTTAATTGATGAATTGTAATTGCAAATGCAATTGTAGTTTAGCATTCTAAGCTTGCTTGAGAAAGACTTTTTAGAGTGAAAACTATTGATTGCTGATTGTAGCAATTGGGTTATTGTGGAATTAGCTTGAGAAAGTGCATCTAAATTAAATCCTTGTAATCTGGCTAGAAAAAGTAGATTGATTGAGGTATTGGGCTGTTTATATGTGTTATGCTTGTCGAGGTTCGAGAGAACTCGCTTGATTCACAATAGTTGATTAAGAAATTTCTATTGCACTTAAAGACTATCCTACCCACTAAGATTCAATAATTTCTAGTAAATAATAATCACCCATTTAGCAAAATTGACATTTAATTGATCACACTCCCAAGGATCCCACTCTACTTGATTACTCCCGTTTGTTCGTAGTTGTTAATTGTTCACTCTAATCCCCCCAATTGACATTAATTTTTAACCCCTTTCCATTTAGTTTAATTGTTTAGAAAATGTCTACTTCTACAAATGGTTAGAATACTATTTCACTTCGTAATTGAATTCTCAATCGTATCACTCTCTATGGGATCGACCCCAACTCTTCATACTTGAATTCTCTACTGTATCACTCCCTGTGGAAGTGTAATTGAGCGTTAGCATAATCTGGTAAAAAATGATGACGATGAATGAGGCATGGTGTCACGATCCAAAAATGGACGTGATGGCACTTGTTTACTCCCACTAAGACAAGTCGGCCTCAACCCAACCAAATCAAAGATATACGTGAAGATAATCATATTATACTAAAAGTGGAAAGCCACAATAGTAAAAGTTGAAATACTATTTTACCCCTATATTAATTCAAAATGTTATAAAATATCTAAGCATTTAAACATTAATTGTAACACCTCGAAACACAAACCCAGAAAGAATTTTAGAAATATACCTGAAGCAGTGAACCACGGCAGGGTTCACGGACCGTGATAGGGTCCACGGTGTAGACCTGCCCGTGGTCTTGACCTGGAAGTCACCAGGCCCAGACATCAGACCATGAGTACCTTCACGGTCCTTGGTGGTGCCTGTAGAGTCAAGGCAGTGAACCTCCCTAGCCATCCCCTTAGACCGCCATGCCTAAGTGAGGACCACGAGGACCTTCACGGTCCGTGGTCCTTCACACGACCAGTGAGGGCGTCCGTGGAGCCTTACCAGTAAGTCCCTTAGCCAGTCCCTCTAGACCACAGCCTAAGTGGAGACCACAGACACTTTCACGGTCCGTGGTCCTTCACACGGGCCGTGGTAGGGATCGTGGACTCAGGCCCTCAGCTAGTAGTCACCAAGTCCAGACCATGACTGACTTCACGGTCCGTGGTCCCTTTCACATTCCGTGAAGGTGGTCGTGGTCAGTCCGTTTGCAGTTTAGGCAGTTTAAAACTATGTCGTTTTAATCCAAAATTTCATGGTTTTAGTCAGTTTAAGCCTAGAAACATAACTAGAACTTACCCAAGTTAGATCTTTAATCAAAACATAGAAAATTAGAAGCGAAAAGAGAGAAAGAGGAGACCAACTCTAAGTTCAAGAACGCATCAAGTTTCCTCCAGTTCCAGCCTCGAAATCGAAAGATTTCTCCATGGAATTCTTCACCAGGTATTTGGGATTTCACTAGTGGGTTCCTTTCACCTATTAGGTCCCTATTTTTCAGTCAATTCTTGATTCCCTTATTATGACTAGAACTAGGATTTCTTGAATGTTAGAATTGTTGGGTTCTTAGCTGTTAGAATGATCCAAATCAGATTAGTATGTTAATATTCAGTTTATTTCATGAATTCCAAAACCCTAGCTATGTATTTCTTTAATTCTTGAATTACACATGCTAGGTCAGATATTTTAGCTATTCAGTTGTACATGCCTTAGTTATTAATGCATCAATATCAGTTTAATTATTGCATCCTCAGTTTGCATGTTTAGTTTGAGCTATCCAATTACTTACAGAAATTCAGTCATAATGTCTAAACTACTCAATCCACTGGGAGTAGCATAATACCGAGTTGGAATAGGGTTAAGCTTACCCAAACAGTCCCAAAACTACTAGCCACGTAGGTTGTAAGTTCCCTCTATGGGCACCATTTCAGTGATCACGCCAGCATGCCTCTACACCTTTGGCCGGGTGTATTAGGTCCTCTCAATGGGGCATATACATCAGACTCCACATTTAGCTCATGTGGTTTTACTATCGGTTATAAGTAGCTCCCACAGTTCAGTAAGATTCTATTGCATTGACCATGTATCAGTATATTCAGTATTCAGTCTCAGCATGTTATAAATTGGTCATTGCATTCAGTTAGCTCACAATTAAAGTATCTATATCATGTTCAGATTATATCATTGCTTATATGCTTTGTTCAGTTATATGTTATTTCAGCTTTATTCTATCCAACATGCTCAGTACCTTTCAAGTACTGACGCATACTCTGCGCTACATCTTCTTGTGATGTAGGTTCAGGTTCTCAGCATCTAGATCACACTTAGATCAGTTCCCGATCTCCAGTTTAGCAAAATCAGTGATAAGTCCTCATTCTCCGAGGACAATAGTAATGAGTTTCTTTTCAGTATTTTTAGTCCTTTCATTTCAGTTTTGCTAGACTTAGCTGGGTCGTGTCACAACATTTCTAGTCAGTTAGAGCTATTTTTAGACATAGTTAGATTCAACTTAGTATTGAACTAATATCTTCTTTTTATTAAACTCACCAGTTTTCATTTATCTTAGTTATAGTATATAGGTATTCCCCATCTTTTCATTTTATTTATGATTTAGCTTCCGCATCAATTTATTATCTTTAGTATGCTTGTGATCATGCTAGCAAGGTTAGCTTGGGATCACTTATGGTCCTAGGTCCCGTGTTCGCATCTTGGGGGTAGTTCAAGGCGTGAAAAACTTAGTTTCAGAGCACTAGGTTTAAGAGTCCTAGGTTGTCTTAAAACCTGCACTAAGTAGAGTCCTTTGCATGGGTGTGAAATGCACCACATCTAATGAGAAGGAGGCTACAAAGTGTTTTAGTAAGAATCTTCATTTTCTTGTTACTGTTATTATGCGTAAGGTATGATCTAATTCTATTCTAACTCGATGTTCTACATTTTAGTGATCATGCCTCATTATAGAGCTAACGCCAGAAATGCAAATGCCAGGAATGCAAACGCAGCCCCTCTAGCCCCTGATCAAGAAGTCTCGAATGCAGAATTCAGGAACGCCATTCAAATATTGGCTAAAAGTGTGGCCAACCAGAACAATCAGCGGGTTCCAGTTCAAGCAAATGCCAATGTTGGGTCAGTTGTAGATAGAGTGTGAGACTTTGTTAGGATGAATCCGCCAGAGTTCTTAGGATCGCAAGTTGGAGAAGATCCCAAAAACTTCATTGATGAGGTCAAGAAGATCTTTGAGGTGATGCATGTAAATGGGAATGATCGGGTTAAGTTAGCATTGTATCAACTCAAAGATTTAGCTTATATCTAGTATTCTCAGTGGAAAGGGGACAGGGGTACATATGCAGCTCCTATTACTTGGGATTGTTTCAATGAAACCTTTCTGTAGAGCTTTGTCCCCATAGAGTTGAGAGAAGCAAGGGCCTAGGAATTAATGACCTTAAGAAAAGGTAGCATGATAGTCCAAGAGTATGGGCTCCATTTTACCTAAATCTCCAGGTATGCCCCTGAGATGGTTGCTGATTCCAGGGCTCAGATCAATAAGTTTCTATATGAAGTGTCAGTCTTGGTGAAGACAGAATGTAGGAATGCTATGTTGCTGGAAAATATGAGCATCTCTAGGCTTTGACTCGTGCTCAACATGTTGAGGGTGACAAGCTTAGGGAACAGGCTAAGGAGAACAAGAAGGGTAGGACTAGAAACTATGACTATTCTCAGCAGAAATTGGGTGGTGGAAATTGCTCGCAGATTCAACAAAATTTTCAACTCCAGCACTTTCATCGGCCAGTGTCCCATCTTCCAAGTTCCAAAATAATCAGATGAGTGGACCATCAGGCTCTAAGTCTCACGGTAGTATTTCAGGCACCAAAACCTACCTAACTTGCCCTAATTGTGGTAAGAACCATCCAAGTGAGTGTCTCGTAGGAAAAGAATGATGTTTTGGATGTGGTCAGTCTGGTCATAGGTTGAGGGATTGTCTTTCCAAATAGGGTCAATGAGGTAATAATAGTAGAGCTCAATCTACAACTTCAACAGCACCAACATACCGGCCAACACAACAGGGTAACTCATCTGGTACAAGTGGAGGACAACGACAAAACATAATCTATGCTTTTCAGGCTTGCCAGGATTAGGAAGATTCTCCTGATGTAGTCACTGGTACGTTACGAGTGTTTGATCTCTATGTTTATGTTTTATTAGATCCAAGGGCTACTCTTTCGTTTGTAACACCTTATATAACAGTCCAATTCAGTGTTAGTCCAAAAACTCTCCCAGAACCTTTCTCAGTCTCTACTTCAGTCGGTGACCCAGCTTTATCTAGATGGGTATACAGAAATTACCCTCTCACAGTCTCTTAGAAAGTCACATCACCAGATCTTGTAGAGTTAGAAATGGTAAACTTCGATGCCATTCTAGGCATGATTGGCTACATTCTTGTTATGTCTCAGTCGATTGTAGAACTAGGATTGTTCATTTTTAGTTTCCAGATGAACCAATTTTAAAATGGAAGGATAGTAGCTTAGCACCTATGGGTCGATTCATTTCTTACCATAAGGCTAGAAATATTATCTCTAAGGATTGTCTCTATCATCTAGTTCGGGTTAAGGATTCAAGCTCCGAACCCCCAACTGTTGAGTCAGTTCTAGTGGTTAATGAGTTTCCAGAAGTGTTTCCAGAATATGTTCCTTGACTTCCTCCCGATAGGGAAATCAACTTTGGAATTGATCTCATTCCAGATACCCAGCCTATCTTTATTCCTCCTTACAGAATGGCTCCAACTGAGCTTAAGGAATTGAAAAAGTAGTTGAAAGATCTTCTAGATAAGGGCTTTATCAGACCTAGTATTTTTCCATGGGGTGCACCAGTGTAGCTTGTAAAGAAGAAAGATGGTTCTCTCAGAATGTGCATTGACTATAGGAAGTTGAACAAGGTCAGAATCAAGAATAAGTATCCCATCCCCAGGATTGACGACTTGTTTGACCAACTTCAGGATGCTAGTCATTTCTCAAAGATAGACTTCAGATCGGGTTATCATCAGCTTAAAGTCAAAGATAGTGACATTCCGAAGATAGCCTTTAGAACTCGGTATGGTCATTATGAATTTGTAGTCATGTCATTTGGATTAACTAATGCTCCTGTAGCTTTCATGGATTTGATGAACAAAGTGTTCAAGTAATACTTGGACTTGTTCGTTATCATCTTTATTGATGATATCCTCATTTACTCTAGGAATGAGGAAGAACATGCTAGCCATTTGAGAGTTGTTCTGTAAACTCTCAAAGATCACTAGTTATTTGCAGAATTTAACAAGTGCAAGTTTTGATTACAATCAGTTGCTTTCCTTGGGCATATTGTGTCTAGTGAAGAATTTGAGTAGATTCCTATAAGATAGAAGCAGTGAAACAATGGCCCAAACCTACCTCTGCTACAAATATCAGAAGTTTCTTGGGTCTATCGGGTTATTACAGAAGGTCCGTGGAAGGATTTTCATCTATAGCCTCACCATTGACTAGGTTGACTTAGAAGATGATCAAGTTTAGTGGTCAAATGATTGTGAGAAAAGCTTCGCAAAATTGAAAACTAGGTTGACTACAACTCCTATTTTGACTCTACCAGAAGGTTCAGACGGTTATATCATTTATTGTGATGCTTCCAGAGTCGGCCTAGGTTGTGTGTTGATGCAGCGAGGTAAGGTTATAGCTTATGCTTCTAGACAGCTTAAGGTGCATGATAAAAATTATCCGACTCATGACCTCTGCTTGTAGCGGTGGTGTTTGCACTCAAGATTTGGAGGCACTACTTGCATGGTGTTCATGTTGATGTTCACAGACCATAAGAGCCTTCAGTATGTGTTCACCCAGAAAGAGTTGAATCTACGCCAGAGAAGATGGCTTCAGTTCCTCAAGGATTATGACATGAGTGTGCATTACCATCCCAATAAGGCAAATGTAGTAGAAGATGCCCTTAGCAGACTATCTATGGGTAGTGTAGCACATGTTGAGGAAGAAAGAAAGGAGCTAGCAAAGGATGTTCACAGACTTGCTCACCTAGGAGTTTGTCTTATGAGCATATCAGATGGTGGTGTAACAGTTCAGAATGGGGCAATATCTTCTCTGGTAGTGGAAGTTAAGGTAAAGCAAGACAGTGATCCGATATTACTTGAACTCAAGGGTGCAGTCCACCAACAGAGAGTTGAGGTTTTCTCCCAAGGGGGAGATGGTGTGCTTCGCTACCAAGGTCGATTATGTGTTCCTAATGTGGGTGAGTTGAGACAACATATTCTTGCAGAGGCCCATAACTCCAGATTTTCTATTCATCCAGGTGCCACTAAGATGTACCACGATGTGCGAGAAGTCTATTGGTGGAATGGTATGAAAAGAGATATAGTAGATTTTGTGGTTAAGTGCCCCAATTGCCAGCAAGTCAAGGTGGAAAATCAGAAACTAGGAGGTATGACTCAAGAGATTGACATTCCTACTTGGAAGTGGGAAGTGATCAACATGGATTTCATCACATGTTTATCTCGTACGCGCAGACATCATGACTCCATTTGGGTGATTGTTGATAGAGTTACTAAGTCTTCTTGCTTCTTGGCATTCAAGACTACAGATTCAGCGGAGGATTACGCCAAGATTTACATTAATGATATTGTGAGGTTGCATGGGGTTCCTTTGTCTATCATCTAAGATAGAGGTCCTTAGTTTACCTCTCATTTCTGGAAGTCATTTCAGAAGGGTCTTGGTACTCTGGTTAACCTTAGCACAACATTTCATCCACAGACGGATGGTCAGGTAGAGCATACCATTCAGACCTTAGAGGACATATTGAGAGCTTGTGTGATCAACTTCAAGGGGAGTTGGGATGATCACCATCCTCTTATTGAGTTTTCCTACAACAATAGTTACCATTCCAGCATTCAGATGGCCCCTTATGAGGCATTGTATGGGCGTAGATGTAGATCTCCTGTGGGCTGGTTTGATGTAGGTGAAGCAACCTTGATAGGGCCAGATTCAGTCCATTATGCTATGGAGAAAGTGCAACTCATCAGAAATAGACTTAGGACAGCCCAGAGTCTCCAGAAGTCTTACACATATGTAAGGAGAAGGGAACTAGAATTCCAAGTTGATGATTGGGTTTTCCTGAAGGTGTCAACTATGAAGGGGGTGATGAGGTTTGGGAAGAAAGGGAAGCTTAGTCCCAGATATGTAGGCCCTTATCGGATCTCAAAAAGGATTAGTAAAATGGCTTATGAGTTAGAGTTGCTAGCAAATTTGGCAGCAGTGCATCCAGTCTTCCACATTTCACTATTGAACAAGTGTGTGGGTGATCCAGCATCCGTAGTGCCATTAGAGAGTGTGGCTGTGAAGGATAGTCTAACTTATGTAGAGGTACTAGTTGAAATCCTTGATTGTCAGGTTCGAAAGTTGAGAACCAAAAAAGTCACTTCAGTTAAGGTTTTGTGGAGGAATCAATTCGTAGAGGGAGCTACTTGGGAAGCAGAAGAAGCCATGAAGTCCAAGTATCCTCACCTCTTCCCTTCCGATTCAATTCCAGCTTGAGGTAATAGTTCCTCTTCAGTTTTTTAGTCATTCATGCACTAATTCAGTCTTAGTATTTTGTTCCGTCAGCCTGTACTTGCATTTTTAGCATATTTGCATGTTTTTGGAACTCAGTTCAGTCAGAAATCAGCCTTCAGTGTTTAGTGGTAGGGTTGCAGCTCGTTCCCTCCATTTCAGCTAGTTTAGTGTTCATTTAAGGATTAATGATCCTAAGGCGGAGATATTGTAACACATCAAAAAACAGACCCAAAAAGAAATTTTAGAAATATACCTGAAGTAGTGAACCACGATAGGGTTCACAGACCGTGATAGGGTCCACGGTCTGTACACCTGCCCGTGGTCTTGAATTGGAAGTCATCAAGCCCAGATATCAGACCACGAGTACCTCTACGGTCCGTGGTCTTGATGATGGGCCGTGGTGGCGCCTGTAGAGTCAAGGCAGTGAACCTCCCTAGCCAGCCCCTTAGATCGCCATGCCTAAGGGAGGACCACGAGAACCTTCATGGTCCATGGTCCTTCACACGACTCGTGGGGGTGTTTGTGGAGCCTTAACAGTAAGGCCCTTAGACAGTCCCTCCATACCATAGCCCAACTGGAGACCACAGACACTTTCATGGTCCGTGGTCCTTCACACAGGCCGTGGTAGGGCTCGTGAACTCAAGCCCTCAGCTAGTAGTAGTAGTCACCAAGTCCAGACCACGACTGACTTCACTGTCCGTGATCCCTTTCACGGTCCGTGAAGGTGGCCGTGGTCACTCCGTTTACAGTTTAAGTCAGGGTTATTTTGGTCTTTTCTTATTTGTTGGAAATCTACACTACGTCGTTTTAATCCAAAGTTTTGTAGTTTTAGTCAGTTTAAGCCTAGAAACATAACTAGAACTTACCCAAGTCAGATCTTTTATCAAAACATAGAAAATTAAAAGTGAAAGGAGAGAAAGTGGCGACCAACCCTAAGTTTAAGAAAACAACAAGTTTCCTCCAGTTCCATCCCCAAAATCGAAAGATTTCTCCATGGAATTCGTCACCAAGTGTGTGGGATTTCACTAGTGGATTCCTTTCACCCATTAGGTCCCTAGTTTTCAGTCAGTTCTTTATTCCCTTATTATGACTAGACTTAGGATTTCTTGAATGTTAGAATTATTGGGTTCTTAGCTATTAGAATGATCCAAATCAGTTTAGTACGTTAATATTCAGTTTATTGCATGAATTCCAAAACCCTAGCTATGTATTTATTTAGTTCTTGAATTACACATGCTAGGTTAGATATTTCAGTTATTCAGTTGTACATGCCTCAGTTATTAAGAATCAATATTAGTTTAAATGTTGAATCCTTAGTTTGCATGTTCAGTTTGAGCTATCCAGTAACTTACAGAAATTTAGTCATAGTGTGTAAATTACTCAATCCACTGGAGTAGCATAATACCGAGTTGGACTAGGGTTCAATGTACCGAAACAGTCCCAGAACTTCTAGACGCGTAGGTTGTAAGTCTCATCTGTGGGCATCATTTCAGTGATCACGCCAGCATGCCTGTACACCTTTGGCCGGGTGTACTGGGTCTTCTTGATGGGGCTTAGACATCGGACTCCACATTTAGCTCATGTGGTTTTATTATCGTTTATCAGTAGCTCCCATAGTTCAGTTAGATTCTATTGCATTGACCATGTATTAGTATATTCAATATTCAGTTTCAGCTTGTTATAAATTGGTCATTGCATTCAATTAGCTAAGTATTTAGTAGCTATATCATTTTCAGATTATATAATTGCTTATGTGCTTTGTTCAGTTATATGTTATTTCAACTTTATTCTATCCTGCATGCTTCGTACCTTTCAAGTACTGATACATACTTTGCGTTACATCTTCTAGTGATGTAGGTTCAGGTTCTCAGCATCCAGATCACGCTTAGATCGGTTCCCGATCTAAAGTTCAGCAGAATCAGTGGTGAGTCCTCATTTTTCAAGGACAATAGTCATGAGTTTCTTTTCAGTATTTTCAGTCCTTTAGTTTCAGTATTGCTAGACTTAGCTGGGTCCTGTCCCAGTATTTCTAGTCAGTTAGAGGCTATTTTCAGACATAGTTAGATTCAACTTAGTATTGAGTTAATATCTTCTTTGTATTAAACTCATCAGTTTTCATTTATCTTAGTTATATTATTTGGGTATTCCCCATCTTTTTATTTTATTATGATTTAGCTTCCGCATCAGTTTAATATCTTTAGCATTCTCGTGATCATGCCAGCAGGGTCAACTTGGGATCACTTGTGGTGCTAGGTCTCGTGTCCGCATCTCGGGGGTAGTTTGGGGTGTGATAATAATATATAATTATATCATATTATATTATATTATATTAAATAATAAAAATGGAAAGATGTTTTAAAACGTATTTTAAGAATGTCTCTCCATTCTCCAACATAACTTTTGAGCTTTCTACCGAATCCTAGGCAAACTTTTGGCTTATAAATATCATGTGCAGGAGGAAATATTATTATTGGCATATATATATAAGCTAATTCACCTTTAAAAGATCAGAAGAAAAAAGAATCTGATTGCATCAAATACAGAAATTGCTTAAGCATGAAGATCGCTGATTAAGGTAGAAGGTTGTAGTGGAGTGTTCTCTTGCTTTCCGAAGGGTTTAGGCTTAGTGGTGTCTGTTGTAGTAGTACTTTTATTCTTTTACTTTCTAGATTTTGCTTTCTACCACAAATAATTTTTATGGTGTTTCAGTTATTGCACTTTTGTTGTTGTTATTGTTATATTATATTATATTCTTTTCACTATCATTGTTATTTTTCATATTTACTCTGATTTTCTATACTCGACTCAAGTTGAGGGTCTTCTGAATTGAGTAAGGTCTGTGCACACCCTGCACTCCCTAGACGAATTTCACGAGATATGTTATCATTATAAAAAGAAATATCTATAAAATTAGACAACAAATTTAACAGTTTGGGCTGAATTGATAAATGTACATCTATTTTTCTTTGGTAGCAAATTTTGTCGAGAAATGTTTATTCATCTTGCTTGATAAGTTACTGATAATTTCTAAGATTTCTTTTGTTGTTAAATTTCAATTCTCTTATTTAATTCAGTATTTAGAGGTATTAACATGCATTTACAGTAATCTAGAGCATGACATTCCATCTGCATATTTATATATACCATTATGGGGCTATATGATATTGATTTTCTTCACATATTTATTGCTAGATGGTAACTATGTGTCCGCTTTTTCGAGTTTGTTTCTATTCAACAAATAAGTAACTAAAGTAATGAACTACAGTAAATAAAATACAAGTTCAAATTTGAAATTCACAAATTTTAATTGTTGTCTCCGTATCATAACAACAAATATTTTCTCAAGTGACATAGCTTTTAAAATACATTTTTGATTTATTATTTTGTTACATAAATTTTATAATAAAAGCTGAAAATATATATAAAACGCATGTTCCATATATATATATATGATGTAACGACCGGTTTTCGTCGTTATAGAAAGCTAATGGAGAAAGAATTGGGATCAGAAAACTTTGGAGTAGTGACTTGGAAATTCCTAGCCTAGTCAAGAGTTGGACGAAATCTGAGTCAGTGAGGTCTAGGAAAATATGGTAATAAATGAGAGATTTAATTATGAATTTGATCACATCAGTAAATAGCTAAGATGTTAAGGAACCCGTACAACTTTACATAATCAAATTCCGGCGAGTAGAACTCCAAATCTGATTTTTGCGTGAAGGGGTAGTTTTTGAACGTCATGGGTTAAAGGTGTGTTGTGAAATGGGTGGAACTCAAATTTTGAGGTTCTGTCTCCGTGAAAGCCCTCAGGGTGGGATTAATCCTACCAGGGCGGGCCGCTGTGGCGGGTTGGGTCCTACTACAATGGGCCAGTCGCGAATTAAGTTGGGGAAAAACCCCAATATCATTATTTTTCTGCAAACTTTGTTCTTAAGAGTTAGGAGATGACCCAGGATGAGTTATTGGCATTTTTCCATGAATTTTGGTGCTAAAGTTAAGGATTTAACTCCCTTAATCCGTTTTTCGATCAGTAGAACTTAGATTCATGGGTAATTATCATTTGGGGAGGCTTTTATCCTGAAGTTGATGGTGGGAAAAAGCCCTAGCTGCACCTTAGGATCATGGGTTTTGTCTTGGGTTGTTGGGTTTGTTATAATCTGGATTATTAGACCTTAATTTATTGATCCTTGTGTTATATTAATTGTTTGTAGACCTAGAACAAGAGCAAACAATCTGGAAAGGGAAAATTCAAGTGCCTTAGGGGGATTCAAGCGTGGTTTCAAGGTAGGTGATAGTTCTATGTCATTTCTGTGTAATATGTGTTGGTAATTGCTTCATTGTAATTGATGCATGTATGTAAACGAGGCACTATTGATCAAACCTAATGAAATGAGTATGAATGAACAATTCTTTGCCATGAATCAACACTTGATTGTATGATTATGAGTATATACATTATGAGTGTAATGTGATTGTGGTTGTGTTGATTGGACCAAGTGTCACGTTGTGACACATACATTGGATCGGGTGTCATGTTCTGACACATACATTGGATTCGGTGTCACGTTCTGACACACTAACAGTTGGGGTGTGGGTTCCATGAGAGGACCATTGTACTATTATATATTTTGGTTATTGAGAATGTGGAATTGTACATTGCTTCTGAAATGATAACTGGTTTTTATATATATATATATATATATATATATATATATATATATATATATATATATATTTTATATGTGTGTGTACTGTCTTGTGATTGTTGGTATATGTTTGCTTATTGGAATAGCCGCGTGATCCTACCAGTGATACTGCACTTGTTCGTTCTTTGTTGAGTACAAGACATCTTCAGACGGCTATTGATAGACCTCAGCTAGGAGATCAGTGATCGAGACCAGATTTCAAGGGTGAGCTAGTTCTTTCAGGATGCCATGGAATCCTTCATTTCTGTTTAGTCCATTCTCTTCGGACTCAGACTATTGTTTAGATATTTCTTATGTTTTGTTGAGGTTGTACCCCTTTTTCTTAGACTTGTTGCACTTTAGATGTTTTGGTACAATGACTTTTAGGTTCTAGGGGTTAAACTTCCGCATTAGGTTGGCTACTTAGGTAGTTAAACCTTTTGAGTTTATGGGAACTCTATATAATTTTTGCATTTAAATCTGCTTCCATATATTTAAATGTTAGATTTTGGGTTAGTTTTCTTAGTTGGGCTATAGTAATTTTTCTCCTATAGGACGATCAGTGTGGGTGCCAATCATGACGGTCTGGGTCGTGACATATGATGTCAAGCACCGTTGGTAAGTTTTGTCTTTACTTTTGTCAGAAATAAGTATTATCTTATTCTGGAGAAAAATATGATGCATACTTCGTTAAACATAATTTTTTAAATTATAGGATTTGTCAGTGCAATTACTTCCTTCTCATGGTATGTGCCTTTTGTTTTTGTAGATTTCGAATTCTAAATATGGATAACTTATTGATTCTATATTTATTTTCTATCTATAATCTATATGAATAAAGTCTTGTGAATGATGTGTATGTTTTATTTTTCTTCTATTTTTTGTGTGTTTTTTTTCTATTAGATTTCACCAATCTAATTTTTATGAATTTTTTTTATCATTATCGTAAGTCTGTATTGTTATTTGGCTCAAATTAGTCATGTGACTTTATTGGAAGTGTGTTAACTACTAAACAAAGTTAAAAAATTATCGATAATAGCTTCAGCAAAATTGATTTACCAATGGTAGCTTCAAAGGAATTGATTTTAAACATTACAATGTGCCCCTTGTTTGATGTTTCTTGACTCACATTAAAAAATATTACTCACTTCACACGATTTGCATAAAATTTTAATTGTTCAAACGAATCTACAAAAAATAAAATGGAACACACATGCAACACACGTGTCCAAAGACTAGTATAAGATAAAAGCAGAAAACTTATTATTTTTATTAACACCCCAAAACCTAGTTGTCACGTGTACATGATACTAATGTTAAAAAAAATTTGAAAGATAAATATAATTCTATGTTTTTTTGTTTCTTATGTAGAACAAAACAGAAGGTAAAGGAACAAGAGGGTCCACTTGGATTATAAGAATCTAACTCTCAAAATCCTTGACAAGCCTTGAAATCAGAAGAAGAAGGAGGAGATCAAACGGGTCCGAGCTTGGAAACTACACAAGTGTATAAGTAAGGAGTGAGTACCAACAACACGGTACACAACAAGCAACCTAATAAACAAGGAAACCTATCTATAATTTGAATACTCTTTTCCATTCCAACTAAACCTCCTCAAACTACAACCTCTACATATATCAACCCAACCTTACCGTTCTACAATAAAAAGTTCACAAGGCTCCATATTTGAAGTCCAAAATCACAAGTAAAAACCAACATGTATCACATAATCAAATTACAAGTATCAAATACATCAATCATAGTTAACCAATAAGTCAATCATAAGCATCAAAACACAAGGATCAACTCTCATCGAAACCATTTCTCATCGGTCTTGTGCCATGTCGCTACTGGAACCATTTCCCATTTGCTTTATATCAAATAACTAGCGGGAACCATTTCCCATTGGATTTATATCAAATCACTAGCCGAAACCATTTCCCCTGGACTTTATCTTAATTACAATTACCAAAAATGACCTTGACATCACAAGCACTTGTCAGCAAAGACCTCACATTTATAATCATCACTTGTCTCATCAAGACGTGAAACAATCAATGGACACAAGCAATATCACACAACATGAAGAGACAACAAGTCATGTAATTCAACTTCACATTCAAGCTATGAAGGCATAAATTAATCAAATAGGGTCACAATAAGGCAATTCACAAATTGTCGTTATCATCACGAAGCCTTTTCATTTACCCTTTCGTTGTTTATTAACATTAATCAAGTGGAGCAATAAAACCCTTCACCTCATTCCATATTACTTCCCAACACCCATACAATGAAGAGAAGTAGACAATTCTACTTGATTACAAAGCTTAAGAGATCACTTGCCTTAACCCAATCAGTTAATCCTTCCAATAGTTTATTCTTCCCAAAACCATACAATCTATGTACAAGCAAGTATTCACAATAAATTTTCCTGAAACACTAATACCCACATCAATTTCTTTGAAAAATGGGTCAATCAATTCAAAACCCAATTTCAAAAAGAATGTTTGAATCCAAAATTTAATACTTGAAAATGATATTCAAGGCTTTATAAACTCAATGGTGAAAATCTTTAGGATCATAAAAGCTTACCCAAATGATTTATCATATGAAATCCTTTCAAAAATTGCTACCAAGGGTTTCCCAAATTTAAAAATGCAAAATAGGGGCTAAAACCCCAAAATTTGCAAGTCAAAACCCCCTTTGATGTCGCTTAAGCGAACCCCGCAAAAACTAGCGGTCTCACTTTTGTGAACTAGGTTTTGCTTAAGCGACATTCGCTAAAGCAATCCTTTCTACTAAGTGAACACCGAAAAAATGGTCAGTCTCAGTTTTGCGAGCCACCCTTTGCTAAAGTGGAGTTCACAAAAGTGAAGGCCCTTTGCAAGAGTGAGGACACAATACCAGAAACTTTAGTCAACACTCAAAACATTTAAAGGATCCTCGAGATTCATTCGAAACCCTATACACACAAATCATAATTAAAAATCAATTACACTCGACACTACGGAGTCAATGAATCTGTCAAAATGTGGACCTGAGGTCTCCTTCATCCGACATCCGTAGAACCACAAGAAACTAACTAAATGCTTAAAAAGGCTATAACAAGCTCGGGACCTCTAAATCAACAATGACCTCACCTATGACTAAATTCGTTCCCCAAATCCAATGGAACTCTTGAAATTATGATCCGAGCATTCAAACCCTGAATGTTGACCAAAGTCCACCCAAAGGCTAAATTTCCAAAATTTCACAATGACGGACTTGAAATCCCCATATAGAATCTGAATATGTGATGATTCCAAAAATTGGACTCATTTAGGGCTATATTTTGATAGAATTAGTGTCCTCAAATACATATTTTTTTCTCAATATTTGATGAAAACCTTAATGTTTAAGGTATTTGGAGTTTTAGGCAAAGCATGGACACTACTTGGTAAGAAGGAACAAGGCGTCTGAAAAGAACGAAGAAATGAAGGCCTTAAGATCGCTGAGCCCAGTTGGCGAGTCACCGATTGGCCTAGAGATTTCCTTTTGCTCCAATGTGTTGAGCCCTGAAGGGAAAGATAAAGTTGGTGATGAAATAGAGCAGTCGGTGTGTCACCGAGTAGTTCCTCGAAGTAGTACTATATTGCCCAATGACTCAAAGCACGAAGAGGTTGAAGGCTAAAGCAAGAAGACGATGAAATCAACCAAAAGGTGGATCACCAAGTGTATCGACGATCCCGACTAACTGCGTCGAGTGATCCGCTGTAGGACAAATTTTCAAACACTATAAATAATTATTGAAAATGTTATCTTAGTAACAATCAATCAAAAAATCAAGTCATAGACAATTATTATTCAGATTTAAAATATTTTCAATTCCAAGTTTTAGAGGGTTCTGGAGACTTTGTTCTAAGACCTTGAAGATTCAAAGGGTTTCAACTCCAAGAAATTAGATGTGGGTATCTACGATTCTTTACTCTTGACGTGTTTTAAGACTTAATTCTTCATACCCAGTGGATGGAAATTGATATTGGTATTTATTTTTACCTCTTTTACATGTCTAGCTAAAACCCCAATTTTTGGGGTGTGATTTTGTGAATATGGGTTAGATTATTTGTTGGGTCTTGCTTGTTGATAGTTTATTTGTTGTTTAAATGTGATTTGTTTTAGTAGTTGTGTATGAATTTAATGGTATTGTAGTTGCAAATACGATTTCATCCTAGTGTTTTTAGCTTGCTT
This sequence comes from Solanum commersonii, assembly GCA_029007595.1. Classification (NCBI taxonomy): domain Eukaryota; kingdom Viridiplantae; phylum Streptophyta; class Magnoliopsida; order Solanales; family Solanaceae; genus Solanum; species Solanum commersonii. The sequence continues at coordinate 14,741,843 of JAJTWQ010000002.1, forward strand.
GAGAGAGGAGGTCGTAAAACTAGGACTACTAAATGGTTAGCCGGTGGTATTTGGTCAACATGGGTTCAGCTCGAGAGAGTGAATCCTAGTCATTTTCTCACACATTCAGCTCGAGAGAGTGAATGGGATAAGGCGGAGGTTGTTCTTAATGCGGTAACTCGGTGTTCGAGAGAAACCGAGTTGATTCGGGGTAAGTTGCTCGAGAGAGAATTTACCCCCACTATAGTCTAGCCTAGTCATAAATGTTCAACAATTTACCATCAAAAGCATGTACCCGATAGTCTTGTTTATCCCATATACCTTTCACATCCCAAGAATCCTGTCTCCGTATCTCCTTTCTTTATATTTTTGCTATTTATAGTTTTTAATTAATACAAACCCCCATTGATAATTGACGCTTGCGTCACCTCTTAAATTTAGTATGTTTGTATTCGATAGTGTTTATAGCTATGACTGATTATAACTAAATTTTATTTTTGTATTAATTCTTGATACCACTCCCTGTGGGAACGATCCTAACCCTTGGTTGAGTTATATCACTACCCATGATCATTGGCACTTGAATCAAAGTAGTGTCCTGATACGTGAAGTCAAAGTGGCACCGCTACCGGGGAGTGGTGTTATTTGAGAATTGTTAGTTTAGTAAAATTCTTTTGTTCTTGTCGGTTGTAGTTTACTAACTTTATTTTTAGTTTCGTTTTTCTTTGGTTTGTTGTTCTAGGAAGATACCCTGAGCATGGTTGAAGGAAAAGGTAGCAAATTAGCTGAGACGAATCAAGAAGTAGAGAGGGACTTCAAATTAACCGCACTGGTAACTTAGCTGAACGATTTGGCCACCAAAATATCAGAGGTGGAAGAGCAGTGCAAAAGTCAAGGGAGGTACATACCCCCTCATGAGAGGAAAAGGTCTAGAGACAGGAAGAACAATAGTGTCAAGGACACACTACAAATCATTCTCCAAAAGATCACCGAACAAGATCGAGTGCTGGAAGAGATGACGTAGAATATTGAAGTGTTGAATCAGATGGTTGGCTCTCATTCTAGATTTATCTAGCTGATCAGTACACTCATGAGTTATGCAGTGCCTCCTTTCCACTCAAATGAACTATTGGAGTTACCTGGTAACACTAGGGCCAACCCAATGATGGAGAGTGAGGAAAGACTTGCGTCGGGCCACGACGTTGACTAAGGCGCTTCTTGGGAGGTAACCCAAGCCTTTAAATGATTTAGTTTTGTTTTTGTAAATAACGGTGTGTTAGTTGTGCATGTTTAAATGTGGAAAGTGTTTGGAGAATGTAGATTGGCGAGAAAATGGTCTAGTCAGCGTATCGCTGAAGATATCGGCGTGCCCAAATTGATCTGCCATTTGGCTCAACATAATTTCAATTTAGAGCCTGTAAAACTCGATGAGCTCAAGAGCAGTTTGGCGAGTTGCCGACCAGGTTAGCGACTACGATTAAGACCGCCTTTTTAACCCCAAAGAAAATGAAGGTCCTATAGAAATCGGTGGGGTAAGTGACCATTTGGCACGTCGCCAAGTGGATCGGCAAACGCGACTAACATCGCCGAACGGACATGAACTGGGCAGTTATATATGACCAAAGGTTTTAAAGTTTCAAACTCTTCACTTTCCCTCGCTTTTAAACATCACAAACTCACACCAAGTTAATATTTTCAATATTCTTGCTTTCAATAAGTATTTTTGTTGTTGATTGGTGCTCGAAACTAGGATTTGTTTGCCGCCTAGCATTTCAATTCTATTTTAATCGGCATCTAGGGTTGGTTTCTTAATCTCGAGTTTACTTTCAAAAATTTTGTACTCATTTGCAATGATCATATCATCTTGTCGTGTGATGGGCCTCTCTGATAGGATTAGATTTCTTAAATGCCAATTTTGAGTTAATAATCTTGCCCGTATTATTTTGATCGTCAAATGGCTGTCAATTTGTGCTTTTAATGAATGAAATTTTATGAGGTTGTGGTTGCGTGTTGTTTAGATTGGTAGGGTGAAGTCTAAGTAGCCCGTGTTTGCGCTATTTGACGTATATTGCTCAAGGATAGAATGGGTGACACCCTTTTTAAGGGCAATTGTCGTTAAATGGCCAAAATTGGCAAAATCGAAAGAAGTCTGAGTATTTTGGGGTGATGGGTGCTATGGGTCTGAGCATAATTTAGCGATTGCATGTTTTAATTTTGTTTTTGGGGGTTGCGGGGTTGAATTCGAGAAGGTGGATTGAAAATAGACACGTTGGGCCATTTGGCGAGCTGGGTCGAGCTCGCCGAACCACTCGACGGCTCGCCAAATTACCCCTTATCACCTTAAATTTCATGCTATATGTGTTGTTTGATTCTGTAACTTTCGGTGAGAAGCTTGAGGTCACCAAAAGCACTCAGCGACTCACCGAAAGTATTCTTGATTGCCCTTTATCTGCAACCCTGAACCCTTTTCTGCATTGTAACTTTCGACGGACAAACCTTTGATCGCTGAAAGTAGTCGGTGATTCACCAGAAAGGGCCTTCCCATTGCCAGCTTGCAATAATTTTTGAACCAATCCCTTCGGTGAGCCCGATTTAGCTCGCCAAAGAAGTTCGACAACTTACTGACTGGATCGACGTGTCTATCTGAAATTAATTTTCTATGCTTCAATGTGATTATTATTTAACCTGCCTTTAATGTTTTGCATATATGGTTCGGACTAATCTAACCATGCCACCCAGAAGAAAGCACGGGGCATCACTATAAACGAAGGGGATCAGGTCCTCCAAAGAAAAGAAGGCAAGAACTCCCACTGGGAGACAAAGGGAAAAAAAGAAGCGCATAGCTAGGAAAGGAGCTGCTGACAGCCATGCTGAGTTTTCTGAACTTGAAGACGAGCAGCCCTTGATTTTCTGAAGGGATGAGCTCCAGGCTAGATCTCAAATCGTGTCCACCAGAGTTCCTTCAGATGCCATTCCTCCAGCAACAGACTCAGTGCGAAGTTAGACACCTCCTATGATCCCTATGCCTCCTGTCGTCTCTCCTCTCAGTCTCCTAAACAGATTAAAAGGTGATGGTTTACGAACCATCCTTGAGGAAAATATACTTTCAACAGAAGGGTTAGACGGGAAGTATTCAGAAGTGAGTGAGACCCTCCATTACCATGAGTTTGAGAAGTTCACTAGGCCTCGAGGCCCTTACATTCCTACATGGGTCCATGAATTCTATGCAGCTTATGGGGAGTTGGTGCCCAAGAGCAAGAAAAAGGCGAGCGAATTCATATCGGTAAAGTCGGTCATGGTCAGAGGCAAGGAAGTTGGGTGTGACAATGAATTTGTTAACACTATTTTGAATAGTTTGCTGCACTCTGCACTTCCTTACGAGGGGTTGCCCATTGCTCAGTCCCTGGATGACTTGAAGGGGTTAGTTGGCTCCTCTGATTTCTGACACCACCCCAAGGTGGATGGATGCAGGGTCCCCTATTGAGAAGAGGGACTTGAGAATTGCTGCTAAGTTCTGATTTGGCTTTATAAGCAACACCATAATTCCATCCCAGAACGAGTCCAATTTGCTCCATCCGAAAGCAACTTGCCTTGGTTCTATCATGTCTACGAGACGCATCGACTTGGAGCTACTAACTTCACATGAGATGGCCAAGAGAGCCAAACAGAAATAAACTTCTTTGCCATTCCTAGTCCTGATCACTGAGCTATGCTGGTGTGGTGGAGTACCCCTGGACACTAGGAGAGATATTAAGGTCACCCCATCATCTTTCACTCACATACGACGTATTGAGGCTGAGCACATAAGAGGATGTGGATAGAAGGAGAGCAACTTCGACAGACATTTCTCCAAATGTTGATGTTGACTCCTTACCTGCAGAGGCATCTTTGTCTACTTCGGCCTTTGGGCCTTCAGGTACATCCTCTCCTTCCTTTTCTTCACAGGGCCCACGTGCTTCCTCCTCCTCCTCCCAGCCTCCCAGGATTACTCAGGCCATGATCCTGAAGATAGGGAATTTGTCCCAATCAGCTAATATGCGGGCGACCCAACTCGAGAGATCCATCTTTGGGTTGATCAAGAGAGCCATATCTACTGCACTCACCCCATTCTAGACTTATGTTGAAGAGTTGACTGTGAGAGTCACAGCTTGTGAGAGCAAACAAGGGGAGGCCTTTGAGGTGATGACTTTGAAAGCTGAAGTAGCAGATCTGAGGAATGATGTAAACTATGTAAAGTCTACATACTTCAATTCATTAATAGGGGCTGTTGATGATGAAGATACCCCAAAGACTTCAGTGATTCTTTCGACTACCACCAAAAAAGTACAGAGGGATGGCATAGTAGATAAAGAGTCGCATGCAGAGATCGACGAGGAGCAGATGGCGGTGCATGATGATGAGAAAATAGAGAGCCGAGAGAAGAGCATATTTAGAGATTTGCCAGATCTGGTGGAGACGATTGTGCAACTAGTGATCCAAACATCGCCGACTGAGACGTCCACAGCTCCCAGTGGATTTGACACTGCTATTCCTTCTGAGGTTATTCCGGGCACTGAAGCCCAAGTCCAGATTGATACACCGAGCATTGAAGGCCCGATAGATAAAGCGACTGCATAAATATGATCCCCTATTTACCCCTCTCTCTATCTTACTTTATTTTGACTTTTGGATTTTATGTCATTTGCATTTGAGGACAAATGATTTTTCTTTGTGGTGGGGGTGAGGCCTACCTTTGTGCATATTTGTTTTGTTATTTTTGGGTTGAAATATATAATTATGCTATACACTATTTTTCGTGGATGTTTGAGCTGGTGGCTCCTTTTGTTTTAAATTGCAAATGATTTTGACCCTTCTAAAATTTTTTTGCATTTTTCTGCCACCTCTTGTATGTACTTGATAGTGGCTGTTCTTTAGCAAATTTAAGTCTCGATTTTTATCAATATTGATGACTTGAATAGTGCTCATAATTGAACGAACATGAATGTACGGCTACGATGAGACCAAATGAAGTTGCATAGACAATATGTGAACTCTTTGCATCTCGTTGTGATTAGCCATGTATCAAATTGATTCTCTTTTGATGAACGTTGCACACTAGCGAAAGTGTGGAGTCTTGTTTGACTTTAGTGTCGATGCCTTGTGTGCTGAGCTTACTGTGAACCTTGCATGATAATACCTAGAATTTGCCCCATTGGTCCGGTCAAATAAGTAAGGCTATCTCTTGATATAATCTTAGGCAACTTTGAATAGTGTGAGCCAATTTGACATATACCTCTTTTGTGGCCTACCTTGTGAGTGTGTGAACCTCTCTTGAACACCCTTTGTACGTTACCTTTCTTTGAAAGAAACTTGATGAGAACATGACCTTTCTTGACCCATTACCCTTAATCTTCATGAATTGTGATTGATTGAATAGCCAACTTAGGCCAAAAGCCTAAGTTGGGGTGTGGTGAAAAGAAAAGGGAGAGTCAAGAAGTGCAAAGAAAGTCCCCTTTAACCCATGGTGAGGAGAAAAATGGAACCCCTCCATACAAAAAAAGAGAGAGGAAAAAGGAAGAAAAGAATAAAAAAGAAATGTTGTGGAATAAAGTACAAAAGAAATGGGTTCCCAAACAATCCATGGGAAATGAATAATAGGATGACTTATGAGCACTAAAGAAAATGATGAAGGAAGAGGAAAGGAAATGTTGTGAGCACCACATTTCATGAGAATGAAAGTCACTGAGCCTAAATGACCATACCATTGTACCCAACCCTATTACAAGCCTTGTAAAGACCTTTTTGATCTTGAGTGAGCTGAAACAAATGTTGATTGGAAAATACAGGCAAACCTATGGGTGAAAACATGCATTGTGTTCTTTTTTTTGAGTGTGAGAGTTGCACTTGATTCCTAAGCTTTAAATGATTAAACCTTTGTGTGTGAAAATGGAATCATCCTTTGTGTGAGGGCATTCAAACACTTTTGTTGAGCTTGAATTTGCATTTGAAGCAAGTATTGCGAGCTTGAGAATCATTGGTAATGGTATGTCACAACTTAAATCTTTGGGTACACAATTGATCCTTGCATGAGTAAATTGAGTCTTATTGTGTACATGCATGATCGAGTCTTGTGTAGCACTATTTGAGACATCCTTTTTGAACTGCTGAACTTGAGTTTTACTTGAGGACAAGCAAAAGTTTAAGTTAGGGGTGTTGATGAGTCCACAGATTTGACTCATTTAAGGCTATGTTTTGATAGAATTATTGTCCTCAAATGCATATTTTGCCTCAATATCAGATGAAAACCCTTAAGTTTCAGGTATTTGGATTTTGAGGCAAAGCATGGACACTACTTGGCAAGAAGGAACAAGGCGGCTGAAAAGAACGAAGAAATGAAGGCTTGAAGATGGCCCAACCCAATTGGCGAGTCACTGATCGGCCTACAGATTGCCTTTTGTTCTAGTGTGCTGAGCTCTGAAAGGAAAGATCAAGTTGGCGATGAAATGGAGCAGTCGGTGTGTCGCTGAGTAGTTCCGTGAAGCAGTACTATATCTCCCAACGACTCAAAGCGCGAAGAGGCAGAAAGCTAAAGCAAGAAGGCGATGAAATCGACTAAAAGGCGGATCACCGAGTGTATCGACGATCCTGACTAACTGCACTGAGTGATCTGCTGTAGCACAAATTTTCAAACACTATAAATACTTGTTGAAATTGTTAGGTTAGGATCAACCAATCAAGAAATCAAGTCATAGACAATTATTATTCAGACTTAGAATATTTTTAGTTCCAAGTTTTAGAGGTTTTTGGAAACTTTTTTATAAGACCTTGAAGATTCAAAGGGTTTCAACTCCAAGAAATTAGACGTGGGTCTCTAAGATTCTTCACTCTTGATGTGTTTTAAGACTTAATTCTTCATACCCAGTTGATGGAAATTGATATTGGTATTGATTTTTACCTATTTTACATGTCTAGCTAAAACCCCAATTCTTGGGGTGTGATTTTGTGAATATGGGTTAGATTATATGCTGGGTCTTGCTTGTTGATGGTTTATTTGTTGTTTAAATGTGATTTTGTTTAGTAGTTGTATATGAACTTAATGGGATTGTAGTTGCAAATACGATTTCATCTTAGTGTTTTTGGCTTGCTCGAGAGAGAGGTCGTAAAACTAAGACTACTAAATTGATAATCGGTGGTATTGGGTCAACGTGGGTTCAGCTCGAGAGAGTGAATCCTAGTCATTTTCCCACAGATTTAGCTCAAGAGAGTGAATGGGATAAGGCGGAAGTTGTGCTTAATGCAGCAACTCGGTGTTCGAGAGAAACCGAGGTGATTCGGGGTAAGTTGCTCGAGAGAGAATTTACCCCCACTATAGTCTAGCCTAGTCACAAATGTTCAACAATCTACCATCAAAAGCATGTACCCGATAGTCTAGTTTATCCCATATTCCTATCACATCCCAAGAATCCCGTCTCCGTATCTCCTTTCCTTATATTTTTGCTATTTATAGTTTTTAATTAATACAAACCCCCCATTGATAATTGACGCTTGCGTCACCCCTTAAATTTAGTATATTTGTATTTGATAATGTTTATAGCTATGACTGATTAGAAATAAATTTTATTTTTCTATTAATTCTCGAAACCACTCCCTGTGGGAACGATCCTAACCTTGGGTGGGTTATATCACTACACATGATCGTTGGCACTTGAACCGATGTAATGTTCTAATACGTGAAGTCAATATGAAACTGACAATCTCATAGACTGGATTCTGTATTTCAAAATTAATGGAATAAACAGAATTCCATTCCAACACTCGAAACTCCAAAAGACTGCAAAAATTATTTTTAAGAAACTTAGCCTTACAAATCCACAAACGTACCACATTCTCAACCTATACTTAAAGTTCAAAAGCATCCTATAAATCTCAAACATTAAAGACTCGGGGTCAAGGACTGAAGGGGAAAATGGTAAGTTCATAAAATTTTCCTAAAAAGACCGCCTGGGTCATTACATTATCCACCACTAAAAACCATGTTCATCATTAAACATAAAGGAAAAGAAAGTACCCGAATCTTCAAAAAGCTCAGGATATTTGGCACACATATCTGACTCTATCTCCCAAGTAGCCTCATCAACTAAATGTTGCTTCCAATGCATCTTCAACGAAGCAATCTATTTGGTCCCAAGCTTCTGGACCTGCCTATCTAAAATGGCTATAGGCTCCTCCTAAACGTATATATATGGACCCAACTCAACTGAATTAAGGGCAAGTAAATGGACTCACTTGGAACATACTTTCGATGCATGGAGACATGAAATATAAGATGCGTAACTGACAAGTTAGGTAGCAAGGACAACTTATAGGCGGCCTTTCCCACATGATTCAAAATCTCAAAAGGTCCAATAAATATAAGGCTAAGCTGCCCCTTCTTTCCAAACCTCATCACACCCTTCATGGGTGAAGCTTGTAGCCAAACACTGTCACCCTCCATGAACACTAGAGCTTGAACTCTCTGATCTTTGTAACTCTTTTATCGACTCTAGACTGTCAACAGTCTACCCTAGATCATATGGACCTTTTTCATAGAATGATTAAACATGTTTGTATCGAATAAGTCCAGCTCAACTGAATCAAACCATCCAATCGGAGATCTGCACCATCAGTCATACCACGCCTCAAATGGGACAATATAAATACTAGAGTGACAAGTTTTACTCATATCTATATGAGTACCCAAACCATGCTGTAAAGCCTTCCAAAAAATGTGAAGTGAACAAAGAACCTCAATCAGATTTAATAGAAAAGGGGACTCTATGTAGTCGCACAATCTGACTAATATAAACCTCGGCTAGCTTCTCTGTTGTATACTTCATCCAAACTGAAATGAAGTAGACGGACTTGGTCAACCTATCAATAATCATCCAAGTGGAGTCATAACCACCCATGGTGGTAGGTAGTCCCACAAAAAAATCCATAGTGATCCGTTCCCACTTCAAAATAGGAATAGGCAACTTCTGATATATACCTCTAGGCCGCTGGTGCTCACACTTGGCCTATTTGCAAGTCAAACACATAGATAAAAAGTATACAATATCTCTTTTCTTAGGAATCCACAATAGTGTTAGCTTTGGTACATATTTGCCGCCCCTGGATGGATGGAATATCAGGAACAATGGGCCTCCTCAAGAATCAATGTAATCATCTCGCTTACCTTAGGCACACATATCATGCCCCCAATCCTTAAGATACCCTCAAAATCAAGGAAAACCTCCTCGATTTCCCCTCTCATCACCTTGTCTTGAATGAGACACAACTTCTTGTCACCAAACTGATGCTCACGAATGTGCTCAACTAAGAAAGAATGATCCTCAATAAAATCAATCAAACCATTCTTCTCCTAAAAAATAAGTAACCAAATGAGACTTTTTGCTAACCTCTGAACAACCCTAGCTAATGGTCTCTCCTCCACATTAATAGTGGTGACACTTCCCATGATAGAAGTCTTCCTACTCAAAGCGTCAACCACCACATTGGCCTACCCTGTATGATACAAGATAGTGATATCGTAAACCTTGAGTAGCTCAAGTCATCTACGGTGCCTCAAGTTTGGATCCCTCAAACTAAAGATGTACTAAAAATCTAATGATCAGTGAAGACCTCACAATGTTCCCCATATAGTTAATGTCTCCATAACTTAAGTACAAATACAATGGCTGCCAACTCCAAATTATAAGTAGGGTAGTTCCTGTAATGGGTCTTCAACTATCTAGAAGCAGAATCGATCAGCTTAATCTTGTGCATCAGAACACCACCTAACCCGGCTCTAGAGGCATCAGAATAAACAATGAAGTATACACCGTTCTCTAGATAAGTCAAAACATGATTTGAAGTGGAAAAGGTCAACTTTTGAAAGCTCTCCTCACACTCATCAAACAACTGGAAGCTCACACACTGTCGAGTAAACTTCTGTCAAAGGAGATGCAATAATGGAGAAGCTATGAACAAATTGCCCATAGTAGCCTGTAAGTTCCACAAAACTCCGTATCTTAGTAACTGAAACTAGGTTTAGTACAACCTTTAATTGGCTCAACCTTGGCTGGATCTACCCAAATACCCTCTTTGGACACCACGTGTCCCAAATATGCAACATAATCAAGCCAAAACTCACACTTTGAGAACTTGGCATAAAGCTTCTCATACCTCAATCACCTTAGTACAATCCTCAAATGCCGATTATGATCCTCCTCTGTCTTTGAGTACACTAAGATGACATCAATGACCATTATCACAAAGTAATTCAGATAAGGTGGAACACCCCTTTCTTTAACTCCATGAATGTTGCAGGGGCATTAGTCAAATCAAAAGACATCACAAGAAACTCATAGTAACCATAATGAGTCCTAAAAGTTGCGTTAGGGATATCCAAAGGCCTAATCAGCATCTGATAATAATCGGATTGTCATGACCCAGGGGTACCCCCTAGATGTAACAAGGCGTACTCAACCCCGAAAAGTATCATACAATCCCCTTAACATATCATAACATAGGATAAAAGAAATTATGCGGAAATTTTAAAACTTTATCCATACAATCGAAGTCTTTATAAAAGCAATTGGAAGTCTAGACTTGTCTCATTATATCCATCTATTGCAATGCTTGATTCAAAATAGGGTCACAACCATTTCAACATAATCCAAAAATTAAATACTAGAAAGAAACTAAAAATGCCTCATCCATCCTCGAATCATGAGGACTCACCACAAGATAGGAGAATAGTCAATCCAAGCTTGAACCAAAAGAAGATCGCCTTGCGAACCGGACCCTACACTTTGGAAAATGTAGGAAAATATGGGTTAGTACAAAAATGCACCAAATATGATAGCCATGCATAAAAACCTTGAAAACATGCTAAAAAGGACATTTTAGTTGAAAAGCATGTACTTTACCAAGTTTGAGAATCATCATGGACATTAGTGTAAAAGCATAAGTCATAAGCATATTCAACATATAGATCATCATAACAAAAAAGAACCATCTCATAAGTAATCCTAAGTTATACTTGTGCAATGGATAGATAAAATCCCATAATCCCATCTATACTAAGTACCACTTTTTGGCCACCATAATCATACTTACCATTCTTTGATCTCATCCTTTGTTAATACTCATAGACAAGGAAACATTCATATTTAATAAGTCATACCAAGGAAAACAACTCGTAGCAACTATCCACATTAAGCATACACATTTCATAGACCTTCATAATATAAAAGAAACACACCATAACTACTCTCAAAGCCTAATTGTGCAATGCATGGATGAGATCCCATACTCCCACCCACACTAAGTAGTGATTATTGAGAAGCCATAGTTCATAATCATTCATTGTGGGGGTAAGCCTTAACCGACATAGACCATGTAAGCAAATCATGGAATCCAGTGTTACCCACACCGAAAAGGGTGTCCTACTTGCCTAAGGTATAACCATTAATTTAGGTTTTAGGTGGATCTACTAGCTAAAGACTTATGAGGGCACATAGTTATAGGACACGAAGATTGCTACTAGATACCCCGCCTCAACTCAAGTATGGGCAACCATCTCAAGAGATTGATTCTAGAAACCCCGCCTCAACTCACGTGAGGGCTTCCATATCATATCAATATTCACTCGGTGCTAAGCATTATTCACCATACTTAACATAAAATTAATTGAGTTCATTTTTATGGAAGAATGTATCAACACTCAATCCAACATCATTCATAAGTTAGCTCTTAGATTCAATAGGTGAGAATAGACTTTCAACCTAAGAATCCCCATATTGTGAGAAAATCTTTCACAACATGTCATCATCATTCATAGGTGTGTAATTGAGAATAGTCTTTCAATCAGCACAACATCATTATCATAATCATGGAAACTTCATTCATAAGTGTATGTGTGTGAATAGACTTTAAACCACACCACAATTACATAATAGTCATAATCAGTTTACTCTCGAAGTATTCATAAAGCATGTACATAAATTTTATAATCATGCATAATTCTCATAATTTCCCCTTCAAGGACCATAGATTACATCCAATCAACACATCTAGAGTTTCTACATTATACATGGGTAATAACATGATTCAATTAGCATAATTAGTACAAGCATAATCTCACAACATTCTTCTATAATGAACAAACCCACATCACAAGATCACAATTGGGTAATACGGGGGTTTCATGGGTTCTTGGGTAATCTCATCATAAATCAACAATAATTCATCAATTCAATCATAATACATCATAAATCAATCATAAAAAACGTTTTTGAAAGGAACCCATGATATTGAAGTCAAACCCTAACTTTTGGGGAAATCACTAGTTTTGAAATTGAGTTTGGAGGTACTCCATGGATGGATTCTATTCATGGATGAAGATATACCATACCTTATTGAAGAATTCACACGAATTTAAGAAGAAAAGCTTGATTCTTCGACCCTAGCTTCAGTTTTGTTATTCTTCTTCCTTGGAGTTCTAGAGAGAGAATATTTGGGGAAAGTTGGTTATTGATTTAGGTTTTGGGATTTTATGATGTGAATGGGTTGTGTAATGACATAAAAAGGCTTATATAGGTGTATTAAAACTATACAAGATGACCACACTTAATACTAACTTAAAAGGGAATTATCTAAAATAACCTCCACTTTAAAGTGGGATGCCTAGGTTTCACGACCAAGTTCATGACCCATCAAGGGCACCACGGCCTGTGAAGGTGCCCATGGTCCCTTGACCAGTAGCTATGCTACCTTGGTACCAACCCCACAAGGTGAAGGAAACCCCACAGGCCTTCCCACGACTCGTGGTTCTCACCACAAGCCGTAAAGTGGCTCGTGAAGGGGAGCCTTCTTGGGGCAGACTTAGAGGGCTCACTGCCTCTCCACCATGGGTCATGAAGACCCTCGTGGTCATGGTGGGCAGTGCCTTGGCCAAGTTTTGGGAAGCCTTGGCCCTTTCCCATTTTCCTTGGCTCTTGCCCTTCTTCCTTGATGTAACCTTCACGTTTAGCTCTAATTAGCCTACTAAGTTTCTGGGGTGTTACACGGACCAAAAGTCAATCTTAGAAAACAAAGATGCACCTTAAAGCTGAACAAATAAGTCATCAATACAAGGAAGATGATACTTGTTCTTTACAGTCACATTGTTTAACTGTCGATAATCAATACATATCATCATGGTTCCATCATTCTTCCTCACAAATAGAACATAAACACCCCATGGAGAAACACTAGGGAAAATGAAACCTTTACTCAACAAATCATATAACTGATACTTCAATTCCTTCAACTCAACTGGAGCCATATGATAAGAAGGAATAGAGACGGGCTTGGAGCCCAGCTCCAAATCAATAGCAAAATTAATATCCCCATCTAAAGGAATACCTAGAAGATCAGTAGAAAACACATCTACAAACTATCGAACCACGGGCATATAATTCATAGGAGGTGGCTCAACAGTAGTGTCCCGAATGAAAGAAAAGTAGGATAAACATCCTTTGTCAACCAATCCCTTAGTTTGATCGAAGGGGATAACTTTGCTAGGGTAAGAACCAGTAGCACCTATGCACTCAACTCTTGGGAAACCAGGCATCACTAAAATCTAAATCTTAGCATAACAGTCAAGGATTTCATGATGCGAAGAGAGACAATCCATACCCAAAATAATATAAAAGTATATCATTCCCAAGATGATCAACTTTACACAAGTATCATACCCGACCAAAGAAACAAGACATGATCAACACACTCGATCCACCACCAAGGACTCACCCTCGATGTCGAAAGATGAATAAGAACATGCATGCAATCAGATATCATACTAAACACAATAGTAAAATAGGTAGACACATACGAGAAAGTAAATCCCACACGCAAGTCAATGGCAAAATAGTATGATACCTGTGATCGCAACATCAAAAGTCTTTGCTTCAGGCCTCCCTGAAAATGAATAACATTGGCTATTATGGCCACCTACAGTATGAGTAGAACCTCTACCTCCACCCTGCGGAGATAGAGCAGTCCTACTAGAATCCTGCCACCTCTACCAGGTGACCTCTGCCTTGACCCCTAGATGGAGGCGCTGGATCTCTAGATAGATCAGCTGAATAAGAATGATGGGGGTCTTGAATTAGTCTGCAAATGACACTATCTAATCATTTGAACATGATCCCCATACCCATAACAAGACCTCAACAGAAATAACTGTTGTTCCAAACCAGATGAGCTACCATGGAAACCTCGACCACAACTATAAGACCCTCGGACTAACTGTCCACTCTCAACTATTGGCATAGTGCATGAATTGGTCCACGACACTGATATGAACTACTAATTCTATGTGAACTATTTTCTCCATGTGAGGCCTAGAAAACTTGCAATACAATTGGGCCCTTTTGGGCTGCCCAAACTTCTCTAAGATTATCAACTCTGCCTCGTTAGTGATGCTCACAATGGACTGAAATAAAGCCCCCTCTCTAGCTGATTTGAACACATACGATATGGTCAAGAAATTTAATCCTCTCACAAACTTGTGAACTCTCTCTATCTCATCGAGACAATAGTCATAACATGCCTCGAAATCTCACAAAATTGGGCCTCGTACTTAGTAATAGTAAAAATTCCCTATTTAAGGTCCTAAAATCTCAGCTGAGTCTCTTCCCTCACGCTACGTGGGATCAAGCAATCCTGGAAAGCACTAGGAAAAAAACCCCACTCTACCAGAGGAGATCCAACTGCTCTAGACCTAACAAAAGTTCTATACCACTCTCTAGCGCGTTCACAAAGCTGAAGTGTGACAAAACAAATCCCACGAGCATCCTCCGTACCTACAACCTCAAGCATCTAATGGCACAAAATAAAAAAACTCATGGTAAAGCTCACTCTTACCACCCTGAAAGTACTGGGTGGTTTCATCTTCTGAAACTTCTCTTAATATTGTTGCTAACGTTTCGTCAAAATAACCTCAGGAGCAATCTGAACACCCACACCCGCTGCCGGAACCATTGGTGGCTGACCCACCTCAACGCAAATACCTAGAGTCTACTATTGACCTAGAGTCTACGCCCCTAACCAGTCTGAGAACCATGAGGTGTATATGTTGCACCACTCTAAGAGAAATTCTTTAGCTCATTCAAGATCCTGAACAAAGTTTCCTAAAACAATAGAGCTCAAAACTCAGGAGGAACCTGTTCCTCAACAACCTCCTTATAATTCTCGTGACCAACGACACTAACCTACGGTACTAGTGTCTATGATCGTCGATAATATAGTAACCCAACCAAGGGTTGGGGTCGTGTCCCAAGGGAGTGGTTTTGAGAATTATTAGAAAAATAAAATTAAGTTCTAATTAATTATAGCTAAAGAAATATTCAAATAAAAATATTAGAAATCTAAAAAGTGAAACAAATGTGTCAAATATCAAATGGGGTTGGTCGCAAGTGTAATAAAATTAACAAAATTTAAATGGGAGAGCAACTATGGGGAGAAATTCTTGGGGTGTGACAACATTGTAAATTGATATAAATCATTGAGTACATGCTTTTTATAGGAAATTTGCAAGTTAATAGTGACTAGGCTAAGCTTTAGATGTAAATAAGTTCCCTCTTGGGGAACTTACCCTATTTCAAATAGGTTTCTCCTCGAACACCCATTTTCCACATGAAGGCTAGCCTACGCCATACCCCTCTCACTCTCTCGAGTTGAGTGTTAGGATATGGGACAAGGGCTCACCCTCTCAGGCTGAACCTCAAGTCGATCCAATCCTTAGGTCATCAGTCTAGCGGTCTTGGTTCCGTGACCTCTCTCTCTCGCAAGCCAAAAACACATTAGTGGTTTTGTATTTGCAACTACAAACCCATTAAATTAAACCACAACCATTTGATGAAATCACCAAAATACATCTAACCTATCAGCAAACAAGAGCCAACAATAATATCAACATATATTTGACAAATCACACCCCAAGAATGGGGTTTTTAGCCACACATCAAGAGATAGAAATTTATACCTAAATGAGCTTGCATTCAAATAGGTATAAAGATTTAAGTCGTGTTACAGGCCAAGAATGAAGAATCCAAGAGAACCAACTCTAAATCTAGAAGATGAAACCCTCTCCTTCTTCTAGTCTCCGAAACCCTCTTAAACTTAGAGAAAAAATATAAAAAAGTACTATTCTATATGAAAGGTATAATAATTGTTCGACTCCTTAAATAGAATTCTAACTAGTATTTATAGTTATTATAGATTTGTGCTGTAGCAGATCATTCAGCGGCATTAGTCAGAATCACCTATGAACTCGGCGATTTGCCCTTCGATGTAGTTCATTGCCGTCTTGCACCAACCTTCAACATCGTTGTGCTCTGTATCATTCAACGACATAGTACTGCTTCGCTGAACTATTCGGTGATACGCCGACTTGATCTTTTCCTTCAGGGCTTAACACACTAGAACAAAAGGCGGAGTAAAATCCTTCGGCGACTAGCCAAGTGGACTCGGCGATCCTCAAACCTTCATTTCTTTGTTCTTTTCAGCTTTTTCATTCCTTTTTGCAATGTAGTTTTCATGCTTTCCTTCAAACTTCAAATACCTAAAACTTAAGATTTTCATTAGATATTGAGGTAACCGAAGCATTTGAGGACACAATTTCTATTAAAATATAGCCCCAGATGAGTCCAATTTGTGGACTCATCAACACCCCCAACTTAAACTTTTGCTTGTCCTGAAGCAAACTTAAATTCAGTCATTCAAAAAGGTGTTCCAAATAGTGCTACATAAGACTAAATCATGAACATACACAATAAGACTCGAATTACACATGCAAAGATCAATTGTGCACTCAAAGATTTAAATTGTGATCCACTAATATCGAAGATTCTCATGTTCGCAATACTTGCTACTTGTGCAAGTTCAAGCTCAACAAAAAGTATCTAAATGTCCTCACATAAGGAATGATTCCATATTCACACACATAGGTTTATCAATTTAAGATCAGGAATCAGGTGCAACGCTCACACTCAAAAAAAGGAACACAATGCATGTTTTCACCCATAGTCTTGCCCTTATTTTCCAATCGATCTTCAGTTCGGCTTACTCAATATCAAAAAGATCTTTGTAAGACTTGTAATGAGGATGAGTGCAAAGATATGGTCATTTAGGCTCAGTGACTTTTCATCCTCGTGAGATGTGGTGTTCTCGAAACCTCCTTTTCCTTTTCCTTATCACATTTTCTTCTAGTGCTTCTAAGTCATCCTTTTATTCACTCTCCATGAATTGCTTGGAAACCCAATTTCTTTAGTACTTTTTTTTTTTGTATATATAGAGGATTTCCATTTTGTTTTGCAATACCATGGGTTAAGGGAGACTTTTCTTGCACTTCTTGACTTCTCCTTTCCCTTTTTACCACACCCCTAACTTAGACTTTTGTTGGCTATTCACAAAACCACAAATCAAGAGGATTATAGGTAGTGGGTCAAGTAAGGTCTAGGGTTCATCAAGGTTCTTCAAAAGAAAGGTAAGGCTCAAAGGGTATTCAAAAGAGTTTCACACGCTCACGGGTAGGCCACAAAAGAGGTATATGTCAAATTTGGATCATACTCTTCAAAAGTTGCCTAAGATCATTTCAAGAGCACACTTTACTAAATCAATCGGACTAACACGGAAAATTCTAGGTTTATTCATGCAAGGTTCAAAGTAAGCTCATCACACAAGGCATCGACACTTAAGTCAAACAAGACCACACACTTTCGCTAGTGTGCAACGATCATGGCAAGAGAATCAATTTGATAAATGGCTAATCACAACTAGATGCAAAGAGTTCACATATTGTCTATGCAACTTCATTCGATCTCGTCCTAGCCTCACATTCATGTTTGTTCAATTGAGAGAACCATTCAAGTCATCGGTATTGATCGAGACTGAGACTTAATTTTTTTTTGCAAAAGAACAGCCACATTCAACACATGAGAGGAGGCAAAAATGTGTGAAAAATTCAAACAAATTTTGGAAGGGTCAAAATCATTTAGCAATTAAAAATAACAGAGCCTCAAGCTCAAACATCCACAGAAAAATAATATTTAACACAATAATAGCTCAAAGTCCATATGTATAAGTGAAAACACGAGTTACAAATATCACACAAAAGGTGGGCCTCACCCTACCACAAATAAAAGGTATCTGTCCTCAAATGCAAATAAAAGTATGAAATGTAGAAATATGATAAGACAAAGAGGGAGGTAAAGAAAGTTCATGTCTATGTAGTCTCTCCCTCAGTCGGGATCTCAGTGATTGGTGTAGCAGTCAATATATGGGAATCAGTGCCCGAAGTAGCCTCAGACAGAGCAGCAATGCCAGATCCACTAGGAGCTAATGTGGCCGTCTCAGTCAGCAATGTCTGGATCGCCATCTGCACAACTGCCTCTATAAGATTTGGCAAGTCTCTAAATATGCTCTCATCTCTGTTCTCCTATGTCTCTTCAGCCTGTGCTGCTATTAACTCCTTATCGGTCTCTCCATCCTACTTTGCATGTGCTGCACCATCCCTTTTCACATCTTTGGTGGTCTCAGGAACATCCTTATCAGCTGCCCTCTCAATGAGTGAAGTGAAGTCAGTAGACTGAAAATGGTCTACGTCCTTCCTCAAACTTGTAATCTCGGTTTTTAAAGTCATCACCTCAGAGGTTTCCCTCTGTCTGCTCTCACAAGCCATAACCCTCACTATCAGGGCATCAACAGAAGTCTGATGGGGAGGTAAGTCCTGCTAGTATGGCCCTGTCGATCATCTCTGGAACAGACCTTTCCAGTCGGGTAGCTCTCACATCAGCTGAATAGGCCAACTACCCCATCTTTAGGATCATGGAATGAGTGATCCTGGTAGGCTGGGAGGATGAGGAAGCACCTGGAACCTATGAGGAAGAAGAAGAAGGAGTTGGTATACCTAAGGGCTTAGAGGCCAGAGTTAGCGAAGGTGTCTCCACTGATAATGAGTCAACATTGACCTCTGGAGAAGAGCAGTCGGGCTGCTCTTCTCCTGTCAACCTCTTCTCATGTGAATTCGGTCTCTATACATCGTATATCAGTGGAGGAAGATGGGGTGACCTCTATATTGCTAGCAGGATCCCGGGGTACTCTGACATGCTGGCATAACTCAGTAATCAAACAGGAAATGGCAGAGAAGTCAGTGTCTATTTGGCTCTCACAACCATCTCCTGTGAAACCAGTACTCCCAGGTCGATCCGCCTCCTAGCCATGATAGAACCAAGGCAAGCCGCCTTAGGATGCCATAGAATGGACTCGTTCTGGGATGGCAAGATAGTGTTGTTGATGAAACCAAACTAGTACCGGGAGGCGATGTTCATATCCCTTTTCTCAGTAGGAGCTCCCACATCCATCCCCCTGGGGGTGATGTCAGAAATCATCAAAGCTAACCAACCTTTCAAATCATCCAGGTACAGAATAATAGGCAAACCCTGGTAGGGCAGTACCGTGTGTAGCGGTTAACCCAATACCGCATTAATATGCTCGCTGTGACACTATACCTCCTTTTCTCTAACCATAACCAACTTCACTAGTCGAAACACACTAGCCTTTTTCTTATTTTTTGGGACCAACTCCCCATAGGATAAGTAGAATTGCCAAACCCAAGAAGGAATGTAAGGGCTCCGTGGCCTAGTGAACTGCTTGAATTCATGATACTTGAGCGTGTCAAGCACTTCAGCATGCTTACCTTCCAAACCCTCCACAGAGAGTAACTTTTCTTCTAGAATGGTTCATAAACCATCTCTTTTCAATCTGTTCAGCAATCTAGATGGAGGTGGAGCTACGGGGAGTGCAGGGGCCACTGAAGGTGGTGTCGGGACTAGCACTGATTCAGTAGTCGAAGAAGTTTTAGCTGATTTAACTCTGGTGGTGTTGATTGAGGTGTATCTCTGAGCCTATTCTGTCAATGGATCAAAGGTTGTTCATTTTCTGGCTCAGAAAAATTTGGCTCAATAGCTGACCCTTTTCTAGCGATATGCTTCTTTCTTTTGCCTTTATCTCCCGGTGGGAGATCTTACTTTCTTTTCTGTGAAGGGCGTGATCCTCCTTTATTGATCGTAATTCTCTTTGCCTTTTTCTGAGGTGGCTCGTTTAAGTTTGTGCGTACCATATCTGCAATAGATCAAGAGATTAGGCGAAACTCAACACAAACACAGAGAATCTTATTGCAAAAAGACTCGCCGATCTAGTTGGCGAATCGCCGAACTTCTTTGGCGGACTAGATCGCGCTCGCCAAAGGGTTTAGCTTGCAAATTTTTTGCAATTCGGCGATGGGTGAACCTGGTCAGTGAATCGCCTACTTTCAGTGATCAAATGACTATCTGCCAAAAGTAACAGTGCAACACAGCCTCAAGAGTGCAAACAAAGGGTGACAAGAATACTTTTGACGAGTCCCCGAGTGCTTTCGGCACCCGATGATGTCTTGCCAAAAGTTACAGCATCAAATATCAATTAAAGCGCCAAATTAACAGTGAGATGGGGACATTACGTGATCCATAGAGTTGTTTGGCGAGCTCGACCTAGCTTGCAAATCGACCCAACGTGCCTATTTTCAATCCATCAGCCAGAATCTAATTCTGCAACCCCCAAAAATAAAATCAAAGCATGCACTCATGAAATTTAAACAAGACCCATGCTACTCATCACCCTGGGATACTCAGATTTCTTTTGGTTTTGTCGAATTTAGCCATTAACGATAATTGCTCTTAAGAGTGATGTTACTCACTCCATCCTTGAGTAAATTCTCGACATCTAAGCACAAATATTGGCTACTCAGGCTTCACCCAAATCAATCTAATCAATATGCAAGCATCACCTAAACAAATTTCATTTATTTCAAGGCATTCAATACGGACAAACTGACAACCAAACATTACGAGCAAGGTTTTCAAACTAAAATAGGAAATTAAGCGTTCTTATCCTACCAGAGAGGCCCAGCACACATCACTAAATGACAATTATTGCAAATGAGTACAAATCTTTCAAATGTAAATGCGGGAAAAGGAAACCAACCTTCAATGTTGATTGAATTACATTTGAAAGGCTAGGTGGCAAAGTATTCCAATTCTGAGCACAAATCCCAAACTAAAATGCTAGAAAAATGCTAAATTGGAGAAGATACTACCTTAGTGTGAGTTTAGTGGATTCAAGAACAAGGGAAAGTAAAGAATTTCAAATTTTAAGTCTCTCGGCCATTATAAACCATCCAGTTCGTGCCTCTTCGGCGACATCAGTAGCAGTCGCCAATTCACTCGGCGAATCGCCTAGTGGTCACTTACCCTGCCGATTGCTAAAGTTCTTTTAGTTTCTTGGGGTCCCAAAACAGAGATCTATATCAAGGTCGCTGACCCTGGTTGGCGACATGCTGAACTGCTTCCTAAGTTCGCCGAGTTTTACAGGCTCTAACTTAAACTTGAGTTGAGCCAAATGGCGGGTCAAGTCAGACTCGCCGACCTCTTTGGTAATTCATCGACTGACCATTTTCTCGTCAATTTGTATTTTTCACCACTTTTCTCATTCAAACCTACACCACTAACACACTATTATTTATGAAAGAAAAATAAAACATTTAAAACTTTGGGTTGCCTCCCAAGAAGCGCCTTATTTAGCGTCGTGGCTTGACGCGAGTCCTTACTAACTCCCCATTGGTTGGGCTGGCCCTAGTGTTACTAGGTAGACCCAATAGTTTGTTAGAGTGAAGAGGAGGCACCGCATAGTTCAGGAGTGTCCTGATCAGTTGGATTGATCTAGAGTGAGAGCCAACCATTTGATTCAACTCTTCAATATTCTCCTTCATCTTTTCCAACATTTGATCTTGTTTGGTGATCTTTTGGAGAATGATTTGGATTGTGTCCTCAACTCGATTGTTCTCCCGGTCTCTAGACTACTTCCTCTCATGAGGAAGTATGTACGTCCCTTGACCCCTGCACTGCTTTTCCACCTCTGTTATTTTGGTGGACAACTCTTTCAGCTGACTTACCAGTGCGGTTAACTCGAAGTCCCTCTTGACTTCTTGGCTCATCTCAGTCGAGTTGTCACCATTTTCCCCGGCCATGCTTAGGGCACCTACCTACATCAACAAATTAAGAGGAAAACAAAACTAAAAATAAGGTTAGTAAACTACAACTAAGAAGAACAAAAATTCTACTAATTTAAAAATTCTCAAATAACACCACTCATCGGCAGCAATGCCATTTTGATGCTTATTGTGACCAACGACACTAACCTACGTTATGAGTGTTTATGATCACCCATAATATAGTAACCCAACCAAGGGTTGGGGTCGTGTCCCAAGTGAGTGGTTTTGAGAATTAATAGAAAAATAAAATTAAGTTCTAATTAATTAGAGCTAAAGACATTTATGAATAAAAACATTAGAAATCTAAAAACTGACGCAAATGTATCAAATATCAAATGGGGTTTGTCACAAGTGTAATAAAAATAACAAAATTTAAAGGGGAGAGCAAGTATGGGGAGAAGTTCTTGGGGTGTGACCGCAATGTAAATTGATATAAATCATTGAGTACATGCTTTCGATAAGAAATTTACAAGCTAATAGTGACTAGGCTAAGCTTTAGATGGAAATAAATTCCCTTTTGGGCAACTTAACCCATTTTAAATGGGTTCCTATCGGACACCCATTTTCCGCATGAAGACCAGCCTATGCCTTAGCCCACTCACTCTCTCAAGCTGAGTGTTAGGATATGGGACTAGGGCTCATCCTTTTGGGCTGAACCTCATGTGGACCCACTCCTTAGGCCATCAGTCTAGTAGTCTTGGTTCCGCGACCTCTCTCGAGCAAGCCGAAAACACATGGATGGTTTTGTATTTGCAACTACAAACCCATTAAATTAAACCACAACCACTAGGTGAAATCACTATTAAAATACATCTAACCTATCAACAAATAAGACCCAACAATAATATCAGCACATATTTGCTAAATCACACCCCAAGAATGGGGTTTTTAGCCACACATCAAGAGATTGAAATTTATAATTCAAACGGGTATGAAGATTTAAGTCTTGTTACAAGCCAAGAATGAAAAATCCAAGACACCCAACTCCAAATCTAGAAGAAAAAACCCTCTCCTTCCAGTCTCCAAAACCTTCTCAAACTTAGAGCAAACATATCAAAAAATACTATTTGATATGAAAAGTATAATAATTGTTCGACTACTTAAAATAAAATTCTAACTAGTATTTATAGTTATTACATATTTGTGCTGCAGCGGATCATTCTACGTCATTAGTCAGAATCGCTGATGAACTCAACGATTTACCCTTTTGGTGTAGTTCATCGCCGTCTTGCACCAACCTTTAGCATCGTCGTGCTCTGCTCTAATTCATTAGGCTACATAGTATTGCTTCGTTGAACTTTTAGGCGATACGCTTACTGCTCTCTTTCTCCACTGACTTGATCTTTTCCTTCAGGGTTCAGCACACTGGAACAAAAGGGGAAGCGGAACCCTTCGGCGACTCACCAAGTGGACTCGGCGATCCTCAGGCCTTTGTTTCTTCGTTCTTCTCAGCTTTTTTGTTCCTCTTTGCAACGTAGTGTTCATTATTTCCTTCAAACTTCAAATACCTGAAACTTACGGGTTTTCATCAGTTATTGAGGTAAAATAAGCATTTGAGGACACAATTTCTATTAAAATATAGCCCCAGATGAGTCCAATTTTTGGACTCATCACCTCCACATGTGGCTCAGGTGAAGCCTCTCTAACTCTGCCTTTGGTTGGTTCGAGTCCACACGCATGGACTCTAGTCGGTGCTACTCCACGAGGATGAATATTAACTCGGGCCTTACCTATACCCCTAGCCTGGGTCTCAACAACAACCTCAAGGACAGGCTCCCCTCCACCACTAGAAATAGAAGCTTCGGTCCTCGACATCTGCCAAAACAACATGCGAAAACTTAGTACAAGTAAGGGTAACCACACACGATAAGATAAAATGAAATAAGAGAAAGTTTCCTAAGAGTTTACATAGCCTCTCAAAGATAAGTACATAGTTCTTCGTACCGATGCTCAAGACTCTACTTAGACTTGGCTTGTACACATGCGAGACCTATGAAACTGGGTCTTTGATAGCATTTTTCACGACACAAAAATGGACGTGATGACACTTGTCTACTAACACCAAGACAAGTAAGCCTCAACCCAACAAAATGAAAGAAATGCGGGAAGATAAGCAAAAAAAAGATAATAGCATAAAACTTATTCTTTCTATAAACACCCAAAAGCTGGTTATCATGTGTACAAGCCACTAATGTAAAAAACAGAATGTGAAAGATAAATACAAGTCTCAATGTTTTTTTCCTCAAGGAAAACAAAACATAAGGTAAAGGAACAAGAGGGCACACAAGGATGACAATAATCTTCCTCTCAAAATCCTTGACAAGTTTCGAAATCAGAAGGAGAAGAAGGAGATCACCTGGGTCTGAGCTTGGAACCTACACAAGTGTAGAAGCAAGGAGTGAGCACCATCAAAAAGGTACCCAACAAGCAACCTAACAAACAAGGCAACCTAGCTAGAATTCAAATACTCCTTTTCGTCCCTACCAAACCTCCTCAAATTACAACCTACACAGAAATCAGCCCAACCAAACAGTTGTACAATAAACAGTTCACAAGGCTCAATATTTGCAGTCCAAAATCACAAGTCAACAACCAACACGTATCACATAATCAAATCAAAAGTATAAAATGCATCAAACACTATTAACCAATAAGTCAATTATAAGCATCAAAATGCATCAAAAGACAAGGATCCACTCTCGCAGAAACCATTTCCCAGAGCTTTATATCAAATCACTCGCTGGAAAAAATTCCTATTGACTTTATATCAATTGCAGCTGTCGGAAATGAGCTCGATATCACAAGCGCTTGCTGAAAAAGACCTTGACATAAATAATCATCATATGTCTCATCACGTTGTTCAACAATTAATGCACACTAGGAATATCACACAACACAAATAGATAAAGAAATTCATATAATTTAACTTGTCACGACCCAAGCCTAGGGCCTAGACGTGACATGGCGAATGAGGAACCCGAAGGAACCCCAAACAAGCCTCTCA
Source organism: Solanum commersonii (assembly GCA_029007595.1). NCBI lineage: Eukaryota > Viridiplantae > Streptophyta > Magnoliopsida > Solanales > Solanaceae > Solanum > Solanum commersonii. The sequence continues at coordinate 14,766,961 of JAJTWQ010000002.1, forward strand.
AACTTGTCATCACACTTCATCGGTCGCGGAAGTACATTCAACATTAAATAACGGGAATTAGGGACTAAGGGCAAACCATTTCAAAATAACATCATAGAATAAGAGTCAAGCTAATTTACAAAATACTTGTCCAATGCACACCTCTACATACATAGATAGGACGGGGGCCATGACATACTACCGGCTCCCCTCATAGTCAAAATACAATTGCAAGCTAAAGTCTCAAAACATAGGAGTAGGAAACATAACATAGCCCTCGAATCTTTGAAGACTCACCAAAAAACTCGGATAAGCACCGTACTAGCCACGTGGATAGAGAGAAGGATCAAGAGTAGCTCCGGTCCCTACATGGTGACATCATGTAGGCAAAATATGTGTTAGTACTTTGGAATGTACTAAGTATGCAGGGTGCAATACAACAATAGACAAGGACACAATCGAAATGCAAGAAATAGTTTCATAGGCATAATGAATAACAATATGAGGATGCATGATCAAAGTGAAGTCAAAACATGTTTAAGTAAATCTATACTAATAGTAGATATCATATGTGTGTGCATGATCCAACCAATCTATAACCCCAACTTAGGATGGGGGATGCCGTTCACACCCGGACACCCTGGTGGCAAGGTATAAACCTCTCACATGGTTGATGTTGGTCACACCCCAAGCATCCTAGGTGGTGAGATATAAACCTCTCACATGGTTGATGTTGGTCACACCCCAAGCATCCTAGGTGGTAAGATATAAACCTCTCACATGGTTGATGTTGGTCACACCCCAAGCATCCTAGGTGGTGAGATATAAACCTCTCACATGGTTGATGTTGGTCACACCCCAAGCATCCTAGGTGGTGAGATATAAACCTCTCACATGGTTATCCGGTTCTTTTCCCCCGGACCGGGCATGGTCATGCAATACTTTATATAGGAAATTCACATTAGGCTCTAATGCAATCTCATGTATGGAATGAACATATACACAAACTTAGTTTGTCATCAATACATCTTTGGAATGCCATACATCTCATAACTCAAGCCTTAAATCATCAATTCATCAATTCTCCATAATTAGACATTTTGTCAAACACCTTGAAGGCATGTAATGGGATCAAAGAGCATGGAAAATAGGGTAGTAATTATGCAGCCAAACCAGTGAACAACCTACAACAACACCTTTTAACACCCATAAGACCACATGAAAAATCTCCACATCCATTCCAAATTTAGATTCAAGTTCTAGAGTCACAACATGCTCAAAACAATCACTTTTCATGTTTAAAATTTACTTGTGCAGGAAATTTATACAAGGAACAAGACTAATTTATGAATTCTCAACTTAAACCATGAATTAGTGAGTAGAATAGAGACTAGGCACTATGGGTGGAAGGACCCATGAGTTCAACACCACATACCTTGAGTTTTTATGAAGGTCTTGAGAGTGTCTTCAATGGAAGCTTGGAACTTGGGAGCAAGAGTCTCTTCAATCTTGAGGAAGGTTTTGGATTAGGCTTCTTGAGAGAACTTGAGAGAAAATGTGTCTAAGTATGGGAGAGGTGTTTTGGGAAATGTTTTAGAGATGGGAATTGAATTAATGTTATATAGGAAATAACATATGCCCTTTGGAAAAATGGTCCAACACTTAGAGAAAAAAATGAGGCGGGTGAACAGTAAAATTGCTTACTGGAAATTTCATTTCCTGCCCGGACATATTTTACGAAAATGAGCATAACTTCTTCGTCCGAACTCCGAATGAGGTGAAACGAAGTGCGTTGGGTAGCTAAATCAAAGGGATTTCCATGGATATATTATGGACCACCCAATTATTTGTGTTCTAGGAGATATGACCCTCCAAAGTAGACCCTCGAAAAAGGCTTCACTTGGAAATTTTGGATTTTGATACGGTTGCTCTAAAATTTGGGTTAGACCCATTTCCCACTCAATTTGACCCCCTAAACAAGAATATGAAGTCGAATTTTCAAAAAATGAAACGGATTTGTAGATATAGCTAAAACAAGCTTCCGGTAACTTCCGAAGCACATTTTTAGGAACTTTTTTGGGTCGTTTCATAACTCCACATTCAAGCCATCAAGGTATTTCATAAAACCAATCAAATAAGGTCACAACAAGGTAATCCATAAATTACCATTATCATCACAAAGCCTTTTCATTTACCATTTCTTTGTTTATTAAAATTAATCAAGTGGAGCAATTAAACCCTTCACCTCATTCCTGATTACTCCCCAACACACATACAATGACGACAAGTAGACAATTCTACTAGATTACAAAGCTTATCAAACCACTTGCCTTAACCTAATCAATTAATCACCACATGAGTTGAGTCTTCTGTAACACCCTGGATCCAAAATAGGGAAATAAACCAATTTTAAGAAGCTATAGGTGCCAACCTACAAGGGCCACCCATGCACCATGGATGGGACCATCGACTGCACATGCTGTCTGTGGATGGCACTCCCCAAGCAAGTCATGAAGGCCTAGAACCACGGTTTGAAAAATAGTCAAACCACGATCTGCGGTTGGGGGCCCGTGGTTCATTAGCCCAAAAACATTTTCTCACCACGAACAATGGTCGTGCAGGATGGCCCATCGTCCTGTCCAAGGTCCGTTGGTTGTGGCCGTTGGTGGGGGCTGACATTTAAGTTTAGGGGAAAATGGGTCTTTTCCTAATTAATTTATTCCTATAGTACATCATTTTGCCCTTAAATAAGACCGTTATATAAATGATTTGAACCCCAAAACTCACCCATTCACTTCAAACTCACCAAAAATAGAAACTCTCAAATATTTCTCTCTAAAAGGCTTGAAGAAGAAGGATTCAACCTAGGATATGAAGCCAAGTCTCAATTCCTCCATTGTAGATAAGCAATTGGATCTAAGGTATGATAGTTGTTATTCCTGGATTCCTTCCATTCATGGAGTTCCCAAATTCCTCATTCCTTCCTTCAAAGTTAAAAGTTTCCAATTCAGTTAGAGTTTTCTTCAATTGTCATGGGATTCTCTTGATTATTGATTTAAATGATTGAATTATAATATCTTATGCATGAATTGATGAAATACTATGATTTTATGAAGATTTCTCCATGAACTCATGTAATCCACATGTTTTCAAGTTATGATCATGTGATGTGGGATTTTGATTATGTAGGAAAAGTTTTATGAAATTAAGCATGTATTGATAGATTTACATAAATTTATCATAAAATATATATCTAGCCCATGTTTTCTAATTGTTGATGATTGAAAGTAGGTTGTGAACCTTGAAAGGTAAATTATGGAATTCTGCATGTTCTTATGAAATATATGTAAATATTTTTAGGCTACTTTGAGAATAAAGTATCAATGATGATGTTCTTGTTGTGTTTTTGAAAGTATTTTTCTCATATACACATGAAAGAATGATGTTAAAGGTCTTCTCACATATTAAGGATTCTAAGGTTGAAAGGTCTTTTCACCTAATTGAATAAAAGATTAAGAGATATCCCAATGAAACCTAGCTTGGATTGGTTATTGAATAGTACCTTTTCATTGATAATGACTTAGATTGGATTGGCAAGATGACGTGCCCTTCCATCGATTATAAGAACAAGTAAGAAATAACTATTCCATGGGATTTATGCTTAACAGTGAGAGGATATCGAGATGGAATCTCTCCCATTCATAGAGGCCAGGTTTCTAGAAGCAATCTCCTTATCCTTTACCAATGTGCCCCCATAGGATGATTGTCTAGATAGACATTAGCTAGTGGATCCATATAAGCTACAAGTTCATGGTCCTTATCTTGGCAAGTAGGACAACCCTTTTTGGTGTGGGAGGCACCAAGGGATCATGTTATAGCTTACATGGTCTCTATGTTGATTAAGGTTATTTCCCACATTAATAATGAACTAAGTTTACTTCGAAAAGTATCTCATATGTGTTCAAAGGTTTCAAATACTGTTAACTTGCATTGACCATGTTTTATGACTTATGTTTTATAACCCTTTTATATCATGTGTTAGCTTGTTCAATTGCATGTCATAAATATCCCCTTTTAGCATGATTTAAATGTTTTATGCATAGCTATCATACTTGATACATTGTTCTGTAGTAATGCATATTGTTTCCTACATTTCCCCAAATGTAGGGTCCGACAGTCTAGTTTCTCATTTTCATGGCTAGTGGTTGATTTCGACGTTCCCGAGCTTTGGTAAGTCCTTATGCTTCGATGACAGACTTTTATTGTTTATGTTTCTTTCTTGTATTTCAGTTTTGAACATGATGTATGGGCTAGGCCCAATTTCATTCTATTGTAGTAAATTGATAATGAGTCAAGCATTTTAGACTTCTGTTTTTCTTCTATAAAACTATTGGACTTGAAATGTTGTTTTTACTTCGTTTGTTCTATTTCTTATGTTATGAATGCTAAGTGGCTTGTATGGGTCCCTCGGGGTCTTATACACCATGTTATATATAGGGTGTACCCCTGGGTCGTGACAAACTTGGTAATGAGAGCACAAGGTTTATAATGGTCCTAGGATGTCTCATAATCCACATAAGGTAGAGTCTTGTTCATGAGTTTTAAGCGTGCCACATTTATGAATGAGAGGATATAATACGATTAAGAAACTCCACTTATTTTATTACTCTAAAGTCATACGATAGAGTTTAACTCTATAAGGTCTCTTTCCTAATCCTTAACCGATGATCTACATGATATGGCTACTAGAAGAGCTTATGCTAGAAGGAATGTGAGGGATAATGCGGAACAAGAAGTTTCTCCCCAAGATCTTCAATTTTTGGTCAATCCTTTGGCTGAGCAAGTGACTAATGCAGAGTTTAGGGCTGCTTTACAAGTGTTTGCTCAAGTCGTGACGACCCAAGCCAATAGGGAGGTTGCAGTTCCCATTGTAACACCCCATAAAATGAAGTAGGATAAAGTAGAGCCTCACATGCGTATTATGCATTAATAACTTGTTAAAATAATGAAGAATAGCCTTTTTAGTCAGTTTAAAGAGTTTGGAAGTCAAACAAAAAGGAACGACCAAGACATTCGGAAACTAGTCTTTTATGTGTTGGTGTGTTCTAGTGTGTTGTTCATGTTTTTAAGTGATGTTTGGAGTCAAAAATCAGTGGAGGTGACCCTAGTGTCTTAATAAATGTTTTTAGGGTCAAAACGTTCAGATACGACGTCCCGGGGGCCACCCTAAGGGTCCCCAACGAGGACCCCAACCTTGGCCAAGAAAGTTACCAAGGCAGCTTGAAATTGTGCTTGGAGGGAGCATGTCCGCGTCGCGGACTAGCTCCACCAAGGGCCAAATATTTAGTCTGCATTGCGGACGTGTCGCAGACTTTTCTGTCTCAAAATTTAATTTTCAGAAACTTGTGGTAACACCTCCGCGTCGCGAACTTGTTTCCCAACGAAATCTGCGAAAATAAAACTCAAGTTAGAGTTGTTTAAAAAGGTCCAACTAAGTGAGGGGTAGTTTGGGTAATATGTGGGTTATTGTTTTAAGTGTTTTTTAAAGTATTTTAAAGGTATTTAAACTTGTATATTGTATTTTAGAATTCATTCTTCCAAATCAAACCCCTTCTCTCCCCAAAAGTTCTCTCTAGAACTCCATTGGAGGCTAGATCAAGTTAAAGCTAGGGTTGGAGGTTTCAAGTGTTTTCTTCTCAAATTTCGTGGGATTCATGAAGGTTTAGGTATCGGGATTCTTTATCCTTGATTCCTCTTCCATTCGAGGAGCCAAATCAAGGTGTTTTTAAAGTTCTCCCAAAAACCCTAATTTCAATTCTAGCATGGGTTCTTGCATGAAAACCTTTTAAATGATGTTTTATGCTATTATTAATGATTATTGATGGTTTTAATAAATAAATCTTCATGAACCCATGTCTTCTCAAATTCTCTAAATTTGGTCTAAAGTGGGTCTATTGATTTTGAGTAATTGATGAAGAATTTTTGAGTGGTTTGATGTGGGCTGTTCTTATATGATCTTAGCTATGTTGAATTTTTTGAAATTGTTATTGAATTGTATAATGAGAGGTAGTAGCCTTGAATGGTCATAAATTGGGACTTAGCCTTTATGTTGGTTATTGGATATTGTTTAGCTTAGCTTATATAGTTGAATGCTGTTATTATCATTATTATTGTATTGTAAATTGTTGGAATATGAGGATGATGAAGATAGCCACGGAAAGAGGGTAAGTTGACCTAACTTGATGAATATTGTATAAGTGGCATGGAATTTAGTATTGTGCCTTCTAGCCTTGGAAAGGTGGTAAGATGGCTTGATCTCTTAATATTGTTATAATTGCTTCTTAGGTTGGATCCACCTTTAGTGGAAGTGTTGCTTGTTTCTTTTGAATTATGATTGTGGCCATGAAGGGCATTATATGAGTATTGTTGTATTATTGTGTTCATATATAAATGAAGCTATATGTAAAGTTCTATATGGAGCTATATGTAAAGTTTTATATGAAGCTAATATGTAAAGTTCTATATGAAGCTAATATGTAAAGTTCTATATGAAGCTATGTGTAAAGTTTTATGTGAAGCTATATGTGAAGATATGATGTGAATGAGTTTATGTGATCTTGAGGTGATCCTATGTAAAGTGGATAGCATTGTGATTTAAAGTATGATTTCTCATGATGTATTTATGTGATGATGTTGGATTATGAAGTGTCCTCAAATGATAATGTTGTGACTTGATTAGTAGACTAAAGTGTCTCTTCTTGTTACTTAAAGTCTTGAATGCATGAATGTGTGAAGTGGGCTAGAACTAAAAAATGGTGCCCTTTCTATAAATGCTAAAAGAGGAATTCTAGGCCCAGACTTGAATCGGCAGAACTAAGAAATGGTGCCCTTTCATAAGTCTAGCTTTCCTAAGTAAATGTATAACCTTGAAGGATGGGCCTTAGGGCGATGTTCCCTTCTTGAGTGAAATGATAGACTTAAAGATGGATGGAGTCGGAACGACATGAGAATCCTTATCTAAGAAAGTTAAATGAGCTATTCTTATGAACCTTGATTGGCTATGACTAAGAAATTGGGCCTTTCTTGGGAAGAGGTACTATGAGTTGGTTGAACTAGAAAAGGAACCCTTTCTAGTACATATGTGATTGAGTATTCTATGGGAAACAAGGCTAGCACCGAGTGGATGTGGTTAGGAAGGTGGCCTAGTTGAGTATGAGATTAGGCACAATGAACTTCCTTGGACATCCCCCAAATCATGTGCCTACATTGGTTGCTTACTAGTTCAACCCTTGGCAAGTAGAACAACCTCCACGGAGTAGGATAGACTCTGGATTCCATGCCTAGCTAGTATGGTCTATGTCGGTAATGCCTATTCCCATCATGTGGGATGTGCACTATAGTTATTGGATAGGTTCTACCACATTTAGGTAGTAGTATGGGATGCTATCTACACATGGCACGAGTAGGCTTTGAAGATACTAAAGTGAGTTCCCTAAGTCTAACGACTATTATGTGAAAGTCCCCTTTTGTGCTTGAAGGTCTCCTAAGTGGTTTCTTAAAGAATGTTGGTCTATTGATGTTATGTTGTAAAGGAAATGTCCTTATCTAAGGTAATCTTGCGGAACACTTAAGTGTGCTTGAAGAGGTTGTATGGGCGGTCACTTCTTGTCCCACTCAAGTGTGTCATAAGGTTATATTAGGTAGAGGTCCTATGGTAATGAAATGGCATGTGTTTTTCTAAAGTTAAGCATGGTTTGGATATGGATATGTTGAGTATGTGTATGGTTGGCTATGGTCTTATATGCGAATGTTGACTTGTATTATATCTCTTATACTTGTGAAGTGAAGGTTTCATAAAAAATGATATGAAAGCATATATTCCTGGTAAATGTCTGTTGAAGCATGTTTTTGCATGGTCTCCATACTTGGTACTTAGTTGTGCTAACCCCTTCTTTCCCTTTTTGACTAAAGTGTAGGGATTGGGAGATGGTGACATGTCATGGCTACTTGATAGGTTTCTAAGTGTTGACGATGAAGACTTGGTGAGTCCTCATAGATTCGAGGACATACCCTACATGTTCCTTTTGATGTATTTCTAGTATTGTGTTTAAGTCTTGTATGGGCTTAGTCCCATTGTTGTATTCAAGTATTAGATGGTTTTGAGACATCATGTATAAAGTCTAGAGAGTCTTCCGCTTGCTATTTTAACGAAGTGTCTTCTTTGTAAGAAATGTTTTTAAATTCTTAGTGACTTTTATGATCTATGCGATGAATTAATGCTAAGGCTTGTATGAGACCTCCGAGAGGTTGAATACGCATGTAACAGTTAAGGGGTGCTCTCAGGTCGTTACACCCATGAACCCAAATGTTGGTATGACGACATCTAGAGTGAGGGACTTCACTAGGATGAATCGTATGGAGTTTCATGGTTCTAAGGTTGAGGAAGATCCTCAAGAATTCATTGATGAGGTCTATAAGGTGTTGATAATCATGGGAGTCACACTGGTAGAAAAGGCGGAGTTGGCCACTTATCAACTTAAGAGTATGACACAAATATGGTACAACCAATGGAAGGAAGGGAGACCAAAATATGCGAGTCCTCTTAATTGGGAGAAGTTTAAGGCCTCTTTTCTTGATAGGTTCTTTCCCTTTGAGATGAGGGAAGCCAAGGTGCTTGATTTCATCAACTTTAGACAGGGAACAATGAGTGTGAAAGAATATGCTTTGAAGTTCACACAATTGTCTAGGTATTCTCCAACAATGGTTGTCGATTCAAGGGCAAAGATGAGTAAATTTGTTTCAGGGCTGTCCGAAATGGTGGTTAAAGAGTGTCATACCACCATGCTCATTAATGACATGGACATCTCTCGTCTCATGGTTCATGCTCAACATATTGAAGAGAAGAAACTTAAGGAAGAGTCTAGGGAGGCAAAAAGGGAAAAAATCAGTGATGGTAATTTCTCTCATGCATGGTCCGATGGACATGGTCGTCCTACATTTCGACAAAAGTTTTACGATCAAGGTACCTCCAATGCACCTCATAAGTTCAACAAAGATAGGGTGTCTAACCCTAAGCCTCAAGGAGGGAATGATAGTAGACCTTTCTTGCCTATGTCTACTTGTGTTAGGTGTGGAAAGAAGCACAAGGGTAAGTGCCTAGCCAGCATGGATGGTTGCTTTAGTTGTGGTAAAAGTGGTCATAAAATGAGGGATTTCCCGGTGCTTATGGCTAAAGGAAGAGAGGGCAAGAAAGATCCTCCTAGTGGTTCGGGTTCTAATTCCCCTAAGAAAAACTGATTTTATACACTTTAAACTCATGGTGAACAAAAGGGTTCTCCTGATGTGGTTACCGATAAGTTGAAAGTTTTTTCAACTTGATGCTTATGATTTACTTGATGTCGGTGCTACCTTGTCTTTTGTGACGCCATATGTAGTTATGAGGTTTGATGTTATTCCAAATGTGTTGTTAGATCTTTTTTATGTCACTACTCCTGTTGGTGATTCTATTGTGGCTAAGAGGGTATATAGAAAGTTTCCTGTTTCCTTACCCCATAGAGTTACTTTTGTTGACTTGGTAGAGCTTGATATGCTAGACTTTGATGTTATCCTTGGTATAGATTGGCTGCACTCATGTTATGCTTTTATCAATTGTAGAACTCGTGTAGTCAAGTTTAAATTTTTGAATGAGCTTGTCCTTGAGTGGAAAGGGGGAAATTCTATGCCTAAGGGGAAGTTTGTCTCTTATCTTAAAGCTAGAAAGATGATTTCTAAGGGTTGCATTTACCATTTAGTTAGGGTGAGGGATGTGGATTCTGAAACCCCTATTCTTGTGTCAGTCCCCTTGTTAATATGTTTCTGAAAGTACAACCAGATAATTTGCCTGGTATTCCTCCCAAAAGGGAAATAGACTTCGGTATTGACCTTCTCCCAGATACACAACCTATTTCTATTCCTTCTTACCGTATGGCTCTGATAGAACTTAAGGAGTTGAAAGACCAATTGAAAGATTTGTTAGATAAGGGTTTCATCCGACCGAGTATCTCTCTATAGGGTGCTCCAGTTTTGTTTGTTAGAAAGAAAGATGGTTCTCTTCGTATGTGCATTGACTACCGTTAGTTGAACAAGGTGACCATTAAGAATAAATATCCTCTTCCAAAAATAGATGATTTGTTTGACCAACTTTAAGGAGCAAGTTATTTCTCTAAGATTGATCTTTGATCTGGTTATCACCAATTAAGGGTGAAAGAAGATGATAATTCGAAGATGGTTTTCAAACTCGGTATGGTCGTTATGAGTTTTTTGGTAATGTTGTTTAGCTTGAAGAATGCTCCGGCGGCGTTCATGGATGTGATGAATAGGGTGATTAGAAAATACCTTGACATGTTTGTGATTATGTCCATTGATGCTATATTGATCTATTCGAGAAGTGAGAATGAGCATATTGATCATTTGAGGATTGTGTTGCAAATTCTCAACGATAACCAACTACTTGCGAAGTTTAGTAAATGTGAGTTTTGGTTAAGGTTCGTAGCATTTCTTGGTCACATCATTTTAAGTAAGGGAATTGAGGTAGATCCTAAGAAGACAGATGCGGTCAAGAGCTGGCCTAAATCTCTATCCCTTTTGGATATTACAAGTTTCTTGGGTTTAGCTGGTTACTATAGAAGGTTTGTTCAGGGATTTTCTTCGATTGCCTCTCCTTTGAAGGCTTTGACTCAAAAGAAAGATAAGTTCATATGGTCCTAAGCATGTGAGAAGAGTTTTCAAAAATTGAAGACTAGACTTACTTCCACTTTGGTGTTGACTTTACCGGAAGGGACTAGTGGTTTTGTTGTTTATTGTGATGCCTCCAGAATTGGGCTAGGGTGTGTGCTTATGCAAAATCGAAAAGTATTGCCTATGCCTCAAGGGAACTTAGGATTCATGAAAAGAATCATCCTACCCATGACATTGAATTAGCGGCTGTTGTTTTTGCCTTGAAGATTTGGAGGCATTATCAGTACGGAGTTCATGTTGATATGTTTACCGATCACAAGAATTTGCAATATATGTTTAATTAGAAGGATTTGAATATTCACCAAAGAAGGTGGATTGACTTATTGAAAGATTTTGGTATGAGTGTTCTCTATCACCCCGGAAAGGCAAATATGGTGGTGGATGCTCTTAGTCGGTTATCTATGGGTAGTGTTGCTCATATTGAAGAAGATAAGAAAGAGTTGGTTCGAGATGTTCATAGATTGGCCCAATTAGGTGTTCAGTTAGTGAACTCCACCAAAGGTGGTATTATGGTTCAAAATGGTTCCGAATGGCCTTTTGTAGCGGATGTGAATGCCAAGCAAAGTCTTGATCCAATTTTGGTTGAATTAAACGAAACGGTGCTTAAGAAATCCGTTGAGGCTTTCTCCCAAGGGGGAGATGGTGTACTTAGATATCAAGGTCGGTTATGTGTTCCCAATGTTGATGACTTAATGGAACATATCTTATTAGAAGCCCATAGTTTGCGATATTCAATTCACCCGGGAGCCACAAATATATCGTGATTTACGGGAGGTCTATTAGTGGAAAGGGATGAAGAAGTATATTGCAGAATTTGTGATTAAGTGTCGTAATTATAAGCAAGTAAAAGTTGAGCATCAGAAACCGGAAGGTTTGTCCCATGATATTAACATTCCTACTTGGAAGTGGGAAGATTTGATAATGGACTTTATCGTTGGTTTGCCTCGCACCCGGCGACAACATGACTCGATTTGGGTTATAGTAGATCGGATGATGAAATTGGCCATTTTCTTCCTAGCAAGGTTTCCTATTTGGAAGAGGACTATGCCAAGTTGTACTTGAGAGAAATGGTAAATATGCACGGAGTGCCTCTGTCCATTATTTCCGATCGTGGTACCCAATTCACTTCTCAATTTTGGAGGTCTTTCCAAAAGGGTCTTGGTACTCGGGTTAAGCTTAGTACGACCTTTCATCCCCAAACCAATGGGTAAGCAGAACATACTATCCAAACATTGGAAGACATGTTGATCGCTTGTGTGATTGATTTCAAGGGTGTTGATATGGCTCCATTTGAGGCATTGTATGGTAGGAGGTGTAGATCTCCTATAGGATAATTTGAGGTGGGTGAAGTAGCGCTAATAAGTCCTGAGCTGGTACATGAGGCCATAGAGAAAGTTTGACTTATTAAAGAAAGGTTGAAAATGGCTCAAAGGCGGCAAAAATCATATGTCAATTTAAGAAGAAGAGATCTTGAGTTTGATGTTCATAATTGGGTTTACTTGAAAATTTCACCCATAAAGGGTGTAATGTTGTTTAGTAAGAAAGGGAAGCTTAGTCCCCAATATGTAGGCCTATTTCAGATTTTGAGACGTGTTGGTAAGGTTGCTTATGAACTAGATTTGCCAAGTGAGTTGGCAATGGTGCTTCCAGTTTTCCATGTCGCTTTGTTGAAGAAATGTGTTGGTGATCCGACATCCATAGTTACCTTAGAAGGTTTGGGAGTTAAGGAGAATCTTTATTATGAAGAAGTTCCAATTCAGATTTTAGACCGGCAAGTCAAGAAGTTGAGAAATAAAGAAGTAGCTTTCGTGAAAGTATTGTGGATGAATAAATTAGTTGAGGGTTCTACTTGGGAGGCTGAAGCCGATATGATATCCCGATATCCTCATCTCTTTCCTTCTACTCCTACTCTAGCATGAGGTAATGAGTTCCTCATGGTTTGTTTTTGTTTTGGATTCATCTATCTTAATTGTTTCCATGATTTCCTTACTATGCATGATTTATGAAAAGTTCAAGTTTTGAGAAAATGAGTTTATTTGATTGACTTCTACACCTTTATGTGCAATGAGTATAAATTGCATGTAGACTACCTGATATGATTATATGAGCATGTTTCAAGCTTGGAGTTGATGTTTCCTCCTTAGGTGTGTATTGCATGCATAGTGGGCTATTAAATTTAGTTTTACCCTTCTTATGATGTTTTGATTTCATCCTAGCTTAGAGTGGATAATGCATTTAGATGAAGTTGCATTGATGGTTGGGTTGTTATTTCCCCTTCTACTCTTCTCATCCTAGCTTGAATCTCATTCGTGAACAAATGATCCCAACGGGGAGATATTGTAACACCCCGTCTCGAAAGAGAGCAAGACAACATTTTAAAGAAGTTGTAGGTGTCAACCTAGGGGGGCCACCTACAGCCCATGGATGGGACCACGAACCATAGGTGTGGTCCATGGATGGCACTCCCCAAGCAAGTCATAAAGTCCTAGAACCATAGCCTAGCCATCAGACCATTGGTTAGACCACGGTCTGTGGTTGGGGGACCCGTGGTTCACTAGCTTAAAAATAGTTTCTGACCACGAACAATGGTCGTACAGGACGGCCCGTAATCCTATACATGGTCCGTCGATTGTGGCCATCGATAGGGGTTGGTAGTTAAGTTTAGGGGTTGTTGGGGTTTTTTTTCTAATTAATTTATTTCTATACTACATCGGTTTTTCTTTCACTAAGACCCATATATAAATGATTTTCACTCCAAAACTTACCCATTCACTTAATTCTCTTCAAGCTCACCAAAAAGAAGAACTCTCAAATATTTCTCTCTCTAGAAAGATTGAGGAAGAAGGATTCAACCTAGGGTTTGAAACCAAGTCTCAATTCCTCTATTGAAGATAGCCAATTGGCTCTAAGGTATGATAGTTTTTATCCATGGATTCCTTCCATTCAAGGAGTTCCCAAATTCCTCTATTTTCAAAGTTATAAATTCGCAATTGAGTTAGGGGTTTCTTCAATTGTAATGGGTCTCTTGATTATTGATTTAAATAATTGAACTATGATCTCTTATGAATGAATTGATCAAATACTATGATTTTATGATGATTTCCCCATGAACCCACGTAATCCCCATGTTTTCAAATTATGATGATGTGATATGGGATTTTGATTACGAAGGGAGATTTTTATGAAATTAAGCATGCATTGATAGATTTACATGAATTTATGATGAAATGTGTATCTAGTCCGTTTTTTCTAAATGTTGATGATTGAAAATGGGTAGTGAACCTTGAAAGGTAAATTATAGAATTATGCATGTTCTTATGAAATCTATGCAAATATTTTAAGGATTCTTTCAGAGTGAAGTATCAATGATGATGTTGTTGTTGTGTTGTTGAAAGGATTTTTCTCATATACACATGAAAACATGGTGTGAATGGTTTTTTCACGTAATAAAGATTCTAAGGTTGAAAGGTCTTCTCACCTAATTGAAGGAAAGATGAAGAGCTATCCCAATGAAACCTAGCTTGGATTGGTTATTGAATGATACCTTTCCATGTATAATGACTTAGCTTGGATTGGCAATATGGCGTGCCCTTCCATGGATAATAAGAACAAGTAAGAAATGACTATTTTGTGGAATTTATGCTTAGCACCGAGACAATATTAAGATGGAAGCTCTCCCGTTAGTAGAGGCCAGGTTTCTAGAAGCAATCTCTTAATCCCTTACCTATGTGCCCCCATAGGATGATTGTCCATATAGACATTAGCTAGTGGATCCACTTAAGCTAGAAGTTCATGGTCCTTACCTTGGCAAGTAGGATAACCCTTTTCGGTGTGGGAGACACCGGATATCATGTTATAACTCACATGGTCTCTTTGTTAGTTAAGACTACTTCCCACATTAATAATGAACTAGGTTACTTCAAGAAGTATCTCATATGTGTTCAAAGGTTTAAAATAATGTTAGCTTGCATTTACCATGTTTTGTGACTTATGTTTTCTAACCCTTTTATATCATGTTTTAGCTTGGTCAATTACATGTTATGAAATGTCCCCTTTTAGCATGATTTAAAATTTTTATGCATAGCTATCATACTTGGTACATTGTTTTGTACCAACTCATACTCTTGCCTATATTTCACCAAATGTAGGGTTCGACAGTCATGTTTCTCAGTTTTGTGGCTAGTGGTTGATTTCGAGGTTCTCAAGCTTTTGTGTGTCCTCATGCTTCAAGGATGTACTTTCATTCTTTTAGTTTCTTTCTTGTATTCTAGTTTTGGACATGATGTATGGGCAAGGAACAAGTTCATTCTATTGTATTAGATGGCTAATGAGACAAATGTTTTAGACTTCCTCTTTTCTTCTATAAAACTATTGGACTTGAAATGTTGTTTTACTTCTTTTGTTCTAGTTCTTATGTTATGAATGCTAAGTGGCTTGTATGGAGTTCCTCGGGGTCATATACGCTATGTTACATCTAGGGTATACCCCTGGGTCGTGCCATCTTCCTTTTCCGAATCACTTTTGAAGCTACACAATCTATATACATGCAAGTATTCACAATAATTTTTTTGGTAAAAATATTATCCACATCAATCTCCTTGAAAAATGGGTCAATCAACTTAAAACAAAATTTCAAAAAGAATGTTTCGATAAAAAATTTAATACATGAAAATGATATACAAGGCTTTGGAAACTTGATTGTGAAGATTTCGAAAATGTATTAAAAATCAATGCACAATCTCCTATTTAGAACTTGAGTTCTTGAAAAACTCTGACATTTGCCGATCAAAATCCCAAAATTTGATGTTAGAATTCATAAATAATCAAAGGAAAATGAAGTTTTAGGATCATTAAAGCTTACCTAAATGATTTAGCATAAGAAATTCTTTCAAAAATCACCATCAAGGGTTTCCCAATCTCTAAAATGGAAAATGGGGATTAAACCCCAAAATTTGCAGGTGAAAACCTCCTCTAATGTCACTTAAGCGACCATAGGTTTGCTTAAGCAAACTCAACAAAAACTTGGGGTCTCGCTTTTGCGAACCAGGCTCTACTTAAGTGACCTTTGATAAAGCAAGCCCTAGTCTGCTTAAGCGAACCCTGCCCAAAAGTTTGTCTCGCTTTTACAAGCCGACCTTCGCTAAAGTGGAGATCGTAAAAGCGAAGGCCCTCCCCAAGAGTGAGAACATCATCACGAGAAACATCAGCGAACTCTCAAAACACTGAAAGAACCCTCAGGAATCATTTGGAACCCCATGCATAAAAACCACAAATGCAAATCAATTATACTCGATATTCCATACTCAATGGAACCATCAAAACGAACATCCAATGTCTCCTTGACCCAACATCTGTGAAAACCACAAGAAACTAACTCAATACTTAAAATGCTACACCAAGCTTGGGAAATCTCAAAAGTCAATCAAGACCTCACAAAATCATCCCCCAAATCTAGTGGAACTCTCAGAATTCTGATTTGAGTATCTGAACCATGAATATTGACCAAAGTCAATAGAAAAGGCTAAATTTACATAATTTCCCAACTATGGACCTCAATCCCCATAAATACTCCAAATCTTAAATAGACATCTCTCATACACTTAGTTCCACATTTCATAACTAATGGAATCTATGGAATTCCATTCCAAAACATGAAACTCCAAAAGACTCTGAAAACCACTTTTAAGCAACTTAGCCTTTCAAAATCACAAACTTAAAAAATTCTCAACCTTTCACTCAAATATCAAACCCATTCTTCAAAATTAAAACATAAAAGACTCGGTGTCAAGGTTGGAAGGGGAAAATGAAAAATTCATGAAACTTTCCAAAATGACCGACCGGGTCAATACACTTGGTACAGCTTTAAGAACCTGAAAGAGATTGAGGTTAGTCCTGATGCAATTAAAGGGACAAGGTGAATAGAGGACCCAAAAATACATATATCACATCCTTTACAGTTAATTCTCAGGCCACCACCTCCATTTCCACAGAGGCTTAAGAGGAAAGATAAATATGGTAAGTTTTTAAAGTTCATTTCTATGCTTTGCCCACTTTCGGTAAATATTCTATTGGTAGAAGCTTTGGACCAAATGCCAGGTTATGGAAAGTTCATGAAGGATTTGGTTACAAAGAAAAGAACAGTGACTTCGGAATGTGAAGATAATTTTCACCATTTTAGTGCTATTGCTACTAGGTCCATGGTCTAAATTAAAAAAGATCTAGGTGCGTTCACCATACCTTGTACAATTTATGCATTTTATTTTGTCAAAACTTTGTGTGATAATGGGGCCAACATCAACATAATGCATCTAGAAATATACAATCAACTGGGCTTGGGAAATCCTAAACTGATTGCAATGAGATTGATAATAGCTAGTAGGTCAGTGAAAAGGCTTATGGGTATTCTTTGTGATGTGCTGGTGAAAAGTGAAGCATTTCATTTTCAATGCAAATTTTTTGTTCTCAGATTGTGAGATTGATTTTGAAGTTCCCATATTTTGGTGACGCCATTTTTGGCCACAGGCAGGGCCTTGGTTGATGTGGAGAGTGTTGACTTGAAATTATGTTAAACAATGAAAAGGCAAAATTCAAGGTGTTCCAATCTATGAAGCAACCACAAGACATGATTGTAGTGTTTACAATTGATGTAGCTAATGATGGAATCATTGAAGCATTTGTCGAGGAAAGGTTTATAGTTTAAATGTTAGTCGTGTTGATTATAAACTTTGATGAAATTCTCATAGAGGAAGACGTGGAGACTTTAAATGCTTTGAAGGGCATGGATTCAAATCCTTATGCCACTAATAAGTTGGACATGCATCTAAAAAATAGGCCGAATCCGAAAAACAAAGCCATCCACTGAGGAACCACTTGCACTCAAGTTAAAAGAATTACCTATCAATATGAGGTATGTATTTTTGGGTGAAAGTAACACATTACCAGTTATTCTGGCTACATATTTGAATTAGGAGCATGTGCAAGCACTAAAGAGAACTAAAAATGGAAATTTTTTAGACCATTGCCGACATCAATGGCATAACGCCACAAATTTGTACACATAAAATTCAGTTGGAAGAGGACTACAATCCAAGCATAGAGCACCCGAGGAGGTTGTACCCAACTATGCAACACGTGGTAAAAAAGAGGTCATAAAGTGGTCTGATGCAGGTGTGGTGTACCTTATTTCACAAAGTCATTGGGTTACTCTAGTGCAATATGTCCCAACAAGGGCAGAATGACAGTGCTAGCGACTGCTAAAAATGAGTTGATCTCACTTAGGCCCATTACAGGTTGGTGAGTTTGCATAGACTGCCAGAAGTTGAACAAGTAGAGGTTGAAAGACCATTTCCCGATGTCTTTCATGAACCATATATTAGACAACTTGGTAGGAAGAGGCTAGTATTGCTTCTTGGATGGGTTCTCTAGTTACAACTAGATTTCTATCTATTCAGAAGATCAGGAGAAGACAGGACTCCAGCCTCCTGACCCTCTTCAATTGGATCATCATTTATTCCTAGATTTTGACCTCATCTGGTCATTCTTTATAAAGTTTTTCTTAATTTTGGATAGCAAGGGGTCAGGGGATTCCCTTGACTCTACGTACTTGGCATACACTACAAATAATACCTATAGAAAACAAAAACAAAAACAAAAACAAAATGTAAATAAGGAAATAATTGACTAAAGTGTGATGACAAAATTAGTCTAATCTAAAAGACATATTCCCTGGAAGTCGTGCCAAAATTTGATAAGCCCAAATTACACCTCCCTAAAGAAGTATAAGCAGTCATTGTTCAAACGAAAAAGGGCCTAAAATACCCTTGAAGTACTGGAAATGATACAAAACTACCACTCATCCACCTATTGGCTCCAAAATATCCTTGACATCCACCTTTAGGTCCAAATTTGACTACTTCTTAAACAAATTTTAATTTTACATATTTAAATATTTTTTTAAATACGTGGTACTGAACCGTTGGATATAATTTAATTAATTAATATAATTTATAAACCCAACAATTGTCCACCCATTACTAATTAAACCCGCTTCAAATCCAATCCAATCTATACATCGCCCTGTATTATAATTGACAATCTATTAAACTAAACCCTTCACCCTTTGCTACGAATACCTATTAAAATCATTGCTTAATTACTCCATTATGTATTTCTTCTCTATATATTTTTAGCTTTATAAGATTTGACTTAATTTTTTGTTCTAACAGCCTAGTCAGTCTTGCTTCGCTGAGGGAGATGATGATTATTTGCAAATATCTGTCATGAGAAATGAAATTATGTGTTGGAGAATGAATGCATTGACCATATATGTTAATCCCTTTGGTTCCACCAAGTATTTTAATGATGTATGTATATTTTAATGTCATATGTTGTAGGAACCCAACTGGGACTGATGACTGAGTTAGAGGTTAACCCTAAGTGGGAGAGCAGGGACCAACCCACACGTATTATTTTGGGTGTTCGATGGTGGTGAATTGATGAGTCCATGATTTGGACTCATTTAGGGCTTTATTTTAATAGATTTAGTGTCCTCACAT
The DNA here is from genome assembly GCA_029007595.1 of Solanum commersonii. NCBI lineage: Eukaryota > Viridiplantae > Streptophyta > Magnoliopsida > Solanales > Solanaceae > Solanum > Solanum commersonii. The sequence continues at coordinate 14,786,271 of JAJTWQ010000002.1, forward strand.
GCATATTTTGTGCCAATAACTGATGTAAATCCTTGATTTTCAGGTATTTGGATTGAGGAACAAAACATGGACAGTAATGAGCAAAAAGGAACAAGGCAGCTAAAAGAATGTAGAAAAGAAGGCATGAGGATCGCCTAAACCATTGGGAGAGTCACCGAATGGCTATGGTCTCACCTAATGTTCCTATGTCCCAAGCCCTGAAGGAGAAAATCAAGTCGGCAATAGGAATGAGCAGTCGATGAGTCACCAAACGGTTCTGTGATGCAGTGCTATATCGCCCAAAGTTACAGAGCTTGAAATTGTTGAAGGCCAAAGCAAAAAGGGGATGGAATTGACCAAAGGGTGGATCGCCAAGTGGATCAGCAATCCTGACTTCTTGCACCGAATGGTCCTTCGAAGCACATTTTTTTGGCGACTATAAATATATTTTTAAATTCTTAGTTTAGTATGAATCAATCTAGCATTCAATAGTTTTCATTATTATTTAGTTTTCAAGTTTGAGAGATGAGAACTGAGTTTAGAAACAATATTTCCTTAGCTTTGAAGATTTCCATTTATGAGAAATTGGAAGTGGGTGTTGAAGATTCTTCATCTTAGACCTTTGTAAAGAAAATATAAATCTTACCCAGTTGATCGAAATACAATTTGGTAACATTTTTACCTTTTTATGATGTCTAGCTAAAACCCCAATTCTTAGGGTCTGATTATGTGATTATGAGTTGATTTAGCTGTTGGGTGTTGTTAATTGATAGTGTAAATGTTGTTTAAAAGTGATTTCATTCAGTAATTGTGGCTTAATCTAGAGGGTTGTAGTTGCAAATGCAACTCTACCTTCATATTTTTGGCTTGCTCGAGAGAGAGGTCTTAAAACCAAGATTATTGATTTGATGGTCTGTGGGTATTGGGTTGTCATGTCTTCAGCTCGAGAGAGTGAAACCTAAACCCTTTTCCACACATTTAGCTTGAGAGAGTGAATAGACTAAAGCATAGGCTGTTCTTAATTGCTACTTATTGGTGTTCTAGAGAAACCAATTTGATTCAAGGTAAATTGTTCAAGAGAAAGTTTATCCCCACTAAAGTCTAGCTTATTCACTAATTTACAACTATTCACTATTAATTGCAATCACTCAATTGTCTACCTTACCTCATAATCCAATCACATCCTAAGAAACTGTCTCTATACTTGCTATTTTCGTGTTATTTGCTGTTGTAGCTCATAGTTGAAACCAAATCCCTCTGATATTTGACACTTGTGTCACCCTTAACTTTAACCATGCTTTTACTCGTAAATGTTTTTAGGTATAATTGACTTGAGCATATGCATGCTTTCCTATTGATTCTCAAATGAGTACCACTCCTTGGGACTCGTCCCCAACTCACTTAGTTGGGTTATATTACTACTTACCGATCATTGACACTTAGTATTGGATGAAGTGTCATGATACGTTAATCATGAATCAAAGATTTTTGAGGTTTTTTGATACTTACTTTTTTTTTATCATAAAGTTGGTATTGATGATATGATAGAAGTACAAAAAAAATTGAACAAAAGATGTTAACAAAAAATCATTAAGAAAAAATTTAAAACTGAATGTAAAAAATATTTTGAACACAATAATAATAATAGTAATAGAAGAAATAAGAACTAAACTGAAAAACTGAATTAAGAAAGGAAAAGAAAGAAGAAAAAAGTATATGTTTTAGAGAAAAAGGAAGAGGGGAAGAAGAACAAGATGTTGGGAACAAGGGGTGAAGGGTTTTGTTTAATAGGTGGGAATTTATAATTTGAGGCGGGTGTATAAATTGGGTCTGATTTGGGGCGGTTAGTAATCGGTGGGTAATGTGTTAGTTTATAAATTATATTAGTTAATTAAATTATAACCAATGGTTGAGCGTCACATATTTAAAAAAATTCTAAACTAATTTAAATCAAAATCCGTTAAAGAAGTGGTCAAATTAATTTGGACCGAAAGGTGGATGACAATGGTAGTTTGGAGCCAATAGGTGGATGATTGGGGAATTTTGGAGCCGAAAGGTGGATGAGGGGTAGTTTTGTACCATTTCCAATACTTCGAGGATACTTTAGGAACTTTTCCGTTGTTCAAATAATGAACCTAACAGAGTTTAGGGTCGATCCCACGAGGAGTAAGGTCTATACTTAGGACAATTGACTTGTTGATTGTACTTTTAATCAGTTATCTTCGTAAAAAGGGATTTTTTTACGCAAAATATTAATTTTTTGATTTTAGTGACAAGTAACCAAGTAAACAAGATTCGCGATTTTGTAAGAACAATATAAGATGAAACTAGGGTGTATGTGTTCCCCACAAGTTCTTAACATAGTAAACTTGATAATAGTAATCATTATCTAGTGTTTGACATGCAAAGACGGAAAGTTGGGTATCTCCCTAGTGATTGGTCATCCAAGTAGGGAATTTCACCATGCAACTTGTTTCACGACCCAAGACTAGACCCCGGATGCAACATGGCGTACTCTACCCTGAAGAGGTCTTATACAAGCCTCATAGCATTCATAACATAAGATACTTATAAATACTACGGAATTTAAAACTTTTCTTTTATAAATCCAACAATCAAAGACATTAAAAGCAAGCGGAAGTTTATCGTCTCACATGGCCATCTAAACAACATACTTGAAACAAAATAGGGTCACGACCCCTTTACAATCGAAAAGACTAACATTGTCTATAACATGAAATAAAATAAACTTCTAAAAGTATTTATCCTCGATCTATAAGGACATACCACTTGTTCTTTGAAGAATATCAATCCAAACACTTGCACTAGAGAGAAGTAATCACTTGCTGGAACCTACACTTGTAGTAAACATAGAAGAAGAATGGGTTAGCACAATTAAGTACTAAGTATGATAGCCATGAAAAACACGGTTTAAACGGACATTTTATTTGAAAGTCATGATAAATGCCATTTTGATAAAACTTCATGAACATACCCATAAGAGGCGTAATATTCAACCACAACCAAAATACAAGTCATTTAACCACATTAGAATATAATCACATATAAACCATTACCTTCACATTAAGCCTTCACCTCAAGTAACCCTCAAGCTATACTTTGTGCAATGAATGGATAGCGTCCCATACCACCATCCACACCAAAGTACCACCTTAAGGTCACCAAAAGTGAACTTATCATTCAACCTTTCCATCCTCACACAATCCTCATACACAAGAGATATAAACATTACATAAGACATATCAACACATAAAGACCATCACCTAGGGCAACTCTAAGTCATACTTGTACAATGTATGAGTAGCATCTCATACTACTATCCACAATAAGTACTCCTTTGAAGCGACCAAAGACAAGGCACATTCATATACAGGAAGTCATGACAAGAAAGTAACTCATGATACAATCCAAGTATAGCATGCATCCTTACATTTAAGCATATAAGAGTCAACATTCTTCATTAACATCATCATAATAGCACATTCATTACACTTGACATTATAAAGGAACACACCACAACCTCTCTCAAAGCCTATTGTTGTACTTCCTTTTTTGCTTGTTGTTTTACTTTTTCAATTTCCTTTTTTCTATCTATTTCTTCATTTTCTTTTGTTATTCTTATCATAGCAGTTAAAATATCTTCTAGTTTTACCGTTTCTTTTTCTAACATTATACTTATATTGTCACCTATTTTCTTATATCTTCTTCCTAGATTAGAAAATATTATCTTTATTTTTAATCCGTCATAGTTTTCATATGTTTTTTCATCCATTGCGTATTCTTCCTTATTCATTTATAGATTGTGTTGAAGTTTATATTCTAAGTTATTTATTTGTATTTCTAGATATAAAATAGTGCATAGATGGCATCCTGATTAACATATCAAGCGGCATTTCTTCCAATACTAAATACCAATGATTGTTCTTCAGTATAATAACCCAACTACGTGAGTTGGGGTCGATCCCACATGGAGTAGTGCTTCCTTCAAATTCAATAATAAAAGTACAATGACAATCTCTTCAATCAAACAATTTTTGTACAATTAATAGTAAAATCTCAAATTCTAGGTTTTAACTACCAATCCAAACTTACACTTCAACACAAGCAATCAAATATTAGAGTAAAACATGGGGAATTGATCACCCAATTATTGAATCTCAACGAAATGGGTAAACATTACTGCTCATAATGGGATAATTTGTTGTGGGTAGGTCGAGCCATATATAAAGTAACTTTCTCTCGAACCATTACCTTTTCTATGTTGAATTGTCTTAAACTTCAACACCGATCGAACGGGACCCAACTCTTTACCCTCATCAAATCCATTCTCTCGAGCTGGATACAAAGGAATGGTCACTTGTTTCACTCTCTCGAGCTGAAACTAAGGAAACCCACTACTAAGGATGCTAAGATTGCCACTTTGGTTCCACACCTCTCTCTCAAGCAAGTGCACAACAATGAAATTGAAACACGAAGGAACATAATTTAATCTCAAAACACAGCAACAACTTAGACCCACTTAAAATTAGCACCATTCTTCCCAATTAACAAATACCCACTAAGTAAATTCAACAATTGGCTTCATGATCAAAACCCCAAGTAAAGGGTTTTAGCCACTCATCTCAAAAATAAGAAGATCAAAATTAATTATCACTCCCATAGTTGGGTGCAAAATGAGAATTATAGATGAAATTCAATTTATAATCTTCTCTCTTAAAAAATTTCTCTCAAAATCTTGCTAAAATCACTCACTAAACCCTTTGGTAGTGTTTTCTCTCTAAGTAATTATTTCCTCACTTTCTGAATAAATTTCTCTCCCTAGCCAAAACTAATTTAAACAAGTCTAAAATGTTACTGCTCAGGACTACTTAGTGAGGTAAGTCGGGTATCACTGACGGATTGGTGAATCGCAGATTGCTCTTCATCTCGTCTTCATTTTTTGCTTTTTCTTGGTTTGGCTACTATGACTTTTGGTTATCTAGGTTGGGATTGCCGAATGACTCCGCGATTCACCCATTATCTTTCCATCTCGCCCATCAGTACTTGCTTGCATCTTCTTTCGTACTTTTGGCGACCTGGTTGTCCTTCGCCAACTAGATCAGCAGTACACCGAATATGGGTTTTGCTCGGTGAATTTACCCCCATTTTAGCTCCAGTATTCTATAACTTTAGGCGGTATCTTGGCGATTCGCTGAATGATATTGGCGATTCACCGAAAGACATCATCGATCATCAGTTCTTTTTTTCTTTATTCCTTAAGCTTTCTTTGTCTCTAACTCCAAATACCTGAAACTCAAGGGTTTTTATTAGCTATTGAGACAACATATGCATTTGAGGACCCTAAGTTAATCAAAATGAGTCCAAATTGTGTACTCATCAACACCCCCAACTCAAAGTTTTGTTTGTCCTCAAGTAAAACTCAAGTTTAGTAGTTCAAAAAGGATGTCTGGAATAGTGCTACACAAGACTCAATCATGAATGCACACAAAAAGTCTCAACTTACTCATGCCAGGATCAATTTTGTACTCAAAGTTTCAAGTTGTGACTCAATATTATCAAAGAATCTTAAGCTCACAATACTTGCGTCAAATGCAAGTTCAAGCTCAACAAAGGTATTTCAATGCCCTCATACAAAAAAAAATGATTCCATATTCACACACAATGGTTCAATCATTTAAAGTTCCGGAATCAAGGTCAACACTCACACTCACAAAGATAAATACAATGTATGATTTTACCCATAGGTTTGCCCTTATTTTCCAATTGACTTTTGCTTCAGCTCATTCAAGATCAAACAGGTCTTTTCAAGGCTTGTAATGGGGCTGAGTGTAAAGGCATGGTCATTTAGGCTTATAGGCTAAAAATCCTCATGAATTGTGATGTGAACAACACCTTCTTTCCTTCTCTTTGTCATTTTCATTCAAGGTCAAAAGTCACCTCTTATTCATCTTCCATGATTCATTGGAAACCTCATTTTCTTTGTATTTCCACAACTTTATTTCAAAACTTTTTTTTTAATCTTTTTTTATATGGAGGGTTTCCATTTTTTCTCAAAACATGGGCATGAGGGACTTCTTTGCCTTTACTTGATTTGCCTTCTCTTTTCACCACACCCCAACTTAGGCTTTTGGCCTAAGTTGGCTATTCAAACAAATGACATATCATGAGGATTATAGGTAATGGATAAGGAGAGCTTACAATGCTACCAAGTTTCTTCCAAGAAAAGTTCAAGGCTCAAAGGATGTTCAAAAGAGGTTCACACACTCACAAGGTAAGCCACAAAAGAGGCATACTTTCAAATTGAGTCACACTTTTTAAAATTGCCTAAGATCATCTTAAGAAATTGCATCACTTAGTCAACAGGACCAACGGGACAAATTCAAGTTGTCATCACATATGGTTCACGATAAGCTCATCGCACAAGGCATTGCCACCCAAGTCAAACAAGACTCCACACATTGGCTGGTATGCAAAGTTCATCACAAGAGACTCGATTCGATAATTTACTAGTCACAACGAGATTTAAAGAGTTCACATATTGTCTATGAGACTTCAATTGGACTCATCTTAGCCGCACATTCATTTTTGTTCGAGTAGAGCACTGTTTAAGTCATAAGTATTGATCAAATCGATACTCAAATTTGCACATGAACGTCCATATTCCACATAAACAATGGGTGGTATTGTCAAAATGAGGAGGAGGTTCACTGAGGACACTGAGAAATCTCCACACCCCAACAAAAATTAGTCAACATTGTCCCTAATGTGGGTAGAGAGCATGTATTTATCGCAAGTAAACTAAATATGAACAATAAATAAAAATTAACGACAACTAAAAATAATTTAGTGTGCAAACAAGTAGAGTAGGGTCACGAGGAATCTTCACTAAATGCCTAATTGGTGATGGAGTGAACTGATCACTGAGTGCTTCTGCGCTGCCCCTAATGTTCTGCAGATCGCCCTTAGTTCCAATAGCTTGCATTCCCAGAGAAGGTAAATCAGCGGAGATATAGTGGATCGCCAATCAACTCGGTGATACGCATAATGAACTTAAAGCATCACCGGTCAATTCTTGTGGAGCATTGTCCTTTTTTATTAGAAAGGGAGAGGAAAATGGAGCCGCCTAAACACATTGGCGATATGCCGACTGGTGAAGGTATCCCGCCGAATGTTCCAGAGTCTCAATCTCAATTTTTTAGATTTATAAAGCGAACCAAGTCATGCTCGCTGAAATAGTTTGGCCACTCGCCAAAAAGACTTTTTTCTCGCTCATGATCCCTACTCTTGCAAAATCAACACACATTATTCAAAATACTAACACTTTGGTTGCCTCCCAAGAAACGTCTTATTTAAAGTCATGACACGATGTGGAAATGCTCTCAAGCATCTTCCAGGTACACCACCTCAATTAAAGAAATCTCATGGCATTCTCCAAAGTATAATTTTAAGCGTTGCCCATTCACCTTAAATGCAGGTCCCTCTTGACCCTAAATTTTTATGGCACCATTGGTGAATACTCTTGTCACTCTAAATGTTCCTGACCATTTGGACTTGAGCTTTCCTAGAAAGAGTCTAAGTCGGGAATTGTATAGTAACACCCAGTCTCCCACTCTAAACTCCCTCATAAGGATTTTAGCATCATGAAATTTCTTCATTTTTTCTTTGTAAAGGGCTGAACTTTCATAAGCTCTGAATCTGAATTCAGCCAATTCGTTTAACTACTCCACTCTGCCCCTTGAGGTCTTTGTCCAATCCAGATTTAAAGCTTTCAATGCCCACAATGCTTTGTGTTCCAACTCAACGGGTAGATGTTAAGATTTACCAAAAACTAGTTGATATGGAGACATCCCAATAGGTGTTTTGTAAGCGGTTTGTTATGCCCATAATTCATCATTGATCTTTCAAGACTAATCGGTTCTGTTGGCATTCACTGTCTTGGTCAGGATGCTTTTGATCTCCTGGTTTGACACTTTAACCTGGCCACTTGTTTGGGGATGATATGGGGTTGCTACTTGGTGTTTAACCCCATACTTGCTTAATGCAGCGGAGAACCACTTGTTGCAAAAGTAGGATCCCCCATCACTAATAATTGCCCTAGGAGTGCCAAATCTCGCAATGATGTAGCGTTTCAGAAATTGGACGATGCTTTTTCCGTTATTGTTTGGAAGTGCAACAACCTCCACCCATTTGGAAACATAATATACATCCACCAAGATATACTTATCTCCAAACGAACTCACAAAGGGGCCCATTAAATCGATTCCCCAAACATCAAATAGTTTCACTTCTAAAATAGAAGTAAGGGGTAACTCGTGCCTTTTAGACACTCCACCTTGCTTCTGACATTGAGCGTATTTCTTTACAAATTCATGTGCATCCTTGTAAAGGGATGACCAATATTATCCACTTTGGAGAACATTAGCAGTTGTGCGCACACCGCTATGGTGGCCTCCAACTGGAGACGCATCACAAGCATGGAGAATTCCTACTGCATCCTCTTTCAGAACACACCTTCTAATGATATGATCTGCACACTCTCAAAAAAAGTATGGTTCATCCCAGAAGTACTTTTTAACGTATGAACCTTTTTCGTTGGTAGAAGTTCAGCTCATCCGGCATTAGTCCGCACATAATGTATTTTGCAAAATTTGCATACCAGGGGTTTTTTTTCAAGAGATATTGCAAACACTTGTTCATCGAGGAAGGAATCGTCTATGTCAACCTCAGGCTCATTGTCATCCTTACCCTCCAACCTTGATAAGTGGTTAGCCACCTGATTTTCGCAACCTCTTCTATCTTTGACCTCAAAGTCAGATCCTTATAATAGTACCACCCACCTTATCCACCTTAGTTTTGCATCCTTCATTGCCATCAAGCAACGAAGTACAACATGATCAGTGTGAACAATCACTTTAGTGCCTAACAAGTATGCCCAAAATTTCTCAAATGCATAAACTACTACAAGTAACTCTTGTACAGTGACGGTATAGTTACGTTGAACACTATTTAGAGTCTTTCTTGCCTAATAAATTAGGTGAAAAAGCTTGTTGCATTTTTTCCCCAATACCACACCCAATGCCGTGCCACTAGCATCACACATCACTTCGAAAGAGTCGGACCAATCAGGGTTGATAATGACCAGGGCGGATACTAATTTTTGTTTCAAGCATCGAAATACCTCCATACAAGTGTTATAAAAAAAAACTTCATTTCCTTCTCCAAGAGTTTGCACAGGGGGTGCGTAATCTTTGAGAAGTCCTTGATGAACCTCCAGTAGAAACCGACATGTCCCAAGAAGCTGCGAACACCCTTCACTAAAATCGGCGAATGTAGTTTCTCAATCACCTTAATTTTGCCTTATCCACTTCCAATCCTTTTTGTGACACCTTGTACCTAAGAACTATGCGTTCCTTCACCATGAAGTGGCATTTCTCCCAATTCAAAACCAGGTTTGTTTCCACGAATCTTTGGAGTACTTGCCCCAAACCAAGCATTCTTCAAATGTAACCCCTAAGACTGAAAAGTCGTCCATGAATACCTCCATAGAGACTTCTACCATGTCCGCAAAAATGGATAATATGCAACGCTGAAATGTCACCAGGGCATTACATATCCCAAATGGCATTATTTTAAACGCAAACGTTCCATAAGGGTAGGTGAAAATGGTTTTCTCTTGGTCTTCCGACATAATAGAGATTTGGTTGTAATCGGAGTACCCATCTAGAAAGCAGTACCATCCCCTTTCTGATATTCGGTCAAGCATTTGGTCCATAAAAGGCATTGGAAATTGATCCTTTTTCAGTCCACAAATTTAGCTTTCGATAATCCATGCATACTCTCCACCCGATCATCGATCTAGTCAGCACAAGCTCCCCCTTTGCATTTGGGACTACAGTGATACCTCCTTTTGTCGGTACACATTGCACTGGGCTTACACATTTGCTATTCTTAAGAGGGTATATCAAACCTGCGTTCAACCACTTGATGATATCCTTTTTTACCACTTCTTGCGTTTGTGGGTTCAATCTCCGTTGATGCTCAACACTAGGCTTACACTCATTATCAAGCTGAATTTTGTGAGGGCAAATACCGGGAGGAATACCCACTATATTAGCGATGGTCCATCCTATAGCTTTTATATGTTTTCGCAATACTTCAAGGAGTAATTTCACCTGCCATTCAAGCAAGTCAGCTACAATGATCACTGGTAAAGTGTTATTTACCCCCAAGAAAGTGTATTGGAGATGAGAGGGAAGAGCTTTCAATTCCAGATTAGGTTGTTGTTCTGTTGATGGCTTTGCGGGAGGACTCTCTCTATTTTTTAGGTCAATATCCAACTTGATTGGAGTCTATGAATACCCTCCTAATCCCGACAAGGCAGCTACAACTTCCTCATATCCCTGAACTTCAGATTCATCATGATTAGCGAGTACAACTTCAAGGGGTTCATTTATACATATAAAATAACTTACACTAGCTACCGCCTCATCAATAACATCATCAGTACACACCACATGAATATCACTTGGGTGCTTTATGGATATACAAATATTAACTGTTACTTCATCTTCGTTCACCCGAAACTTCAATTTTCCACTTTCAACATCTACCAATGCTCTCCCAGTTGCCAAGAATGGTCTTCCCAAGATAATGGGAATTTCTTCATCTATTTCTCAATCTAAAATCACAAAATCAACCGGAAAGATGAACTGATTGGCCTTTACCAAGTTTCCATGAAGTATCCAAACAGGTGTTTGATTATACGGTCTGTCATCAGGAATCTCATTGTGGTTGCTTTTGGTTCACCCAACCCTAGTTGTTTGTATATATCATAGGGCATTAAGTTGATGCTTTCTCCCAAATCTCATAAAGCTTTAGTGAATTGGGGCATGCCTATGGCGCAAGGAATAGTGAATTCCCCGGGATCTTCTCTCTTTTTGATCATCTCCTTAGTCATGATTGCACTACAACTATGGGAAAATTCAATTGTCTTGAAATTCAAACTCCTCTTCTTTGTGACTAACTCTTTCATGAACTTGGCATATCCCAGCATTTCCAATAATGCTTCCACAAGAAGGAGGCCGATTGATAGTGTCTTGAACACTGACAAGAACTTTTTGAACTTCTCATCTTCCTTTTTCCTCTTTAATCGTTGGGGAAATGGTAGAGGTATTTTGGGTAAGGGTTGAATGACTTTTGGAATTTGAACGTGTTGGTCCACTTCCTTTTGTTATTCTTTGGCAATGTTTTGATGAATAAACAACTCTTGTTCCTCCATGCCTTCACCTTCTTCATGTTTTTGAGCATCTTCATTTCCAATCACATTACCTATTGCCAGCTTTCCACTACGAGTAACTATAGTCTGCCCTCTATTTTCCCATTTCACTGTTATATTTGGTTTCAAATGAGCTGATAATAAACTCAATTGTCCTTCGAGTGTCTTGATGGCATCAGCATGAGAGTTCACTTTATTGTTCAGTGATGAAAAGTCATATTTCATCCCTTTCAACAAATCATCCGAACCTTCAATTTTGCCAACTATGCGTGACAACAAGTCATTCACCCAAGGACTGCCTGCACTCCCTTTAGATTTTGGGCTTTCACTTGAGTGAGTATGGTTCTCCTCATAATCATCTTCCCTTCTCCAATAATCATTTTTCTCAGCCCAATCTTGATAATATTTCTTTTGTTCTTCTCCCTTATGATAGTTCCAACCTTAATTTCTGCCTCGCTGTAGATAGCATGGGTGGAAACCTCCTCGTACCTCTTAGAGTTCCAACCTTAACTCTCCCCCATCATTGAGTGACCAAAAGAAGAACTCTCCTCAACTCTAAACACTCCACATGTCCCCTTCATGTGCTCTTGTAGAACTTCCATTTGAGTTAACATCTTTTTGATGTTCTCATCCCTCTCTCCCTTTATCAAGTTGTTCTTGCGTTAATCAAAAATGAAATGGAGAGACCTGATCCTCTTGGGTGTACCGTGCTTGGTTTATCCTAGTCATTTCATCTAGAAGAAACGAAGCTACCTCAAATGGTTGTAACATTATTCCTCCTCGTACCAATTGATCAGCCACTCATTTATTAACCAAATCTAGACTCCAGTAGAAATATTGAAGTAACAAATCATTTGGTAGGCCATGAGTTGGGCATTTAAGTAGGAGCTTCTTGAATCTTACCCACGTTTCATGGATGGGTTCCCCCTCCCGTCGCTTGAAACTTTGAATTTCGTCTCTAAGTTTCATCATCCTTTTTGGAGGAAAGAATCTTGTGTTAAATGCTACAACCAGTTCCTCCCATGATGTGATGGAATTGTTTGGTAACAAGGCAAACCATTTATTAGCTTCTCATGTTAAGGATAGTGGGAATAACCACAACCGAATTGACACTTGAGACACATTTTGGAATGAAAAAGGGCTGCAAACCTCAGTAAAATTTCTCACATGCTCATACGGGTCTTTGTCATCTAGCCCTCAATATATCCCCCTCATTTGGAGAAGTCGAAGACTTGTGCTAGTGACTTCAAACATCACACTCTCATCAGTTTGTGGGATGCAAATTGCACCTATCCCACCCGATTAAGCTAGGTTGTAGACACTATGGATGTCGTCTATACCTTCTCGATGACCTGATCAACTGTCATTCATCTCTTCTTTACTCATGCTCACTTCTACGTAGCCGAACCACTACCTACACGAAGCAACCGAAACTACTTGAACTACAACCAATGAATTTGTAAAGTGTAAAATCTTTAATCAAACAATTCTAAGTAATGCTACTGAAACGACCCAAAAAGTTCTTTAAAATGTGCTTCGGAAGTTACCGAAAGCTTGTTTTAGCTATATCTAAAAATCCATTTCATTTTTCGAAAATCCAACTTCATATTCTTGTTTAGGGGGTCAAATTGAGTGGGAAATGGGTCTCACCCAAATTTTAGAGCAACCGTATCGAAATCCGAAATTTCCAAGTGAAGCCTTTTTCGAGGGTCTACTTTGGAGGGTCATATCTCCTAGCACACAAATAATTTTGGTGGACATAATATATGCATGGAAATCCCTTTGAGTTAGCTACCCAACGCACTTCGTTTCACCACATTCGGAGTTCGGCCGAAGAAGTTATGCTCATTTTCATAAAACCTGTCCGGCCAGAAAATGCAATTTCCAGTAACCAAAGTTACTGTTCACCCACCTCACTGTGTTTGTTCCATTTTTTCCAAAGGGCATATGTTATTTCTTATATAACATTAACTCAATTCCCATCTCTAAAACATTTCCCAAAACACCTCTCCCATACTTAGACACATTTTCTCTCAAAGTTCTCTCAAGAACCCTAATCCAAAACCTTCATCAAGATTGAAGAGACTCTTGCTCCCAAGTTCCAAGCTTCCATTGAAGACACTCTCAAGGCCTTCACAAAAACTCAAGGTATGTGGTGTTGAACTCATGGGTCCTTCCACCCATAGTGCCTAGTCTCTATTCTACTCACTAATTCATGGTTTAATTCATGGTTTAATTCCTGGTTCATAAATTAGTCTTGTTCCTTGTATAAATTTCCTGCACAAGTGAATTTTAAACATGAAGAGTGATTGTTTTGAGCATGTTGTGACTCTAGAACTTGAATCTAAATTCGGAATGGATGTGGAGATTTTTCATGTGGTCTTGTGGGTGTTAAAATGTGTTGTTGTAGGTTGTTCACTAGTTTGGCTATATAATTACTACCCTATTTTCCATGCTCTTTGATTCCAGTATATGCCTTCAAGGTGTTTGAGAAAATGTCCAATTATGGAGAATTGATGAATTGATGCTTTAGGGCTTGAGTTACGAGATGTATGGCATTCCAGAAATGTGTTGATGACAAACTAAGCTTATGTATATGTTCATTCCATACATGAGATTGCATTAGAGCCTAAGGTGAAATTTCCTATATAAAGTGTTGCATGACCATGCCCGGTCCGGGGGAAAAGAACCGGACAACCATGTGAGAGGTTTATATCTCACCACCTAGGATGTTTGGGGTGTGACCAACATCAACCATGTGAGAGGTTTATATCTCGCCACCTAGGATGTTTGGGGTGTGACCAACATCAACCATGTGAGAGGTTTATATCTCGCCACCTAGGATGTTTGGGGTGTGACCAACATCAACCATGTGAGAGGTTTATATCTCGCCACCTAGGATGCTTGGGGTGTGACCAACATCAACCATGTGAGGGGTTTATACCTTGCCACCAGGGTGTCCGGGTGTGAACGGCATCCCCCATCCTAAGTTGGGGTTATAGATTGGTCGGATTATGCACATACATATGATATCTACTATTAATATAGTTTTACTTAAACATGTTTTGACTTCACTTTGATCATGCATCCTCATATTATCATCTATTATGCCTATGGAACTATCTCTTGCATTTCGATTGCGTCCTTGTCTATTGTTGCATTGCACCCCGCATACTTAGTACATTCCAAAGTACTAACGCATATTTTGCCTACATGATGTCACCATGTAGGGACCGGAGCTAATCTTGATCCTTCTCTCCATTCACGTGGCTAGTACGGTGCTTATCCGAGATTGTTGGTGAGTCCTCAATGATTCGAGGGCTACGTTATGTTTCTTACTCTTATGTTTTGAGACCTTAACTTGCCATTGTATTTGACTATGAGGGGAGACGGTAATATGTCATGGCCCCCGTCCTATCTATGTATGTAGAGGTGTACGTTGGACAAGTATTTTGTAAATGAGCTTGACTCTTATTCTATGATGTTATTTTGAAATGGTTGCCCTTAGTCCCTATTTCCCGTTATTTAATGTTGAATATACTTCCACGATCGATGAAATGTGATGACAAGTTTGAGAGGCTTGTTTGGGGTTCCTTCGGGTTCCCCATTCGCCATGTCACGTCTAGGCCCTAGGCTTGGGTCGTGACATGCTTGGTATCAGAGCACTAGGTTGTTAAATCCTCGGAGTCCAACACACCGCGTTGAGTAGAGTCCTAATCATGGTTGTGAAGCGCGCCACAACTATGAATGGGAGGCTACAAAACGTTTTAGGAAAGGTTTCCCTTCTTTATGTTCTATGTCGTGCTTAGAGTGTAATAAGGTGATTCCTCCCTAACGCTTGTTCTTTGGATTGCTAGATCATCATGCCAAACATGAGGGGAAGACGGGCCCGATCAGCGGAAGAGCCACCCACCAATGGTGAGCTCCGTGATGCACTCACCATGCTTGCACAAGTGGTATCTAACCAAGTGCAACAAGGAGCCCAAGCTCCTCGAGCTACCACCCCGGAGGAAAGGGTGAGAGATTTCATGAGGATGAACCCTCCGGTCTTCCATGGTTCAAAGATGGATGAGGACCCTCAAGAGTTCATCGATGAGGTATGCAAAATCTTGACCATTATGGGTGTTGGTGCTTGTGAGAAGGCGGAGTTGGCGGCCTACCAACTCAAGGGGGTAGCTCAAATTTGGTTTGATCAATGGAAGGGTGAGAAAGGTAATGGCTATGTGGTGTTGTGGGAGGAGTTTAAACTTGCTTTCCTTAATAGGTTCTTCCCTCTTGAGCTTAGGAAGGCAAAGTTGGTGGAGTTCATGAACTTGAAGCAAGGAGCTATGAGTGTGAGGGAGTATGCCCTCAAATTTGTCCAACTCTCCAAGTATGCACCTCACTTGGTGGCCGACTCTAGGTCGAGGATGAACAAATTTATGATGGGTGTATCCGACTTGGTTAGTGAGGAGTGTCGGGCCGCTATGCTCATTGGAGATATGGACTTGTCTCGGATGATGACTTAGGCCGAGCACATGGGGGGGAGAAATTGAGAAAGAGAAGGGGGCACGAGGCCAAGAGGGCCCGATTGGAGAATAGGTTCCCTAAGGGTGCTAGATTTCATCAAGGCCGAGGAAACCCTCATGTCAACCGGGGATTTGCTATCAATGTTCCTAGACCTCAAGGAGGAGGTGAAGTGGATTCTATGGATGTATGCCCTAGGTGTGGGAGGAAGCATGGTGGTCCTTGTATGAAGGGTTCGGGTGCTTGCTTTGAATGTGGAGAAGTGGGTCACAAGAGGTTTGAGTGTCCCAAGATCCGCAACACGGTCCGAAATGCTAACACTACTCCTTTGGGTAGAGGTGCTTCTCAAAGTGGTGCCCCAAGGCACAGTCGATTTTATGCTTTGCATGGTAGACAAGGTGTTAATGAGACTCCCGATGTGGTGACCGGTATGTTGCAAATCTTTGATCTTGATGTTTATACTTTGATTGATCCGGGTGCCACCCTTTCCTTTGTTACCCCCTTAGTTGCTAGAAAATTTCACGTCGAGTCGGAATTGTTGCATGAGTCATATGAAGTATCTACTCCCATTGGTGTCTCTATTGTTGCTAGAAAAGTGTATAGAAATTGTCCGGTTTGCATATTGAATAATTTGTTGCCTTGTGATCTTGTTGAGTTGAATATGGTGGATTTTGATGTTATTCTTGGGATGGATTGGTTGCATGCATATTATGCTTCTATTGATTGTAGGACTCGTAAAGTCAAGTTTCGATTTTCTAACGAACCCGTCCTTGAGTGGGAGAGTCGGGATGTTGTGGTGAAGGGGAAATTTATTTCTTGCATTAAAGCCCATAGGTTGATTTCCAAAGGGTGCTTGTACCATATTGTGAGAGTCAATGATGTGGAGTCTAAAGTCCCTCCTATTGAGTCTATTTCGGTCGTTAATGAGTTTCTAGATGTCTTCCCAAAAGACCTTCCCGGTGTCCCTCCCGAAAGGGAGATAGGTTTTGGTATAGACCTCCTTCCCGATACTCAACCTATTTCTATTCCTCCTTACCGTATGGCCCCGGCGGAGTTGAAAGAGTTGAAAGAGCAATTGAAAGATTTGTTAGAGAAGGGGTTTATTAGACCTAGTCATTCTCCATGGGGTGCTCTGGTTTTGTTTGTGAAGAAGAAAGATGGGTCTCTTAGAATGTGTATTGATTATCGACAACTTAATAGGGTCACCGTCAAGAATAGGTATCCTCTTCCAAGGATTGACGATTTATTTGACCAATTGCATGGGGCTAGTCACTTCTCTAAGATTGATCTTCGATTCGGGTATCATCAAGTGAAGGTGAGGGAGTGTGATATTCCTAAGACGGCCTTTCGTACTAGGTATGGGCACTATGAGTTTGTGGTGATGTCTTTCGGGTTGACTAATGCTCCGGCTATCTTTATGGATTTGATGAATAGGGTCTTCAAACCCTACCTTGATTCTTTTGTGGTGCTGTTTATAGATGACATCTTGATCTATTCTCGGGGTGAGGAAGAGCACATGGGTCACTTGAGGGTTGTACTCCAAAGATTGAGGGAAGAGAAGTTGTACGCTAAATATGAAAAGTGTGAGTTTTGGTTGAAGGAAGTTGCTTTCTTAGGCCATGTAGTGTCGGGGGATGGTATTAAGGTGGATCCTAAGAAGACCGATGTTATTAGGAATTGGCCTAGACCTTTGACCCCGTCGAATATAAGGAATTTCTTGGGTTTAGCGGGTTATTATAGGAGATTTGTGGAAGGGTTTTCTTCTCTTGCTTCTCCTATGACTAAGTTGACTCAAAAGAAGGCTAAATTTGTGTGGTCGGATGAGTGTGAGGAAAGCTTCCAAACTTTGAAAGAAAGGCTTGTGTCCACTCCTATTTTGTCACTTCCGGATGGGTTAGAAGGTTTTGTTGTTTATTGTGATGCTTCCCATATTGGTTTGGGTTGTGTGTTGATGCAAAGTGGTAAGGTTATAGCCTATGCTTCTAGGCAACTTAAGGTTCATGAAAAGAATTACCCAACCCATGATCTTGAATTGGCCACCGTGGTTTTTTCTTTGAAGATTTGGCGTCACTATTTGTATGGGGTGCATGTTGATATCTTCACCGACCATAAGAGTCTCCAATATGTGTTCACGCAAAAAGATCTTAACTTGAGACAAAGGAAGTGGTTAGAATTCCTTAAGGATTATGATATGAGTGTTCACTATCATCCGGGGAAAGCTAATGTGGTGGCGGATGCATTAAGTAGAGTGTCCATGGGTAGCTTGGCTCATGTGGAGGAAGGTAGTAAAGAGTTGGCTAAGGAGGTCCATCGGTTGGCCAAATTGGGAGTTAGGTTAGAAGGGGTGGATAGTGGAGGAGTAGTTGTTGTTGATGGTTCAAGGTCTTCCTTGGTTGATGAGGTGATAGCCAAGCAAGATCTTGATCCTTCTTTGGTGGAATTAAAGGCTTCGGTGAGTAGTGGTAAGGTGGAGGTTTTCTCCCAAGGGGGAAATGGTGCCCTTAGGTACCAAGGTAGATTATGTGTTCCTTGTGTGGATGGTGTGAGGGAAAGAATCCTTGATGAGGCTCATAATTCTTTTTATTCTATTCATCCGGGGTCAACAAAGATGTATAGAGACTTGAGGGATGTGTATTGGTGGGGCGGTATGAAGAAGGACATTGCAAAATTTGTTTCGGGTTGCCGTAGTTGTCAACAAGTCAAGGCCGAACATCAAAGGCCGGGTGGCCTAACTCAAGACATTGAGATACCTACTTGGAAGTGGGAAGAAATCAACATGGATTTTGTAGTGGGCTTGCCTAAGACTAGAAGAGGTTTTGATTCGGTTTGGGTGGTGGTTGATCGGATGACAAAGTCGGCTCATTTCCTACCGGTTAAAACTACTTACGGGACTGAAGAGTATGCCAAGTTGTACATTCATGAATTGGTAAGGTTGCATGGGATTCCCTTGTCTATCATCTCTGATCGTGGTGCCCAATTCACTTCTCACTTTTGGAAATCTTTCCAAAGGGGTCTTGGTACAAAGGTAAAGCTTAGCATGGCCTTCCACCCTCAAACGGATGGTCAGGCCGAAAGAACAATTCAAACCTTGGAGGATATGCTTAGAGCTTGTGTCTTGGAGTTGAAAGGTAGTTGGGATGATCATCTTCCTTTGATTGAGTTTGCATACAACAATAGTTATCATTCTAGTATCGATATGGCTCCTTTTGAGGCACTTTATGGTAGACGGTGTAGGTCACCGGTTGGGTGGTTTGAAGTTGGAGAGGTGGCCTTGTTGGGTCTGGATCTGGTCATGGATGCTCTTGAGAAGGTAAGGATGATTAGGGAGAGGTTGAAAACAACTCAAAGTCGTCAAAAGTCTTATGCCGATGTGAGGAGAAGGGATCTTGAATTCAAAGTGGGTGATTGGGTTTATTTGAAAGTTTCTCCAATGAAAGGTGTGGTTCGTTTTGGTAAGAAGGGGAAGTTAAGTCCTAGGTATGTCGGTCCTTACGAGGTAATAAGAAGGGTTGGTAAAGTAGCCTATGAGTTGGGGTTGCCCAAGGAGATGGAATTAGTTCATCCGGTATTCCATGTATCGATGTTGAGGAAATGTGTTGGTGATCCTAACGCTATTGTACCTCTTAAGGTTGTAGGTGTTGTAGAAGATAATTTGACGTATGAAGAAGTCCCGGTTCAGATCTTAGATAGACAAGTTAAGAGGTTGAGGAACAAAGAAGTGGCCTCCGTTAAGGTGCTTTGGAGAAATCAACAAGTGGAGAGTGCTACTTGGGAGGCCGAAGCGGACATGCAAAGACGTTATCCTTATTTATTCAACTCCACTCAAGCCTAAGGTATTAAATCAAGTCCTTTGTACTCCATTAAGTCTTACATTTCAGCCCCTAAATCATTCATGTGCATATATGTTTAAATTGATGAGTTATGGATGCTTTACACTAAATTTTGAAATCTTGAAGTGATGTTTAAATAAAAATTTTGCATTCATGTTGGAGCTGATATGTTCTTACTAAGTCTTTCCTTGTACGTCTCTTCCACATTCGGGGACGAAGGTTCCCAAGGGGGAGATATTGAAACGACCCAAAAAGTTTTTAAAAATGTGCTTCGGAAGTTACCGGAAGCTTGTTTTAGCTATATCTAAAAATCCATTTCGTTTTTTGAAAATCAAACTTCATATTCTTGTTTAGGGGGTCAAATTGAGTGGGAAATGGGTCTCACCCAAATTTTAGAGCAACCGTATCGAAATCCGAAATTTCCAAGTAAAACCTTTTTCGAGGGTCTACTTTGGAGGGTCATATCTCCTAGCACACAAATAATTTTGGTGGACATAATATATGCATGGAAATCCCTTTGAGTTAGCTACCCAACGCACTTCGTTTCACCACATTCGGAGTTCGGACGAAGAAGTTATGCCCATTTTCATAAAACCTGTCCAGCCAGAAAATGCAATTTCCAGTAACCAAAGTTACTGTTCACCCGCCTCACTTTTTTTTTCTAAGTGTTTGTTCCGTTTTTTCCAAAGGGCATATGTTATTTCCTATATAACATTAACTCAATTCCCATCTCTAAAACATTTCCCAAAATACCTCTCCTATACTTAGACACATTTTCTCTCAAAGTTCTCTCAAGAACCCTAATCCAAAACCTTCATCAAGATTGAAGAGACTCTTGCTCCCAAGTTCCAAGCTTCCATTGAAGACACTCTCAAGGCCTTCACAAAAACTCAAGGTATGTGGTGTTGAACTCATGGGTCCTTCCACCCATAGTGCCTAGTCTCTATTCTACTCACTAATTCATGGTTTAATTCATGGTTTAATTCTGGTTCATAAATTAGTCTTGTTCCTTGTATAAATTTCCTGCACAAGTGAATTTTAAACATGAAGAGTGATTGTTTTGAGCATGTTGTGACTCTATAACTTGAATCTAAATTCGGAATGGATGTGGAGATTTTTCATGTGGTCTTGTGGATGTTAAAATGTGTTGTTGTAGGTTGTTTACTGGTTTGACTGCATAATTACTACCCTATTTTCCATGCTCTTTGATCCCATTACATGCCTTCAAGGTGTTTGATAAAATGTCCAATTATGGAGAATTGATGAATTGATGCTTTAGGGCTTGAGTTACGAGATGTATGGCATTCCAGAAATGTGTTGATGACAAACTAAGCTTATGTATATGTTCATTCCATACATGAGATTGCATTAGAGCCTAAGGTGAATTTCCTATATAAAGTGTTGCATGACCATGCCCGGTCCGGGGAAAAGAACCAGGACAACCATGTGAGAGGTTTATATCTCACCACCTAGGATGTTTGGGGTGTGACCAACATCAACCATGTGAGAGGTTTATATCTCGCCACCTAGGATGTTTGGGGTGTGACCAACATCAACCATGTGAGAGGTTTATATCTCGCCACCTAGGAAGTTTGGGGTGTGACCAACATCAACCATGTGAGAGGTTTATATCTCGCCACCTAGGATGCTTGGGGTGTGACCAACATCAACCATGTGAGGGGTTTATACCTTGCCACCAGGGTATCCGGGTGTGAACGGCATCCCCCATCCTAAGTTGGGGTTACAGATTGGTCGGATTATGCACACACAGATGATATCTACTATTAATATAGTTTTACTTAAACATGTTTTGACTTCACTTTGATCATGCATCCTCATATTATCATCTATTATGCCTATGGAACTATCTCTTGCATTTCGATTGCGTCCTTGTCTATTGTTACATTGCACCCCGCATACTTAGTACATTCCAAAGTACTAACGCATATTTTGCCTACATGATGTCACCATGTAGGGACCGGAGCTAATCTTGATCCTTCTCTCCATTCACGTGGCTAGTACGGTGCTTATCCGAGATTGTTGGTGAGTCCTCAATGATTCGAGGGCTACGTTATGTTTCTTACTCTTATGTTTTGAGACTTTAGCTTGCCATTGTATTTTGACTATGAGGGGAGCCGGTAATATGTCATGGCCCCCGTCCTATTTATGTATGTAGAGGTGTACCTTAGTCCCTATTTCCCGTTATTTAATGTTGAATATACTTCCGCGACCGATGAAGTGTGATGACAAGTTTGAGAGGCTTGTTTGGGGTTCCTTCGGGTTCCCCATTCGCCATGTCACGTCTAGGCCCTAGGCTTGGGTCATGACAGCTACTCCCCGGCTGAGGCACCATTTTGATTAACGTATCAAGCGGCATTTCATCCAATACTAAATGCCAATGATCGTTCTTCAGTATAATAACCCAACTACGTGAGTTGGCATCGATCCCTTCGGGAGTACTGTTTCCTTCGAATTCAATAATAAAAGCACAATGACAATCTCTTCAATCAAACAATTTTTGCACAATTAATATTCAAATCTCAAATTCTGGGTTATAACTACCAATCCAAACTTACACTTCAACATAAGCACTCAAGTATTAGAGTAAAACTTGGGGAATTGGTCAGTCAATTATTGAATCTCAACGAAATAGGTAAGCATTACTGCTCATAATGGGATAATTTTTTGTTGATAGGTCGAGCCATATATAAAGTAACTTTCTCTCGAACTATTACCTTTTTTATGTTGAATTCTCTCGAACTTCAACACCGATCGAACAAGACCCATCACTTTACCCTCATCAAATCCACTCTCTTGAGCTGGATACAAAGGAAGGGTCAGTTGTTTCACTCTCTTGAGCTGAAACTAATGAAACCCACTACTAAGGATGCTAAGATTGCCACTTTGGTTCCACACCTCTCTCTCGAGTAAGTGTACAACACTGAAATTTATACACGAAGGAACACAATTAAATCTCAAAACACAACAACAACTTAGACCCACTTAAAATTAGCACCATTCTTCCCAATTAACAAACATCCACTAAGTAAATTCAACAATTGGCTTCATGATCAAAACCTCAAGTAAAGGGTTTTAGACACTCATCTCAAAAATAAGAAGATCAAAATTAATTATCACTCCCATAGTTGGGTGCAAAATGAGAATTATAAATGAAATTCAATTGATAATCTTCTCTCTTACAAAATTTCTCTCAAAATCATGCTAAAATCACTCACTCTCTCAAATTCAATTGGTAGTGTTTTCTCTCTAAGGAATTCTTTCCTCACTTTTTGATGAATTTCTCTCTCTAGCAAAAACTAATTTAAACAAGTCTAAAATGTTACTGCTCAGGACTACTCGGTGAAGTAAGTTGGGTATCGCTAATGGATCGGCGAATCGCCAATTGCTCTTCATCTCGACTTCATCTTTCACTTTTTCTTGGTTCGGCTACTGTGACTTTAGGAGATCTAGGTCGGGATCACTGAATGACTCAGCGATTCACCCATTATCCTTCCATCTCGCCCACCAGCACTTGGTTGCATCTTCTTTCGTACTTTTGGCGACCTAGTTGTACTTCACTGACTAGATCGGCGAAACGCCGAATATGGTTGCTACTCGCCAAATTTTCCCCCATTTTAGCTCCAGCATTCTGTAACTTTAGGCGGTATCTTGGCGATTTGGCTATTTGCCGAACGACATCATTTTTCATCAGACCTTCTTTTCTTCATTCTTTACGATTTCTTTGTTTCTTTTTGCCCAATAGTGTCCATTCTACGTCTCTAACTCTAAATACCTGAAACTCAAGAGTTTTAATCAGCTATTATGACAAAATATGCATATGAGGATAATAAATTAATCAAAATGAAGCCCTAAATGAATCCTAATCATGGACTCATCACGTCCCATACCACCACCCACACTAAGTAGTGCATTCTTAAGAAGCCATAGTTCATTAACATTCTTTGTGGGGGTAAGCCTTAACTGGCATAGACCATGTAAGCAATTCATGGAATTCCAGTGTCACCATCACCGGATAAGGGATTCCTATTTTTTCTAAGGTAGGACCATTGTTTTTTAGCTTAAGTGGATCCACTAGCTAGACCTATGTGGGCACATAGTTATGGGATAGGGAGATTGCTACTAGATACCCCGCCTCAACTCACAGATGAGCATCCATCTCAAGAGGTTGCTACTAGATACCCCGCCTCAACTCACGGATGAGCTTCCACCCCAATTCATATTTACTCGGTGCTTAGCATTATTCCCCATGGAGTACTTGACATTCATTCCATTAATTCGTTATCGAATAAGAGATTGTTACTAGATACCCTACCTCAACTCATGGATGCCTATCCATCTCAAACCTAACATTCATTCATTGAAAAGCTCATAGATTCAAAGATGATAATAGCCTTTCACCTAAGAATCCCCTTATTGTGAGAAAGTCCTTTCACAACAAGTCATTATCATTCATTAGAGTACAATTGAGATTAGCCTTTCAAATAGTACTTCATCTTTAACATAAATCATAGAACTTAATTCATTATTCATTCATGAGTGTGTGTGAGTGTGAGAATAACCTTTCACATATAGCATCATCATTCACAATACAAATACATTCTAAACATGATCACATTAACTTTATTAGATTCAAATTCATATACAAGACATTATGATAATAACTCAATTCCTTATACTATGCCCTTCAAGGCCATGAGTCTCCAATCACCACCACACCAACAATTTACTACTATTAAGGCATGCATAATGATACAATTCAATAACCCTAAGCAATTTAGCCATATTCCATTCGTAAGCTTTCATAATCATCAAACCCACTTCATAAAGGAACAATTTAGGAAATTGAGAAAATTCATGGGTTCATAGAGTATTTTCATCATAAATCATCAATTAAACACTAATACAATCATAATATGTCATTAGAAACCATTTGAAAATGTTTGATAAAAGAACCCATGAGATTGAGTAAAACCCAAGGTTTTTTATTCTTGAAACCACCTTTGGAATTGACTCCTTTAATGAAAAGTTAAACAAGGATGAAGACTATCATACCTTCGTATTGAATCCCTACAAAATTTGAGGAAGAAAACAGCTTGAATCCACAAACCCTAGGTTCAATGGCTCTCTTCTTCTTCTTGAGTCTTAGAGAGAGAAATCTTTCAGAGTAGATGGGTCTTTTTTTAATTCTATTTGGAGTGACTTAATTGAAAGAATTCAAGTAAAAAAAGGTTATATAGTTACTATGAAAGGAATAGAATAACGAGGACCCAACCTGGAAAAGACCTAAGGACCCACAAAGTTAAAACATAAAATTCTCCACCCTACTCGACTAAGCTAGCCATTTGGGCCACATGGCTCGCCAAGGACACTAGGCGACTCGCCAAGTGCACATTTGGCTCGCCCATTTTTCCAGTAGGCTCACAAAATGGGTTGTTCACTAGTCGATCTATGGGGCTAATGGGTGATTCACCCACCTTGTTGGCGAGCTACCACTTAGCTCGCCCTTTGTTCCAGAACCCAGGCCTAAGGGACATCCCACTAGGCGACCCTAAGTGCACTTTGGCGCATCACCAAGTCACTTAGGCAATCAAGTAGTCTCCATCACCAAAATTTCCATCAAAGAACAAGGTTTCTTTCACTCTATCTTGCTAGCATAGGTCCTTACTTGCACCCTAGACTTCTTCCTTGCTCAATTAAGTTCTAAAACAGCCTAGACATCCACTTAAGGCTACATTAGCCCACATGATGAGGCTCTAGTTCAACCTATCATTTTGCGAGTCGTTAAATTATCCCCCACTTAGGAACATTCGTCCTCGTATGATACTTAAAACACATTAAGGGTTAACAACTCAAGACTTGCAGCCCATCATGCATGCAACATCATAAACAATGCACAAAACTAGGAGGAAACAACAACTTCATATCAATAAGCTCAATGCAACAGAAGAAGTAGGAACTACATCCACAAACTCATTATGCACAAAACATCAGCATTTCTTATTTTGTTGGAGGAATTTCCTTCTCCAACTCACATCATGCTCTTAACAACATCATTAAGCACATTATGCAATTTTTTCATAAAAACACATTTAGGCATGTTCAACATTTAACCTCATGAAGCATATAGACAACTCATACTAAATGCATATTAACAAGAGGAACATATCCATGAAAACACATTTTCACATTCAAACATAAATTGATTAAGAACGTGCATAACATAAGGAGACAATGGAAACACATATTCACACATGACTCCAAAACATGAAACAAGCTACAAGGAACTCTTGGTCGCAAGTTGAATAAGAATAGAAGGAAAGAGATAAGGATATCAAAATTCTCAACAACCTTACTATTCAACATACTATCCCCCACTTAGGAGAAAACCCAACTAATGCTAATATGAAAAACAACATAAGAACCTCAATACAACATTCACAACCAAAAGGAACTATTACTTACCGGTACCTTCATTCGGATTAGATCATTTGTCCTTGTTAGCTTGAAGAGTATAGAAATGGTTCCACTTTGGAACATCAAGATCCGGGCATTTAAGAGAAGCTTGTTTGGTCTCTCTTCCTTTTGCTGAGAGTGTTGGGCAGTCTCTTATCTTATGACCCTTCTTTCCACACCCAAAGCACCCATCCGTGTCGGCAAGACACTCACCCAAATATTGCTTTCCACACTTGGCACACCTAGATCTTTCGAAAGAAGAACCACTTCCTTTCCCTCCTTGTGAATTAGGGTTAGACACCCTATCCTTGTTCACCATTGAAGAATCTTGGTTAGAGGACCTCTTTTTGAACCTTGGTTGGTTTTGTTCATCGGCCCTAGACCTTTTCATCTCTCTACTTTTCCTCTCAAGTTTGGACAACTCAATAGATTGAGCATACGATATGAGTCTAGAAATGTTCATGTCATCATAAAGCATCACCATACGGCACTTTTCCTTAACTAGGTCGGATACACCGGTCACAAAGCGACTCATCTCATCCCTAGGGTTGGACACCGAAGATGGAGTATACTTAGACAATAGGGTAAATTTCATGGAATACTACTCCACACTCATGCTACCTTGTCTAAGGTTTTTAAACTCCTCCACCTCATATTCCCTCTTCTCACAGGGAAAGTACCTACCAATGAAAGCTTCCTTAAACTCTTCCCATTCTATAGGACCCGCTCCTATAGGCCTATTGCTTTTCCATTGAGTGAACCAAACATGGGCAACATAATTCATTTGATAGGAAACTAGTTCCGCTTTTTCTCTAGAAGTTACCCCCATAGCATTGACTATCTGATACACCTTATCCAAAAACTCTTGGGTATCCTTTGTCACCTTATAACCAAGAAAAACAGGAGGATTCATCCTCACAAAGTCCCTCAACTTAGAAGCCATAGTACTCTCATTAGCATTCACTCAAGGTCCTACATCTCTATTAACTTGGGACGTCATAGTTTGGACTAAGGTTATAAAAGCCGACCTAATCTCTTCATTGTTCATGTCTAGAGCATTAACCAAAACTTGATTGCCTTAAGGAACTTGCCCACCTTGAGGACCTTGGGGAGGAACTCCCTCATTCACATTCTTCTCTTCCACTCTTCTTGCGGGCTTCCTTCTTGTATTCATATCCTATAAACACAAGAGAAGGATTAGGAAAAGGACACTTATAGAGCTAAACTCTAAGGCAAGACTTCAAGAATATGAAAGAAGTGTAACTTCGTAACGCCTTATAGCCTCTCGCTCATAGATGTGTCATGACTACATCGATGAACAAGACTCTACTAGACGTGGCTTGTGAGACATCAATCCTAAGACCATTACCAAAACCTTGTGCTCTAATACCATATTTGTCATGACCCGAGACTAAACCCTGGATGTAACACGGCGTACTCGACCCGAAGGGGTCTTATACAAGCCTCAAAGCATTTATAACATAAGATACTTTAAAATAGTGTGAAATTTAAAAAAATTCGTATATAAATCCAACAATCAAAGACATTAAAAGCAAGCGGAAGTCTATCATCTCACATGGCCATCTAAACAACATACTTGAAACAAAATAGGGTCACAGCCCCTTTACAATCGAAAAGACTAAAATTGTCTATTACATGAAATAAAAGAAACTTCTAAAACTATTTTTCCTTGATTTATGAGGACATACCACTTGATCTTGGAAGAATAAAAATCCAAGCACTTGCACTAGAGAGAAGCAATTACTTGCCGGAACCTACACTTGTAGTAAACATAGAAGAAAAATGGGTTAGCACAATTAAGTACTAAGTATGATAGCCATGCAAAAACATGCTTGAAATGGACATTTTATTTGAAAGTCATGATATATGACATTTTGATAAAACTTCATGAACATAAGCATAAGAGGCATAATATTCAACCACAACCAACATACAAGTCATTTAACCATATTAGACATAATCACATATAAACCATTACCTTTAGATTAAGCCTTCACCTCAAGTAACCCTCAATCTATAATTTGTGAAATGTATGGATAGCGTCCCATACCACCATCCACACCAATGTACCACCTTAAGGTCACCAAAAGTTAACTTATCATTCAAACTTTCCATCCTTACACAATCCTCATATATAAGAAATATAAACATTACATAAGTCATATCAACACATAAAGACCATCACCTAGGGAAACTCTAAGTCATACTTGTGCAATGTATGAGTAGCATCCCATACTACTACTCACACTAAGTACTCCTTTGAAGCCACCAAAAACAAGGCACATTCATATACAATAAGTCATGACAAGGAAGTAACTCATGATACAATCCAAGTATAGCATGCATTTTTACATTTAAGCATATAAGAGTCAACATTCTTCATTAACATAATCATAAGAGCTCATTCATTACACTTAACATTATAAAGGAACACACCATAACCTCTCTCAAAGCCTACTTGTGCAATGCATAGATGGCGTCCCATACCACCACCCACACTAAGTAGTGCATTCTTAAGAAGCCATAGTTCATTAACATTCTTTGTGGGGGTAAGCCTTAATTGACATAGACCATGTAAGCAATTCATGGAATCCTGGTGTCACCATCACCGGATAAGGGATTCCTACTTTTCTAAGGTAGGACCATTGTTTTGTAGCTTAAGTGGATCCACTAGCTAGACCTATGTGCGCACAGAGTTATGGGATAGGCAAATTGCTACTAGATACTCTGCCTCAACTCACAGATGAGCATCAATCTCAAGAGGTTGCTACTAGATACCCCGCCTCAACTCACGAATGAGCTTCCACCCCAATTCATATTTACTCGGTGCTTAGCATTATTCGTACTTGAAATTCAATACATTAGTTCATTATGGGATAAGAGATTGTTACCAGATACCCCGCCTCAACTCATTGATGAGTATCAATCTTAAACCCAACATTCATTCATTTGAAAGCTCATAGATTTAATGATGAGAATAGCCTTACACCTAAGAATTCCCTTATTATGAGAAATTCCTTTCACAACAAGTCATTATCATTTATTAGAGTACAATTGAGATTAGCCTTTCAAATAGTACTTCATCATTAAAGTAAATCATAGAACTTCATTCATTATGCATTCATGAGTGTGTGTGAGTATGTGAGAATAACCTTTCACATATAGTATCATCATTCACAACACAATTACATTATAAACATGATCACATTAACTTTATTAGATTCACATTCATATACAAGACATCATGATAATAACTCAATTCCTCATACTATGCCCTTCAAGGCCATGAGTCTCCAATCACCAACACACCAACAATTTACTACAATTAAGGCATGCATAATGATGCGATTCAATAACCCCAAGCAATTTAGACATATTCCATTCATAAGTTTTCATAATCATCAAACCCACTTCATAAAGGCACAATTTAGGAAATTGAGAAAATTCATGGGTTCATAGAGTATTTTCATCATAAATCATCAATTAAACACTAATACAATCATAATATGTCATTAGGCACCATTTGAAAATGTTTTATGAAAGAACCCATGAGATTGAATAAAATCCAAGGTTTTTGATTCTTGAAATCACCTTTGGAATTGACTCCTTAAATGAAAAGTTAAACAAGGATGAAGACTACCATACCTTGCTATTGAATCCCCATGAAATTTGGGGAAGAAAACACCCTGAATCCACAAACCCTAGCTTCAATGGCTCTCTTCTTCTTCTTGAGAGTAGATGGGTCTTCTTTTAAATCTATTTGGAGTGACTTAATTGAAAGAATTCAAGTAAAAAAGGGTTATATAGTTACTAGGAAAGGAATAGAATAATGAGGACCCAACTTTGGAAAAGAACTAAGGACCCACACAGTTAAACCTTAAAATGCTGCACCCTACCCGACTACGCTGGCCCTTTGGACCTCATGGCTCACCAAGGACACTAGGCGACTCGCCAAGTGAAACCTTGGCTCGCCCAATTTTCAAGTATGCTCGCAAAATGGGAATTTTACTAAGCGATCTAAGGGGCTAATGGGAGATTCACCAACCTGGTTGGTGAGCTACGGCTTAGCTCACCCTTTGTTCTAGAACCTAGGCCTAAGGGACATCCCACTAGGCGACCCCAAGTGCACTTTGGTGCATCACCAAGTCACTTGGGCAATCAAGTAGTCCGCATCGCCAAAAGGTTCATCAATGAACAATGTTTCTTTCACTCTATTTTTCTAGCATAGGTCCTTACTTGCACCCTAGACTTCTTCCTTGCTCAATTAACTTCTAAAACAACCTAGACATCTACTTAAGGTTACACTAACCCACAAGATGAGGCTCTAGTTCAACCTATCATTTTGCGAGTCTTTACAACTTGGTCAGTCTATGAGTCTATGCTTTACTAACCCTTACATTTGACCCCAGATTAGCCCTTTGCATCTTTAGGTTAGGTTATTCAATACCGAATTATCAATGCTAAATCTCCATTATTTAATATTTCTTCCCATTCATTACTTCCTTGGTCGGGAAAGTAGGAATAAGGCGAGTTCTGATATTGGCCACCATTAAAAAGAAATCAATACGAAGAGAATAACAATACATGTATAAACACTATTCAAGAATTACTTAAATATTAGGTCTACTTTGTTAATTACTCATGGTTCCTACACTCCTAGTTGTGGATTACTTTGGTTATCACATTTCATAATATGTTTGATACAATAAATCATGAACTTACAATTAGAGTAGATGAACTCCAGAATTTTGAATTGACAAACAAAAAGCAATATTATAAACAACCACTTCACGAATGCACAAAGTGTTTACGAGATAATTCTCAAAGACAAAAATAAAAATATCAAATTTTCTTTCTCTTAAAAATGAAAATTACAACTAATATTTATAGACATCAAATCCTAAATAAAGTAGGAAAAGGAAATCTAGGAAAATTCAGCTAGGCAGTCAATCCTAGGGTTCATAGGAACCTTCCATTAAACAACAACTTCAACTCTTTCTGCTAAACTTTTCTATGGGTATGTTCTACGACCCGTCCTGGCAAACCATCATTCAGGTACTGGACCTCTAAATCTTTTAATATTTGTTCGACTCGTAGAAGTTCCTACGTCTTGCATTTTCTTCCATTAGTTTACACTTATCTCCAAAAATTGACTCTTCAAACCACAACTCATTCCTATGGCTCGTAGAAAATCCTATGGCTAGTAGGTTGGGCCATCAACCTTAGAAATACTGTTGCTTTTAATCTTTTTACTCTGATAGCTCCAAAACGTGTTTTCCTGTAAAATCCAAGCAAAATACCATCACATCTACTAAAAAATATTTTAGACACATGCTAAAATCCATGTTTAAAGCATTAAAAGTACCATAAATCCATGGTACATCAATGATATAGAGAGGTGTCACTTCCTATTATTTAAATCTAAGTCTTATATAATAAATAGATATAACTATTTTGAGATATTTATTTCACAAGTTTCAGTATGCACACAATTAGTAGTCATACGAAAGTTTACATGCATTATTCATAAAAACTGTAACACCCAAAAAAAATAAGCTAAACTAGAGCTTGACGTGAGGGTTAGAGTCGTAGATATGGCTTCTCGTACTTAGAATGAAGGGTTTCAGGGTAGAATGTCAAGGTACAACTCCCCAAGGACCAACCAAGGGAATTGGATTCTTCCTTTTATTCGGACTGACTCTAATCATGATTTTGACTCTATTATGATACCTCCCTCTGTCGCAATAGAAATCGAGAATGGAGGTGACTTCGCTACACTTGTTTATAGTTGGAAATTCCAACTCGAAGTCCCTAGTACTACTGACTTTGCACCAGATTAAATTGAAGCCTTTTTTCGGCATCCCTTCTCAGACGGCTTATTCCTTGCCTTAGTAATGTGCAATTAGCTACTTGGCACCTTCCCTTATTCTCTAGCAAATTGCCCCAAAAATAGTCCTCCCATGAAAGGGACCCATGCCATGTAGGGGGCCCACACCCCATGGGTCAGGGGTCATGGGTTAGGGTCCCAGAAACAAGTTGCAGGACTGCACCCACGGATGACCAGCACACCCCGTGGGCGTGGTCTCATGGGTGAGGCAGTGATCAAGTTTAAGACGGTTAAGTGGGGGCATTATGGAACGTTCCGTAATTAATTAGGGGTTAAGTGGTATTGTTTTAACCTTAGTTAGACCACCTATATAAAGACTTTAGACCCCCTAAATTCATTGATCCTAGTCATTATTTCAACTCACCAAAAGAAACCCAATTCCCTCCAAGAAATTCTCTCTCTAGAAAGTGAAGAAGAAGAAGAAGAAAATCAAGCTAGGTCAAGTCAAGACTCCATTGTTTCAAGATTTGTAAGGATTTATGATCAAGGTATGATAGCTTATTCATCCATGGATTCCCTTAGAATTCTCCCAATTGTGAAGATGAAATCCACAATTTAAGTTAGGATTCCTTCCAATATTGTGGGATAAGTTGAATATAGATCCAACTGAGTGAATATTGATTGTTTACGATTTAATTAGTAGTGAATCATGTTATTATTATTATATTACATGTTTTCCATGGTAAACCCTAGTTTAATTGATGAAATTGAAGTAATGTGGGTTTATGCCTCGTGAAGGGAAATTGAGGATTTATAGATTATCTTGTAGAATTGATGACATGTATAGTAATTGTTCAATAAATAAAGAAAGTATACATGAATTGAATTAGCATAATTTTTATGTGATGGATCATGACTAGTAAGGCTTGAGATTGA
The DNA here is from genome assembly GCA_029007595.1 of Solanum commersonii. NCBI lineage: Eukaryota > Viridiplantae > Streptophyta > Magnoliopsida > Solanales > Solanaceae > Solanum > Solanum commersonii. The sequence continues at coordinate 14,819,140 of JAJTWQ010000002.1, forward strand.
ATCTTTATGATGATATATGACTAAAATCACTTAAGAACGAAGCATGTGATTAAAATTCCTTGTAATCTAAGTATGTATGATGATTGTAAGAAGTAAAGCTTTGAGAATAAGGCTTGTAGTCATGAGTGTTGATTACTAGGGTTTTGAAAGTAAAGCCAATATGATGCATTATGTATGTTAAGGCTTTAAAGAGTGAAGCTTTGATGATAATGGTAGACTACCAGATAGAGCTATTGTGGAAGGACTTTACCCACATGGCCTAGATTATTAAAGTATGAGATTAAGCATGTTCTTATAAAACCTATGTAAACGCTTTATGAACACTTTGAGAGTAAAGTGTCTATGATTATGATATGTAGATGTGTTGATTGAAAGGCTATACTCATGGACACATAATGAACATGATGTGAAAGGTTTTCTCATATAGAATGACTCTAGGTTCAAAGGTTTACTCACCTAAAATGAATCAAACATGTTAGACTAGAATAGCTTGAAGTTATGACATAAGATTCCTTCATGAATAGCTTGACTTGGTAAGACAAGACCATGCTTTGTAGCTTGAGTTAGGAGTTCTCATGGTAGACTTGGATTGAACCATAGTACTTCTCCAATGTAGCTTGAACTAGCATCATAGATTGCCTGCATGGTAGCATGACTTGGCTAGGGCAAGACCATTTGATGGTAGCCTTGGATTGAGAAATCATACCCTTCCTAAGGTTAGCTTGAACTAGTATCATATAATACTTGCATGGTAGGATTACTTGGTTAGGCCAAATCATTTCATGGTAGCTAGAATGGATAAATCAAGCCCTTCCTTAAATAGCTTGGACTTGCATGTTAGTATGCTTTCTTTGGTAGCATGGTCTAGCCTAGTACGGTGCTATTCGTTTGGTAGCTTGGTTTAGCCTAATAGGGTGCTATTCCTTAGTAGTCTAAAATGATAAATACTACTCATTTAAGTATGATAGCCTAAAGTGGTACTTAGTATGGGTAGGATTATGGGGTCTTATCCATGCATTGCACAAGTATGACTTGAAGCTACTTATGAAGTGTTCTCTTCTATGTTGTATGCTTAGCTTGGATTGTTGCTATAGTTTCCTTCCATGATATGTTGGACTAAAGGTGAAGGTTCCCTTGTCTATGAGAATTAAGCTAAGGATGAGATCCAAAGATGGTAGGTATGATTATGATGACCTAAAGATGTACTTAGTGTGGGTGGGATTATGTGGTCTCATCCATGCATTGCACAAGTATGTTTTGAGGTTACTTAAGAAGTAGTTCTTTTATGTTATGAAGATCTAAGGAAATATTATGCTTATGAACATGATGTATCTCTTATGTTTATGGATTATGCCTTATGTTGACTAATGCTTATATTATGTCTATACTGGAGATTATGTTTATCATCATGTTGTTATGCTATTATGATGTTATGCTAGCTATCATATTTAGTACATTTTGTACTACTGCATACTCTTGCCTACATTCTTATCAAATGTAGGGTTCGGCAATCTTGAGTTCCATTCCGGTGGCTAGGTTTCTAGTAGAGCAAAGAGTTGAAGACCTGGTGAGTCCTCATAGCATTGAGGATGTGATAACCTTTCCTTTATGTCTTTCCTTTATGCTTTAGACTTTTGTATGGGCCGCATCCCAAATATTTATTCGAGTTGTATTAGATGATTTGAGACAAAGTGTTATAGACTTCCGCTTTCTTTTATAAAGACTTTGATTGTATGGAAAAAGTTTTAAATTTCCACACTTCTATATTATCTTATGTTATGATATGATAAGTGGCTTGTATATGACACCTTCGGGGTCGAGTACGCCATGTTACATCTATGGTGTTCCCTAGGTCATGACAAACTTCGTAATAAGAGCACAAAGTTTAGAATGGTTTTAGGATGTCTCAAACCACGTCTAGTAGAGTCTTGTTCATAAATGTGAAGAGCACCACATTTATGAATAGGAGGCTATTGGATTCTTAGGAAACTTCACTTCTTCATTCTCTAAGTCGTGCCATAGAGTTTAACTCTATAAAGTCTTTCTCCTAATTTGTTTGTCATGCCGCGAGCCTACACCCTAGGCGGAACTGGCACTCAAGAACCATTGTTGGCCCCAAGTGAACCCTTGGCCTGGATTATTTACTCAGCGGAACACTTTTACTCAACAAAGATAAATCTATATAATAAGCTAGAATGTTATAAAGGAACATTCATCTGGCCAATAAGGCAAACTCAAGTCTCAACATAATAGAATGAAAATGAAAAGACTAAAGAACTAACATCTGATTGTCTATGAAGCCTTTAAACAACTGAGTTGGATGTTGGGATAATACCCACGACAACGTAATGAACTAAAATACTGAAAACAATAAAAATGGGATCTTCCGGAAAGCAAAAAGGCTCACCACAAGACTTTGAATGCTCAACTGGATCAATGAAGCGTTGGATGCTGATCATGGTTACATGTATCTGCATCATAAAAAGATGCAGGCAAAATGACATAGTACATTGAATGTATGAGCATGCGAGGGGAAATCTAAACAAGACATCACCTTGAAAGGAACTGGAAGAACAAACCTGGTCTCAACTCAACTGAACTGAACTGAATTCATTTCAATATAATGCAGTATAAACAAGTGCAACTGAAAAAAAAAAAAAAAGGCTTTTTAAAACATGGAGAACAACTCTGTGTATTTAGAAATACAATAGTAACTTTTTATTTATGCAAGGATACAATGTAACCTCTGATTGTATATATAAAAATACAATTAAATTTGTGTATATAAGAATACAGAATACTTCTGTGGGAGTTTCTCTAACTAAAAACTCTCACTTAAGACTATTGTAATGATACAACGTTTTGCCTCACGCTACCAGGGCCGTCCTAACCTTGCCGAGGGTATAGAACCTGACTATTAAGTGGATCCACTAATCTATGCTAAAAAGCACTAAGGAATCATCTAAAATGTATGACCCTTTTCTACCCATGATGGCTTTCGCACCTCTATTTCGAACTTGCCGAAACGGTTCGCAACATAATATGGTTGTCACTCTGATTTTTGAAAACATTATTTTTGTTTTAGAGTCACGACCTAAATTTTAAGTAAAATATTAGGAAAACCATTTTTTAAATATGTAAATGTAAACTTTGTTTTGATTTGCGAAATCAGTGAGATTCTGAGTAAGGGTTTTGGTTACTCGAGGGGAAGGTATTAAGCATCCCTCAGAGCCTATCTGAATATAGTCCTTAAACTTAATTTTAGGAAAAATAATTAGGAAAATTTATTCAATTTATTTTATTTAAAATTTATGATATGTAAATTTCATTAATTAAAAAAAATAGTAAAATACAAGGTATTACATATATACGTCTATATAATAGTAGTATATTTATCCTATAGTAAAATAAATAAGTAAATAAATATATGTACTTAAAATATACGACAATTTTATATGTTGGAAAATATGGATGTGTCTTATGTAAATTTATCAAAAAATACATAAATGTTAAGTTAAAAGGATATTAAAAATTGTCGTTTCATTTATATATATAATTCAAACGTAAAGGAAAAATAAAATAAAATAGGATAGTAGTCGGGTGTAAATATATATTAGTATGTGTGAAAAATGAAGTTTAACAAAATAAATAATAATGATACTAAATTTTAAAATATTATATAAAGTTTGTGATCTTAAATTACTTTATTTTGAAGTGTAGTATATATATATGTACGTTGTTTAAAACACCTAAACGTTTATTATTTTATTTACATGTAGGAATAAATTGACGATAGATTATATATAGTAAAATAATATGTATATTTAAGCGTAGTAATTTATGAATTATAAAAATAAATAAAAATCATTCACAAAAAAAGGGATCGTAGATAAAAAATAATAGGTTATGTAGAGAAAACTAGATATAAAAATATAGAATTTATGCCTCTTATGTGCATGACAGATATATGTACACCTTGTACATTGAACCTGTTGGCATATCTAAAATATTGAAATAGCATGTTAAGAAATTAAAATATTTTAGCAATATCTGATTTGTAAAGTGATAACAGTAAAAAAAAAAAAAAAATTGAAAAGGGGTTATGTAAAAAATATAAAATGGGACTAACTATTGGGACTCATTCTATAGTTATATTTACTTTTTGTTAAAAATATATAGGCCTACTTTCTTACTTGTTTTTCTTAAAAATAGGTATTTCTAAAGGTAAGTATCTTAGCCTTAAATATATTTCTAAAGGAAAATTGCTTTAGCCTTTCAACTAGTTAGAAATTTATTTGGGAGTTTTAAATGATGAGTTTTCCTATCCCTTAAGATAACTTTCGAAGACTAAAAAAAGGGGTAACAATTCTAGCAAAACTTATAACATCCATTTTCGGCTTTTAAAATGATGTTCTTCTTCATCTTGAAAGTGGTGTTTTTGTTTTAAAACCTTTTTTTAGACTCAAACTATTGCACTTTTAAACTCTCAAAGTATAGTGGTTAGTTCCAAAAATTTATACTTTTAGATCCCACAAAATGGTGTTCGAAACTAGGGAAAAGACCACATTTTACACCAAAAAAAAAAAATCTGCCCTGTAGGGCCGTGAAAAGCTGTATTTTTTACCTCTCAAAACCTGCATTTTCGAAGTTAAAATCAGCAATTTTTTACACTAAAAATATGCTTGGTAGAGCATGTTAAATCTGCATTTTCTCACTAAAAATCTGCAACTTTTTTTAAGCTAAAAATCTGCATTTTTAAGTTCAAATTGCTGCCCCTCAAGGTTCTCAAAATCACACTTTTATTAAGAAAAATCTGCACTTTTAAACCTTTAAGCTCTACGTTTTGGACTCTTATTCTGAGTAAAAGATGGTTACAAATTTTGTTAGTAATGGATAGTTGAAAGCAGGTAATAGTGGTAACATTCTATGTGTGGCATCACCACAAGTGTGACATAAAAAAGGTTAATTGAGGAAATGACATAAGATTACCAATATAGCATAATGTCCTCTACAAAACACAACAAACAAGAGCAAATATCAAACATATAGCTGCAATTTTGTAACATTAATTAGAAGAAAAAAAAAAATACATTTAAGTATATTTTGAGAAATAAATTCTTAAAGAGAAGAAGAGGCACAAGACACTATCGATGCAATGAGGGGCAGCTAGACACAAGCGATAATGTAGGCGAGCACAAATCTGATGTATGCAGATAAATGGAGTCATATCGTAACTCCTGATGTGCTCCCAAGTTTACATGTGAAATAAAGAAAAAGAAAAGGATTAGAATAACACATGTTACCGGTTACATTGTACGAATATTGTAAGTAATTGAGGAGGACATTCGTACTAAATTCCAATTGAAAGAAACTAGGATGCCAATGATAAGATGGAATAGAAATCACACAAGGTACACTTATAGGAATAGTTTGAGAGAATTCCAAATTTAAACCAACTTAACTAATAGCTTTGGGGAAAAGAAGAATTCATGGCAAGATAAGAAGTTATCATTTGTCATTTTAAAAGGGAGGTGATAGAGAGTCTCCACAGGAAGGTGATATCAAACCAGAGAAGAGATCAAATGGTTCATGTGATAAAATTAACTACACTTAATATAGAGCAATCAACCTCTCCTATATCCTTTTATGGAGGTTGGATTACAACTTCCTTAACCCCTTAGTCAAAAGTATAAATTAACTTTGTGACTAGAAATAGGCCAAGGAAACAACTGTACAAACAAAGACCACAACCTCAAAATTCCTCCACTACTTGATTCATATCGAGTTAAATATATACATAGATCTTTAATTAGGATAAAGGACAAACATGAACATGTCATCACCTCATTCTTCTAGATCACAAGTACAAAAAATATCTTAGATTTCAAAGTTAAACTGAAACTCTCGTAATGAGCAAGGAAAACCTCTAAAGAATTAAAATCAAATAGTCAAATTGCTTTTAAGAGATAGCTGAAATTTAATAGACTTACAAGCAATATAAGTGCAGGCAATTGATCAAATTGATTCCAAACTAATACTTGCTGACTTAAACCAAAAGAAAAATCAACTTATAACAACAAAAGACCAACTCATAAAGTGAAATTTAAGCTTCCTACAACTAAAAGATACTAACAAACAGATGAGGGGTCCGATACAGAAAATAGAACGAGCCAGGGATAAAATAGACTCGATAATTAAAATAGGGAAAACATATATAATACAGTTTAAATATGCAGTTTTTACCTTAAACTAGTTCAAACACGAGACAATAACAAATTAACATATTTCGATGCTTAAGACAGTTAATTTCAAGAGTATAATGGAGAAAGTAATTCTTGTTTAATGCACGTAAACAGCTAGGGAAAAGAAATTAAACATGTCTAGCTCGAGAAAAATATTCAAACTCATTTAAAGATAGAGAATATGCCAAACCATGATCAGTACAAGAGAGAACTAGCAACTAATACAAACTTAAGGTCAGTCCAGCATCTGGTATTCTCTAAACAGACACGAAAGTTATCAAAATTAATGAAAGAAAAACCTCTACTGAAGACACAAAAGAGAGAGCCTTTCATACATTTGCAAGTTTAACCCATGATAGGATCCTAAATCAGTTTATATTTGAACAAAATAGATATAGAAACAAATACATTAAAATCAACAAACCATAAGATTGAAAAGGAAAAACCAAAAGATAGCAAAGAAAAGCAGACTACTAAAAATAATATTTAACTCTTGCGAAACCAGAGAGGTTAGCAGGGAAAGGGATGCAAACTTATATTCTATTATATACAAGAAACAAATTTTAAACTCAACAATAGACCAAGGTTACATACTTAAACAGCTAATGCAAAACATGATTTCAATGAACAATACATAATTAAGAGCCAACAAAAATGTTGAAATAAAGAGAAGATTACATTGTGTTGAGAAGCAAACAAGAGCTTTGACGTCAAGATTCCTACTTCAAACTCCCTCTTCAACTCGAAGCAGAAAAATGAAAACAAAGAACAAAAGATAATAACCTTTAAATATGTTTCCTAGATGATTTTCGAACCTTTGTTGGTCTTGTTCAAATGTTGTTTGATTTCTGGATTGTTGTTTGATCTTTTGTTCCTTTTTTGGATGATTTATGTTCCTTTCTGGATGAGAACCAACTCCCTACTTTTATAGTCGATTAGAACTTAAACTTGGCCTCAAGAATTCAAATTTTGAATTTTAGGGAAGCCAAATCCAAGGAAAATGGACAAAGTAGTGATGAAGGGGAAGACGAAATCTCTCAAGAATTGACCTTTTCAGGTCGATTTGAGAGGGTTGAGTGATCGATGGAGCATTTTTCCGGTGGCCCAAAGCCGTTTATCTAACAGAGGTGATGGATGAGAATGTGGGGGCGAACCGTCGGCGCCACTTGTTGTAGCTTTTCTGGGTTTGCTGGATTCATGCAACTGGTCACTGTTCTTCGCAAGGAAGAAGACGCAACAAGGGGGATGTGAGGGGGAAGACGCGTTTTCTGGAAAAAGGTGAAGAGTATTGAGGCATCTTTTCTGGGAAAGAAGATGAACGATCATGACTTTTTGAAAAAAACACAGAGTAGGGTTGCGGTAGAGTCTATTTTGGGAAAGAAGAAAAGTCATACTCCTTTTGGACCGTCTGATCGAACAGTCAGAATTAATCAAGAGTTAAATATATAAATAAATATTATATATATATAGAAAAAATGCTAAATTAAATTGGGCCCTTAGATTAAATCGCACAGTTAAGATCGAATATGAAGAAACACAATCCATGTGCTTCTTATGTGGCAGTGTAGATTTGTTGAATTAAAATGACTTGGATTGCCAAATTTTGCTCAAATTAGGTCCATTTAAATTATAACCTCTTCTCATTCTCATACTTTCTTCTCAAAACTTAACACAAATCAATGATGAATCTCAAAGGATTTACAATTGAACTCAAAGGCTTTCTTGAACTCTACTCTTAACTCTCTCTTGAATGTGAATTATGAATCCAAGAGTTATGGTTCATGATATGAAGGATCTAGGTGATAGTGTAGACTCATGAATAAATTCTCCTCACTCTCATGCCCACTTACTCAAGTCTTGAAACAATTTATTAGAAGTTGTAGAAGATTCCTCAAAGGACTCAAAGGGACTTTCTCAAAAATGTTTGAGAGAACTCTCAAAATTTGACTCTCAACTCTACCTTGAATGTGATTTATGAATTCAAGGTTGTGATTTGTGATAGGAATGATCTCGTGATGTTTAGGAATGAATTTAGATAGCTAAACATGAGAAAAAGACCAAAAATCAATATTTAAGGTTGGGTCCGCGATGCGGAGAAACTTTTAAAATTTATTTTTGAAAATGACTTTTGAGGTAGAACACTCTGTGACAGCTGCGTGACGCGAAACAGAAATTCCCAAATCTGGGAACCAGCTCTGCGACGAGGAGGCAGTGTCGGATTTCGTTCGGTGAAATATTTTTCTTCATTTTTTGGCTCTAAACCCTTAAACCTCCATGGGTTCCTTTACCCATCACTTAGAATCGATTAAATATTCAAAGTTCATCAGATTCTACTCAAAATCAAACCTAATTTTGCAGATTAGGATCAAACAACCCCTCAACGAATTCAACGAAACAAGAAAATAATGAAACCTCAATAAACCCATCAAGAACTCAATTTATAAGATTTCAATACTTAAATTTGCCGAAATAAATAATGATTGGCACGTGAGAGAATTAACCCAATGCTATGTGATCTCACATACCTGAAAGAACCATCTTCTTGAAGCAACTTGAAGGAAAATCTTGAAAGATGAACCCTAGCCTTAGCGTTTCTTAAATTTCTTGAGCATAGAATCTTTGGAGTGAATGAGAGGGTTTGATTTAAGAAAATTGGTTTTCTACACGTTTAGGGAAATTTAGATGACCTCCTAAGGGTTTTTAGGATAAAATACTCTTAAAGAAATAATTAAAATGAGTTGGGAGTCGGAATAATTTTTCACCAAGCAGTGAGGTCCGTATTGGCTCCGTAACACGAAGCCATCGCGGAGCTACTACCAGGTTTAAGCGCCATTCGTAAACCATTCATAACTTTTTACTCAGAGCTTAACACTTAGCAAACTTGGTGGCATTGGAAAAAGAACTCGAACGGCTTTAATTTGCTATCTTGTAGCTCACCTAACTCATTTTGTACTAGGAGTTGTGATCGTTTGAAGTCAACCCAAAACTTAAGAAAAACTAGGAATGACTTGAATGCTTTTCTCTTTAGTTCTTCTTGGAACTCAAGATGCTACATCTAGTTACCTTAATACTCAAGAAATTTTAAATTCCTTGGAAAAAATCTCACTTACTACGAAGAACGGTTCGAGTGTTAGCTCAAAATATTTTTGGGGTTTTTACAATATCTCCCCCTTGGGATCATTCGTCCTCGAATGACAACTGGATTGGGTATAGAATAGGGTTACTCTTACTAAGGTCTAATTCTAATGGTATGCACTTACCATATTCAAGCTTAACCCAAATCCTTAAGTTCAGATTATCTACCTCTCTATAGGAAATCTCATCCCAAGACTATTACTCTTTACCACCACATTGGGTTCATATCAGAAACCATGTAATGTTTAACAACACCACATTAAAGCTTAGTACTTTAACAACTCCATTTTTAAAAAAAGGACCTCTAAAAACATATCCTTTAAGATCTTTGGATCTCGTTACGATGTTACTCTCAAACACTTCACTTGATTTCTCATCTCGTCATCTTCCCCTTAGGTCTAAAGCTAACATTTGAAAGCTATGGACCTATTCCACATTGACAACTCAATTATTCTATCTAGGCACACATGGAAAATTATCACTTAATTGGAACCTCATCTGGTAACATACCCTCTCAGTACACCTCTTAATGCTCTTGTTACTCTTGTGACTTAGCCATACTTCACTGCCCCTATCTAAACGTTAGGGTCTCTCACTTGAACCACTCATATTTATTGCAGCTAATCACCTCAATTCCTCACCTACTCTATGTCAAGTCTTCTAGATCAAATCTCAAGACTAACATCATCACCCTCATGTTGCCATTCTTTTGATCATGACACTCATATCAAATTCAAGCTTAATATTTATTGTTAAACCCGAATATCAATATGATTGCTCACCTACTATACTAACTTACAACTACTAGATACAAAGTTAATAATCATTCTCCCACTAAAATTCATGACAAATAGTCAATCTTTACCTCAAAGTGTCTACACTCACTAATTGCAATCACATTCCACTTCACAACTTAAGTACTACTTACTCACTTATTGCACATTATCTCTCAAATAGTTCTATAACACTTTGGATATTACGGGCTTTCCCTTAAAGTTCATAAGCCAAGTTTAGAGCTATCACCTCATGAATACTCTTGCTCTTCTATTCACCACTTACACTTGATCATTACTAACACAATGACACATCCTCATAACCCTTTTCTAGTTAAGGTATACTCTAACTAATCTTGACTTGCAACTCTTGCTCTACCTCCTATCCTTAGCTCTTCACAACACATCACTTCTTAGTCTACCTATAAGGGAAAACTCATCATTCATAACTTACTAGGTGCATGACTATATCAACATAGTTTGCCAAAACACCATCTCCCTTACTTAGATAACTAAACCTCTATATATTTTCCTTTAACTCTAGGCACTTTCTTATACTACTACTTAGAGAATCATATTACCCAAGCTCTAAACATACCTCCTCATAAGGATCTCAGTTGAAACAAGGCTTAAGAAAAAGAGTGCAACTCGCTATTAGCTCAAACGCACGATTCATATAAATATGGGTGCATTCCTTTGAAACTGAACACTTAACCTACTCTTGGGATTCTCTCAAACATTTCTGGAGTCTCATGAGTTTCTCAAGACTCTTGCTAAGAACAACTCATCGACAAAGAACTGACTCTACTTTTCAACCACCTCCAGTATGATGGGTAGTCGTAGGAATAGGAGAACACATGAGTTAGAAAAAGTCTATATGACATAGCTCTGTTGAACGATTATGATTATGAAAGAAGGGGAATTTTCTTAAATGTTCGTAGTCCCTCTTTTATTGAAATAGGGCCCTCACAACCATAAACTAGATCCTACTTGATACGGCTTCATAGACAACCTAGGACTCTTCAACTCTGTGCTCTGATAGCAAGTTTGTCACGACCCGAGCCTACACTTTGGACGTGGCCGGCACTCGAGAACCATTGTTGGTTCTCAAGCGAACCCTCATCCTGACTGAATACAAGCGGAAGACTAACTCAAACATAAAAAGCTTAAAAACTAAATAAAATTCAATAAACTCAACTTTTTGAAACTTTAACTCATATGAACAACTTAGAATAAAAATAATATATTCAACCTGCCATAAAATAGGCAACTTAAGTCTTTAAAATATTTAATAAAATAAATGAATAATGCAGACTTCTCAACTACATAGACTATCTATGAAGCGTCTAACTGATAAAAATGGAAGTCGGGACAAGACCCACGACATCTAGACTAAACTGAAAAGTAAATGAAAAAGGAGCTCTCTCAGAAGCAAGGAGGCTCACCAACTAACTCTGAGTGCTCAACCTGATCAATGATGCGCTGGATATTGATCCTGGTTACCTGCGTCTACATCATAAGACGATGCATGGCAACTAGCATCAGTACATGGAATGTACGAGTATGCGAGTTGGAATGCTAAACACAACATAGGCTTGAAAAGAATCTAAAAGAAACTAAAAAACTTACCTAGCTCAACTCAACTCATGAATACTTAACTGAACGCATTTCAATATAACACAGTTTAAAACAAGTACAATATAAAGAAAAATTGTTTAAAAACATGATGTCAACTCCGTGTCTATACAAAGATATAACATAACTCTTAAATGTATGTAAAAATACAATAAACTGATGTATATAAAAATAAAATAACTTATGTGGGAGTTTCTCTAACCGACAACCATTACATAAGAGCTATAGTGATGATACACCGATCTACCTCACCCTGCCAACGCATACTATACCCAGTCAGAGGTATAGGACCTAAACTACTAAGTGGATCCACTAGTCTATTGTGAAAAGGGTTCATCTAAAAAGTATGACCGTTTTCTACCCATGGTGGCTACATGATTTTATGGAGACGTGAGTTATTTGAACTCATGCTCGTCCCTAAATTGGTGCTCAATACTACTCCCAAAATATATTAGCTCTTATGTTTTTAAAAACCATACTTCTTCTGTGATTTGAGATTAGTGCTCAAAAACTTAGCTCAAAGGCTATCTTGGAAATCAAAGTTTCCTCTCTTGCTTTATTGTGAAAGTATTTACTATTTAACTGAAAACTAGCCCAAGGCTCTTTACTGAAAAACTAGCTCGAAGGCTCTTTTGAAAATCTCAATTTTCCATTATTATTTAAATGTGAAAACATTTTAAACTCTTTTGGGAATACATAGTCCTTATATACTTTTGAAGAAATGAACTTCACCTTTTACTCTTTATTGAACTCAAAACGTCAATCTTAAAACAAAGTTAAAACATTTGTAAAAGACTTCTTAAAATATGGTTCATGCTGAATTATGGAGGTGAACGACTCGATGCAAGGTTTTCAATAAGCATTGATAGATCTCAATACTTGAAACTCAAGAAATTCAATGATACTACTAATTTCAAGAATGCTCAACTCAGAGGGTTCATGCAAAATTATGAGCATGAACTACTCAACTCAAGGATTTAAAGCTACTTCTCATCTAAAGATTGATCGCCTTATAATGTTCATGCGGAATTATGGGCAAAAACAACTCAACTCATGGACTTCATGGGTAAAAGGTAATAGTCCCATGATTTGGATATAATCTCGAAAGGGTTTGGAACACGATACTCAAGACTTAGAACTTGAAAATACTACACCTTTCAAAGATACTAAACTGATGGAGTTCATGAGGAAGTTATGGGCATGAATGACTTGACTTAAGGGTCAAAATATCAATAAGGAACTCAGGTATACGACTCTTCTCATTCTCATACTTACTTCTCAAAACTTAACTCAAATCGATGATGAATCTCAAAGGATTCACAATTGAACTCAAAGGCTTTCTGGAACTCTACTCTTAACTCTCTCTTGAATGTTAATTATGAATTCAAGAGTTTTGGTTCATGATATGAAGGATCTAGGTGATAGTCTAGACTCATGAATATATTCTCCTCACTCTCATGCTCACTTACTCGAGTCTTGAAACAAGTTATTAGAAATTGTAGAAAATTCCTCAAAGGGACTTTCTCAAAAATGTTTGAGAGAACTCTCAACTCTATCTTGAATGTGATTTACGAATTCAAGGTTGTCATTTTTGATAGGAATGATCTCATGATGTTTAGGAATGAATTTACATAGCTAAACATAAGAAAAATACTAAAAATTAATATTTTAGGGTTGGTCCGTGATGCAGAGAACCTTTTAAAAAAAGTTTTTGAAAATGACTTTTGAGGCAGAATGCTCTGCGATAGCTCTGTGATGCGAAACAAAACTTACTAAATCTAGGAACCAGCTCCACGATACGGAGGCAGTGCCGAATTTCATCCAATGAAATCTTCTTCTTCGTTTTTCGGCTCTAAACCCTCTAACCTCCATCGCTTCCTTTACCCAACACTTAGAATCGATTAAATGTTCAAAGTTCATCAGATTCTACTCAAAATTGAATCTAAAATCACATATTAGGATCAAACAACCCCTCAACGAATTCAACGAAACAAGAATATAATGGAACTTCAACAAACCCATCAAGAACTCAATTTCTAAGCTTTCAATATTTAAATTCGCTGAAATAAATAATGATTGACACATGGGCGAATTAACCCAACGCTATGTGATCTCACATACTTGAAAGAACCATCTTCTTGAAGGAAAATCTTGAAAGATGAACCCTAGCCTTAGCGTTTCTTGAATATCTTGAGCGTAGAATCTTTAGATTGAATGAGCGAGTTTGATTTAAGAAAATTGGTTTTCTAAATATTTAGGGAAATTTTGATGACCTCCTAAGGGTTTTTAGGACTAAAATACTCTTAAAGAAATAATTAAAACGAGCTAGGAGTCGGAATAATTTTTCACCAGGCAATGAGGTCTACATTAGCTTCGTAACGCGGAGCCATCACGGAGCTACTACCAGGTTTAAGCGCCGTTAGTAAATCAGTCATAGCTTTATACTTAGAGCTCAACACTTAGAAAACTCAGTGGCATTGGAAAAAGAACTCGAAGGGCTTTAATTTGCTATCTTGTAGCTCACCTAACTCATTTTGTACTAGGAGTTATGATCGTTTGAAGTCGACCCAAAACTTAAGAAAAACTAGGAATGACTTGAATGCTTTTCTCTTTAGTTCTTCTTGGAACTCAAGGTGCTACATCTAGTGACCTTAATACTCAAGAAATTTTAAATTTCATGTAAAAAATCTCACTCACTACGAAGAACGGTTCGAGTCCTAGCTCAAAAAAATTTCTTGGTTTTACAAAAAGTTAACTATCCTATTTTCCTACAAAGATCATCTTTTCTTCAGTAGTTGCTCTAGATCTTGAGCATACCTTCAAAGATTTAAATAAAATATTCTTAGACAAAATATGTAGGTTGAAGTACTTTTAGGAAATAAAGTAGGGAAAGAGTATTTTGGCTCATGATTGTGAGAAGTCGAACGGAGCCTCCGGTCGTACCCCAAAACTTGATGTCATCTTTCTTGATTCATGTATTCCTGCACCCAAAAAAAATTAGTTTTGGAAGGGGTGTTGATTTGTATCGACTCGCGAACTGAAGTCTCGTAAGTGGAATCCTTCAACAGCGTCTTTGTCCCTCACATAGTTTCTTAACCTAGAAACTTGGCAGGTAGAAGAGTAGAAAAATCTTTTGAAAAGAATTAGCTTGTTTTTCTATAAAATAAGTATATTACGTATATATATTAGGTATATATATAAAGTAATTCTCCAGCATTTTTAAGATTATGACATGTTTCGAAGTCTATCGAGCTTTCCATTTTGTTGACTATATCCAACATAGTCTTCTTGTAGCTTTTACCCTCCTGATGCAGCTTCCCTAGCTCTTTTGTAGACACAGTGATGATCGAGATTCTTCATATTCTGAGTATAAGCTAACTATGAGGACGTGTTTCCTAAGGGTAACAATAAAAGTGAAAATTATGCAGTGAATTGATCGAGCCTGACTCGGGCTCCCTACGTATCCCCAAAGTAGGAATTAGATCGTAACGTAGTTCGAATACAAGAGGGAGAAATAGAAGTATGTAATGCAATGTCCGAGCTTGACTCAAGCTACCTACGTATCCAGGTGGAATCAGATCGTAATGTAGTTCGAATATAATTGGAAAGTGAAAAATATGAAAAACAAATTACCAGGCCTGACTGAAGCTGCCTACGTATCCAAGAAGAATCAGGTCAGGACGTAGTTCGATTATAATAGGGAGTGAAGATATAACGGGAAATGTAAGAACATGTAATGAAATGAACGGGCCTGACTCAGGCTTCCTACATATCCAAGCGAAATCAGGTCAGGACGTAGTTCAGATACAATAGAAAAGTAAAAAAAATGCAAGGGACCAAATCTAACAAGGATTGCCTATGTATCCTACCAAGGGAATTCAGATAGAGTGTAGTTCTAAATACATGGAAATGATGTTTTTGGGTTTTCTAAGGGAGACCGAATCTGAAGTGGGTTGCCTACGTACCCCACCGTAGGAAGTCAGGTCTAGACATAGTTCTATTACATCAAAAATGCAAAAGTACCAGAAATAAGTGCTAATCGTAAGGTCTTCAGATGTAGTATTTCTTGATGGCGTCTAAATTGATTAGCTTTGTGCTCACTCTACCGTCAATTTTCGCTAAGATTATCACTCCTCCAGAGAGTACTTTATGAACCATGTAGGGTCTTTGCCAATTTGGTACAAATTTCCCTTTAGCTTCTTCTTGGTGAGGAAAGATCTTCTTCAATACTAACATCCCCGGTGTGAATTGTCGAGGTTTGACTTTCTTGTTAAATGCTTTGGTCATTCTGTTATGATAGAGTTGGCCATGACAAACCGCGTCCATCCTTTTTTCATCGATAAGCATCAATTGTTCATGCCTGCTACGTATCCATTATGCATCATCCATACCAACCTCTTGGATAATCCTTAAAGATGGTATTTTCACCTCGACAGGTATTACTGCCTTCGAACCATAAAGTAACATATAAGGAGTTTCCCCAATTTATGTTCTGATTGTGGTACGATTATCGAGTAGAGTATATGGTAGTTCATCATGCCATTGCTTGTGACTGTCCACTATTTTTCTTAAAATATGCTTGATATTCTTATTTGCAGCCTCAACTCCTCCATTCATCTGTGGTGGGTAAATTGTAGAATTTCGATGAGCAATCTTGAACCTTTCACAAGTTTCCCTCATAAGATCGTTGTTGAGGTTTGGTGCATTATCTGTTATGATTGATTTTGGAATTCAAAATCGACAAACTATATTGTTGGTAACAAAGTCTGCTACCACCTTCTTCATCACTGCCTTGTATGCCAAAGCTTCAACCCATTTTGGGAAATAGTCAATAGCTACTAGGATGAAACGATGTACAATTGATGCATGAGGATCTATGTGTCCAATAATATCCATGCCCCAAGCAGCAAATGGCCAAGGGGGACCCATCACATTGAGCTCATTCAGTGGAACCCATATAAAATCTCCATGCACTTGACACTAATGACACTTTTGCACATACCGGATGCTATCTCTCTCCATGGTCATCCAAAAATATCCGGATCTTAAAATCTTCTTTGCCAAAGTGAACCCATTCATGTGAGGTCCACATGTTCCTGCATGTATTTCTTCCAAAAGCCTTGTCACTTCTCCGGCGTCTACACACCTCAGCAATCCTAAATCCGAAGTTCTCCTATATAGGATTTCTTCGTTAAGGAAGAAATGATTGGCCATCCTCCTCAAAGTCCGTTTCTGCTTTCTTGTGGCATTTTCAGGATATTATTGTGCTTCTATCAGTCTTCTAATGTCATAGTACTAGTGTTTTCCATCCAGTTCTTCATCTACATGAAAGCAGTATGCATGTTGATCATGTAGATCTATATCGATAGGGTTAATGTAATTCTTGTCTGGCTGTTGAATCATCAAGGACAATGTTGCCATAGCACCAACAAACTCATTTTGAGCTCAAGAGACATGCTTGAACTCAATCCTTGTGAATCTCCTACTCAACTCTTTTATGAAATGCAAATAAGCCAGGATCTTCGCATTCTTAGTGGTCCATTCTCCTTGCACCTGATGAACCAATAAATTAGAATCTCATATCACCAAGGGTTCTTTGATGTTCATGTCGATGGCCATCCTAAGTCTAAGAATACAAGCTTCATATTCTGCCATGTTACTGGTACAGTAGAACCTAATCTTGGTTGATATTGAGTAATACTGACCTGTTTCAGAAATTAAGACTGCTCATATTCCAACTCCAATAGAGTTTGATGCTCTATCAAAGAATATCCTCCATCCATCATACTACTCTGATATGTCTTCTCCTACAAACAAAACCTCTTCATGTGAGAAGTAGGTCGTGAGTGTCTTGTAATCCTAATCCACTAGATTTTCTGCGAGGTGATCACCAAGGGCTTGTCCTTTGATGGCCTTCTGTGTCATGTACACGATATCAAACTTGTTCAACAAAATTTTCCACTTTGCCAGCTTGCTTGTAGGCATTGGTTTCTGAAAGATGTACTTGAGTGGATCCGTTCTTGAGATCAAGTATGTGGTGTATGTAGACATGTAATGCCTAAATTTTTGTGCAATCCAAGTGTAAGCGCAACATGTTGTTCCAACAAGGTGTATCTTGCCTCGTATGGTGTGAACTTCTTGCAAAAATTGGAAATGGCTTACTCTCTTCTACTTATCTCATTCTGCTGCCCCAATAGACATCCAAATGCATTATCCATGACAGATATATACAATAACAAAGGTTTTCCAGGCTCTGGTGGGACCAATACCGGTGGGTTGGACAAGTACTCTTTGATTTTATCGAAAGCCCTTTGGCATTCCTTGATCCTTAAACTCAAATTTGTCTTGAGCTTTCTTGTCTTTTTCTTAACAGCTAGATAAGTGGGATCAGTTTGTAATTTGTGTGAGACAATATCAGTGCTTAATCCTGGCATGTCATCATAAGACGAAGAAAATGCGTCAACGTACTGCTTGAGCAACTCTATTAACTCTTGTTATCTTTCAACCTCCACATGTATGATGACTCATGTTTCCTTTATGATTTCCTCATCTCCTAAGTTGACAACCTCTGTTTCATCCATATTGGGTTTTTTCTAACTTTCAACTTGCTTGATCTCATGTGGTAGATTTCAGGCATCATGCTTTCATCGTACTCTTCATGATCTTGTTCATCACTTTCACCTTGCTCGGTAGATTTGTTACATGTCATAACTGTTGAACGAGGAATTTTAATAATATGAGTGCTGAAAAGTGCAAAAGGTAAGGTAAAATAAATAGATATCTAAAACAAAAAAGAATTTTTTTAAAGAAAAATAAAGACTTTTAATTCAAAGCATCCTAGCTTTAAGAAGAGGCAAGCAACAAAAAATTAGGCATGATTGAAGCCTCAATTTGACCATGTGAATTTTAAAATAAAAAGTTCTTTTCCACACTACCAGGACTCTTGTTGAAACAGGGACGGGCTGATGGTCCAGTTCTGCAAGATTTCTCCAGGTTCAGCATTATGAATGGTCAATTTGCTGAGATTTATCTCTTCCTCTTCTCCAGCCATGGCCACTAACATATTGCCTATTCCTTTTACGATGTGATCATCACCAGCTTGATCTAGAATCAAAAAAAATTCTGGTACGAAAATTGTATTGCTTTGCCCCTGCTGGACTCTTTCGAAGGCAGGCTCATATCCGAGTGCGTTGGTGCCTCTCTGATGCTTCAGCTAGATTGGCTCAACTATACCATTGGACTTTAGTCCAAGTTCAATCTTTTAATGATACCCATACTTCAACATCTATGATGCAACCATTTTTGCTGCATTTGACAATTTTGTATCATCTGGCTCTACTTCCTCATTAACCCTCCATCTAACTCATTAGCGATCATGATAAAATTAACAAAAAGAATAGGGTGACTAAGCTCCTCGTGAATGGTAACCTCTCTGGGACCCCATTCAAACTTTACACACTGATGAAGGGTGGAAGGAACTGCTCTTGCCATGTGAACCAATGGTCTTTCGAACAATAGGTTGTAGTTGGATGATACATCCATCAATAGAAATAGAAGGGGGAATTCAGCCGTCCCTACCTGCAATGTGAGATAGATCTCTCTAATGACCCTTCTTTGCGCTCCATCAAAAGCTCTAACTTTCACATGACTTTCCCTTATCTCTCCCATATTCACACCCAAATCCCTTAGAGTGGTAAAAGGACAAATGTTGCATCCAGAAACACCATCAATTAGAACTTGAGTCACAATCTTATCACCACTTGTCTACGATGTGAAGTGCTTTGTTGTGCCCAACTCCTTCTGCAGGCAGTTCATAGAAAGAAATCTTGTTAGCTTCCACTATTCTTCCAATCGTTGAAGATAAGGTTTCACTTGTGATCTCTTTTGGAATGTTACCTCTATCTAACACTTCCATCAAATCATTCTTATAAGCTTCAAAACTCATAAGCAGAGACAAAAATGGATATGTGGGCTGGCTTCTTCTTTAGCTGCTCTTCGACTGAATAGTCTTTAGGCTGCATCTTCTTCCAGAATTCTGCAGCTTCAGTATCGGTAACATTCTTCTTTGGATTCTATTCTTTTCCAAGAACTCTTTGACTTAGATGCTCTAGGGCATAACACCCCCCTAACCTAGTCATCCCATGAGCCACGACACTGTCGATCATCTTGCCATTCGCGCGTGCTTGATAATCCCATAGGATTGCTTTTGGTGTTATATTCAGGCTTTCTAGCGATTAGAGTGGTCACTACAACTCTTAGGAGGTATGTTTTGACAGTCAGAGGTTCCCTCAATTGAACAATAATAACAGGTTGCGCCGAAGATGTCATGGCATCTAGTTCATCTATGTCTAGACAATCAAGGACCTCATATTCTTCACCTAGAGTAACTATGTTGACTTCCCAATTTTCATGGTTTGGTAGAGGGTTATTGTTTACATTTGGAGATGCTGGAGTGCATTTGATTACCCCTCTCTTGATTAAAGACTCGATTTGGTTCTTCAAACCGTAACAATATTTTGTGTCATGTCCTTGGATTCCTGAGTGGTAAGCGCATCACTTGTTTCCATCGAAGTTATGAGGGATTGGATCAAGAAGTTTTCCTTCAACTGGTTGCAACACTCCTACTGTCCTCAACCTCTCAAACAATTGGACATAAGGTTCGGCAATATGTGTGTAAACATAATCATTTCTAGCTTCGAGATTTGGATGCGGTCTGGGTGCATATGCTGGTTTATTTTGGTGGGTTGGTTCTTGGACAGGGACATATGGACTTGGAGGATTTTTGTATGTTGGTGCTCGGGGTGGATTATAGTGTGGTTGGGTATTATATCCTTGGTGTGGGACATATGAACTATGTGTAACAAATTGGGGATTATTGGGGTATCAGAGGGATGTTCCTCCTTGTTTGTAAGTGACAGCTGAAACATCCTCCCTTTTCTTTTTGATGCCGCCAATGGCACCCGACTGTATGGCCCTACTTGTAGCTTGCTATGTAACCATAGACTGAATTTTCCTAGATTTGACACCTTCCTCTATGAAGTCTCCCATTTTGACCAATTTTGAGAACTTCTGGACCATTATTGACATCATCTTGTAAAAGTAGATACCTTCTTAAGATCGAATAAAGTACTTCGAGAACTTACTCTCATCTAGTGGTGGTTGCAGCATTGCGGCTTCAGTTCTCCAACGTCGTGCGTACTCCTGGAAATTCTCTGATGGCTTTTTCTGTATATTGACCAATGAAAATCTATGACCAGTAATTTCAGTTTTAAATCAGAAATGAGTCATGAAGTCCTCAGTCATTTCCTTCCAGTCAGGCCATTTGCGAAGATCTTGGCGCGTATACGAGATCAATGTTTCTCCAGATAGACTCTGGATGAACCACTTCATCCTTAGCTTCTCATTTCTCCCTACACCGACTAACTTGTCACAATAAGCCCTTAAATGTGCGTGAGGGTCACCTTTTCCATCAAATGTGTCAAACTTTGGTTGTTTGTACCCTACTGGCATGTCAATGTGTGGATGGATGCATAAGTCATCATAATCGAGACTCTTTATTCCTCTAGTAACTTGTAAGCTTTTCAATGCCTTTCTTAGAACCTAAAATTGGGAATTTATCGATGCATCTTCTTTCAGTTGGCCATCTTTCTCCATTTCTGCATATTGATCAACCTCATACGGGATATTAACCACTACTGGCATTTTGAAGGTAGGAGCTCCAGTAGAATATACAGGTGGAACATGTTGCTCATAGGGAGCGATGACATGTGCCCCAAGTATCTGTTGCATTGAACGGATGGTAGAATTGTGATTAGAGAGGTCAGGAATGGTCCTGACTGCGGTTGGAGAGGCTGGTCAAACTCGACCGTGTGTGGGAGTGTGTTGAGTTAGTTCTAGCTGATTTGGTAAGTCGGTAGAAGGCAAGTGAGCCTTTAGGAAGTAGATAGGTGTCTTGAAAGTATGGAAAGTGGTAGCCGACAGTTTGGCATAGTCTCGCACTTGGAGCATCGTCATCGTCCACATCATAATATCACCCTGGGTGGTGCTCTTGAGACTATTCGATCTGCCATCCCTGGTTTTTATCAAACCTTGTGGAACCATACTTAGTGTGAACGTCCTCTGCTGTTGGAACAGGTTCATTCCCTATATGCATCACTCCTCAATCTCTAGGGTCATGCAAGTTAGGGTCATGCTCTGAATATTCTTCTGAATCCTCCTTCATCTCCTCAGTTAGTTCTCTAGGATTCTCTTCTAGGTCTTCATCCATCTCTTCCTTTGGTTCATCATCAACTGTCTGTATGAGATGGTCGACAGACCATGGGGTCACCTGATGATACATGGTTGTGGTGATGGGCATGAGGTTCAATAGCTCCATGCCAATTTGATTTGATCTCTGGGTGTCTGTGAACCCCAAGATCCCATCACAGTTGGGCCTTGCAAGAATTCCTCTCATCATAAACCAAGTATAATATTCGAGGGTACACAACGACTCTACCCCCATGCCTAAGTCAAGAATACCATACCATCCTTGTACCAAAGGAACAATCCTTTCGATCGAGATTCTTCCTTCATAAATCATAATCGACCTCTATTAGTGCCATATTTGACCGTAGAGGAACGCCTTGGGTAATTCTAAACTACAGAAGGACTCTTAGAGGTGCATAAGACTAGAAACCTTCCAACCCAATCAACTCAATGAAATAGACGTGGTTTTTTCTCAACAAAGCTCGGCCATGGACCCATGGTAGTCACCATGGAATATGGTTCCCTGTGAGGTGGGTTAGGTAAAAGCGCCAACTATCTTCATTATTTGGGGCATCCCACATGCTCAATCTCATCACATGGCTTCTCATTTTGTTGTGTAAGTCTACTTTAGTGCAGTTTTTCGCTTGTCTTTGATAGAATTGTTCCAATGCCCAAATCTGTAGCAATAGGCTACTTCCCTTAAACTTATCATATCCTCTAGAGCAGAGGGATAATGATCAAAATATTTCTAACAAGATCATGGGTACGATGGTCACTGTAACAGGTCCTATAAACATGTAAATGACCATAGGCAGTAGGTTGATGTCAACACAGTCTCCTTTCTTTGGGAAGATCATAATACCCAAATAGGCCACCACAAAAACAATAGCCCTGTGCCTTTCCCAATCAACTTTAGAGATGAAGAATTCTTGTTGGAACCTATCATAGATCTCTTGATGACCGAACCTTATAAATAGATAATCCAACTTGACCCATCCCTCATCAAATCTTCGCAAACCTGGGCCTACTCTCAAGTACCCAAAGGACTAGAGAAAACCAATTCCCGACGTAGTGCATGGGGCCAAAGGTACTCTACCAGCTAATGGTAAATCAGCCATTTGACTTATCTCCTCCAGTGTTGGTGTGATTTCAAAATCTGTGAACTGAAAAGTCAGTGTTGTTGGTTGCCAGAATTCAATCATTAGGGTAATGGGCGATTTATTTGCCTCCACATTTAGTAGATGAATTAATTACCCCGGGTGTGGCATAATCTTATTTTCATATGTTACTCGGATGTTTACCCATCAATCTTTTAAAGTTCAGGGGACCTCAGTCATCGTCCTGATATTAGGGAGGTTTTGGTTAATATGCATCTGAAAGAAAGGGTAAAGGGTATGGTGAGTTTATTTGCTCCAAATCTATTAAGTGCTTTAGTTTTGATAATTTATAACAATTTCACACAAAATGTATGTCATCGAGTTTTAAAGAAGAAACTCATTGACATTTGGGTGGTTTCCTAAACGCAACGACAATACTTTATATTGTCTTGCCTAAGGCTATGCAACATGACCTATTTTTAGAGTAAGATTTTTTCCTAGATGATTAAGAGTGAACTAGGTAATTTCGAGAAGGCGCACGATCTTAATTGCACCAACTCTGAAACTAAGGAATCCAAAAGAGAGTATTGGAGGAGTGCAAAACACCCCTCGCGTGTTCAGTGTGTGTTTGTATATGGCCAAAGACTCGATAGAA
This sequence comes from Solanum commersonii, assembly GCA_029007595.1. NCBI lineage: Eukaryota > Viridiplantae > Streptophyta > Magnoliopsida > Solanales > Solanaceae > Solanum > Solanum commersonii. The sequence continues at coordinate 14,842,922 of JAJTWQ010000002.1, forward strand.
AGTGCAAATGATAGTGTGAGGAAAGCTGTAACAGATAGTGGTTCAAAATAAATAAGAAACACAAGTTTGTATTTGACTTGCGACCTTTCAACCAAAGCAATATATCAATTTGGCAAAGCAAACAAGTAGAAATAAAAAAAGTAATCACAAGTATTATTCCTAAATTAAATTTCTAAAGTTAAAACCTAAGCAAGATCCCTAGTAGAATCGCTAAACTGTCGCATCCCTATTTCGAACTAGCCGAAACGGTTCGCAACATAATATGGTTGTCACTCTGATTTTTCAAAAAACTATTTTTGTTTTAGCTTCACCACCTAAATTTTAAGTAAAATATTTGGAAAACCATTTTTAAAATATGTAAATGTACACTCTGTTTTGATTTGTGAAACCAGTGAGATTCTGAGTAAGGGTTTTGGTTAATCAAGGATAAGGTATTAAGCATCTCTCAGAGCCTATCCGAAGATAGTCCTTAAAATCAATTGTAGGAAAAATAATTAGGAAAATTTATTCAATTTATATGCTTTAAAATTTATGATAAGTAATTTTCATTAATTAAAAAAAATGGTAGAATACAAGGTATTACATATATACCTCAATAAAATAGTAGTACATTTATCCTATAGTAAAATAAATAAGTAAATAAATATATGTACTTAAAATATACGACAATTTTGTATGTTGGAAAACATGGATGTGTCTTATGTAAATTTATCCAAAATATGCAAATGTTGAGTTAAAAGGATATTAAAAAATTTCATTTTATTTATATATATAATTAAAACGTAAAAGAAAAATAAAATAAAATAGGATAGCAGTTGGATGTAAATATATAGTAGTATGTGTGAAAAATGAAGTTTAACAAAATAAATAATAATGATACTAAATTTTAAAATGTTATATAAAGTTTGTGATCTTAAATTATTTTATTATGAAGTGTAGTATATATATGTACGTTGTTTAAAACACATGAACGTTTATTATTTTATTTACATGTAGGAATAAATTGTCGATAGATTATATATAGTAAAATAATATGTATATTTAAGCATAGTGATTTATGAATTATAAAAATAAACAAATAACATTCGTAAAAAAGGGGATAGTAGATAAAAAATAATAGGTTATGTAGAGAAAACTAACTATAAAAATATACAATTTATACCTCTTATGTGAATGACATATATATATGTACACCTTGTACTTTGAACCTATTGGCATAACTAAAATCTTCAAATAGCATGTTAAGAAATTAAAATATTTTAGCAATATTTGATTTGAAAAGTGATAATAGTAAAAAAAAAAAAAATCAAAAAGGGGTTATGTAAAAAATATAAAATGGGCCTAACTATTGGGACTCATTCTATAGTTATATTTACTTTCTGTTAAAAATATATAGGCCTACTTTCTTACTTGATTTTCTTAAAAATAGGTATTTCTAAAGGTAAAATATCTTAGCCTTAAATATATTTCTAAAGGGGAATTGCTTTAGCCTTTAAACTAGTTTCAAATTTATTAGGGAGTTTAAAATGATGAGTTTTCCTATCCCTTAGGATAAACTTTCAAAGACTAAAAAAAAAGGGGGTAACAATTCTAGCAAAACTTATAACATCCATTTTCGGCTTTTAAAATGATGTTCTTCTACCTCTTGGAAGTTGTGTTTTTTTTTAAAACCTTTTTTTAGACTCAAACTATTGCACTTTTAAAATCTCAAAGCATAGTGGTTAGTTCCAAAAAAATATACTTTTAGATCCCACAAAATGGTGTTCGAAACTAGGGAAAAGACAATATTTTTACACCAAATTGTTTTTTGACCAATAGGGTTGTTAAAAGTTGTATTTTTTACCTCTCAAAACCTACATTTTCCAAGTTAAAATCAGCACTTTTTTACGCTAAAAATATGCTTGGTAGAGCATGTTAAATCTGCATTTTCGTACCAAAATTCTGCAACTTTTTTTAAGGTAAAAATTATTTTTTTAACCTCAAAAATCTTCATTTTTAAGTTCAAACTGCTGCCTCTCAAGGTTCTCAAAATCACTCTTTTTAGGAAAAATTTGCATTTTTAAACCTTTAAGCTCTACGTTCTGGACTCTTATTCTGAATAAAAGATGGTTACAAATTTGTTAGTAATGGATAGTGGAAAACAGTTAATAGTGGTAACATTCTGAGTGTGGCATCACCACAAGTGCGACATAAAAAAGGTTAATTGAGGAAATGACATAAGCTTACCAATATAGCATAATGTCCTCTACAAAACACAATAACCAAGAGCAAATATCAAACATATATCTGCAATTCTGTAAGATTAAGTACAAGCAAAAAAAACATTTATGTATATTTTGAGGACATAAATTCTTAAAGAGAAGAAGAGGCACTAGCACTATCGATGCAATGGGGGGCTGCTACGCACAAGCGATAATGTAGGTGAGCACAAGTCTGATTTGGCCAGATAAATGGAGTCGTATCATAAGTTCAAATGAGCTCCCAAGTGTACATGTGAAATAAAGAAAAAGAAAAGGATTAGCATAACACATGTTACTGGTTAAATTGCACGAATATTGTAAGTAATTGAGGAGGACATTCGTACTAAATTCCAATTGAAAGAAACAAGGATGCCAATGATAAGATGGAATAGAAATCACACAAGGTACACTTATAGGAATAGTTTGAGAGAATTCCAAATTTAAACCAACTTAACTAATAACTTTGGGGAAAAGAAGAATTCATGGCAAGATAAGAAGTTATCATTTGTCCTTTTAAAAAGGAAGTGAGAGAGAGTCTTCATAGGAAGGTGATATCAAATCAGAGAAGAGATCAAATGGTACATGTGATAAATTAAATACGCTTAAAATAGAGCAATCAACCTCTCCTATCCTTTTACGGAGGTTGGATTACATCTTCCTTAACCCCTTGGTCAAAAGTATAAATAAACTTTGTGACTAGAATTATGCTAAGGAAACAACTCTACAAACAAAGACCACAACCTCAAAATTTCTCCACCACTTGATTCATATCGAGATAAATATATACATAAATCTTTAATTAGGACAAAGGACGAACATGAACATGTCATCACCTCATTCTACTAGATCATGAGCACAAAGAAAAATCTTAGATTTCAAAGTTAACCAAAACTCTCGCACATAAGCAGGGAATACCTCTAAAGAATTAAAATCATATAGTCAAATCACTTTTAAGAGATAGCTAAAATTTAATAGACTTACAAGCAATATAAGTGTAGGAATTTGATCTAATTAATTTCAAACTAACACTTGCTGACTTAAACCAAAAGAAAAATCAACTTATAACAACATAAGACCGACTCGTAGAATGAAATTTAAGCTTCCTGCGACTAAAAGATACTAACAAATAGATGAGGGGTCCGCTACAGAAAATAGAACGAGGCAGGGATAAAATAGACCCGATAAGTAAAATAGGGAAAACATACATAATACAATCTAAATATGCAAATTTTACCTTAAACTAGTTCAAACATGAGACAGTAACAAATTAAAATATTTCAATGCTTAAGACAATTAATTTGAAGAGTATAAAGGGGAAAGTAATTCTTGCTTAATGCACATAAACTACCAGGGAAAAGATATTAAACATGTCTAGCTCGAGCAAAATATTCAAACTCATTTAAAGATAGATAATATGCCAAACTATGATCAGTACAAGAGAGAACTAGCAACTAATACAAACTTAAGATCAGTCCATCATCTGGTATTTTCTAAATAGACACGAAAGTTATCCAAGTTAATGAAAGAAAAGGCTCTATCGAAGACAGAAAAGAGAGAGACTTTCATACATTTGCAAGTTTAACCCATGATGGGGTCCTAAATTGGTTTATATTTGAACAAAATAGATATAGAAACAAATACATTCAAATCAACAAACCATAAGATTGAAAAGGAAAAACCAAAAGATAGCAAAGAAAAGCAGACTACTAAAAATAACATTTAAATCTTACGAAACCAAAGAGGTCAGCAGGGAAAGGGTGCAAACTTATATTCTATACTATACAAGAAACAAATTTTAAACTCAACAATAGACCAAGGTTACATACTTAAACAGCTAATGCAAAACATGATTTCAATGAACAATACATAATTAAGAGCCAACAAAAATGTTGAAATAAAGAGAAGATTACATTGTGTTGAGAAGCAAACAAGAGCTTTGACGTCAAGATTCCTACTTCAAACTTCCTCTTCAACTCGAAGCAGAAAAATGAAAACAAAGAACAAAAGATAATAACCTTAAAATATGTTTCCTAGATGATTTCCGAACCTTTGTTGGTGTTGTTCAAATGTTGTTTGATTTCTGGATTGTTGTTCGATCTTTTGTTCCTTTTTTGGATGATTTTCGTTCCTTTCTGGATGAGAACCAAAGCCCTCCTTTTATAGTCAATTAGAATTTCCACTTGGCCTAAAGAATTCAAATTTTGAATTTTAGAGAAGCCAAATGTGAGGAAAATGGACGAAGTAATGATGAAGGGGAAGAAAAAATCTTAAGAATTGACCTTTTTAAGTCGATTTGAGATCGTTAAGTGATCGATGGGGTGGCTTTCCGGCAGCCCAGAGCCATTTCTTTGATAGAGGTGATGGACGATCACGTAGGGGTGAACCGTCAGTGCCACTTGCTATAGCTTTTTCGGGTTTGCTGGATTGATGCAATCGGTCACTGTTCTTCACAAGGAAGAAGACGCAACAAGGGGGATGTAAGGGGGCAGACATGTTTTCTGGAAAAGGTGAAGAGTATTGAGGCATCTTTTCTGAGAAAGATGATGAATGATCGTGACTGTTTGAATAGAAAAAAAGTTGGGCGGTGGTAGAGTCTATTTTGGAAAAGAAGAAAAGTCTTACTCATTTTGGACCATCTGATTGTTTGATCGGACGGTTAGAATTATTCAAGAGTTTAATAAATAAATAAATATTATATATATATATATATATATATATATAGAGAGAGAGAGAGAGAGAGAGAGAGAGAGAATGCTAAATTAAATTGGTCCCTTAGATTAAATTGGACGGTTTCTATCGAATTTGAAGAAACACAATCCATGTGCTTTTTATGTGGCACGCGTGGATTGGTTGAATTAAAATGACTTGGATTGCCAAATTTTCTCAAATCAGGTCAATTTAAATTATATCCTCTTCTTTATTAAATAGCTATAATTTCTTAAATTAAAAATAATTATTTTGCAAGACTAGCTTATTTGATAAAATTAGTCATTCTAAAAACATAAAATTAACATATATTAGTAACTTATTAATTAATTAAGCTTTCCTAATTTTAAAAATGTTCAAAAAATATTTATCACAATAATAGAAATTATATTTAATTAGAAAAATTGAGTTAACCCTTAAGAACAATATTTAGTTGATGTAACTTTTTTAAAATTGATACCAATGATACAGGATCACTAACCTGGCGATGGTCCGCCCAGTCATAGATCGAGCAAGTGAATATCCTTAGAGGTAGTCCAACTACATAAGAATCGAAATACACAAGAATTTTAACATAGTTTCTCAGACTGCATGGTTTAATTATTTTATCCAAGCAAAGGGTCTGTCAAGGAGCTAATACATATTTTTATTGAGCCCATGTGTCTGATAGTTCTAACCAGGTATCAGGCGCCCTACTTATCAAAATCAATTTCGGGCTAAAAACCATAGTTCATCAGACGGAGTCACAAAGACAAAGACAATAAAATTAGTACTAAATCTGACTGTACCTCAATCTCAGAACCAAGTCGAGAAGCCATACTAAAATTCTTCTATATTTAAATAAAGCTTAGAACTGTTCATGATCTATATAAAAGAGAAGTTAGTTATCCGGCATAGATATAAATTTTTAGCCAGACATGGTCACAGCTTTCAGATCGGAGATATAAAAAGATATAAAAAATAAAAGAAGAGAATTAAATTACCTTATATCAACAACTTTATTTACTTCCGGCGAACCTCCGGCAAACCAAGAGCTTTACAAACTAAGAGAAAAAAAAACTTAATGAAGAGAGAGTGTTTTTCGACGCTCTGCTTCAAACTACAAAAGACCTTATTTATAAAAGAAATATAGATATATCTACAGTGATCTATAGCGACCGATCTATAGTGATTTACAGTGACCATGGGTCCCTTATCAATGGGTCCCAATTGTAAACTAACAGTTTTTCTACTGTGGTTTAACAGTGTGTCTACTGTTAATCAATAGTGGTCATCTTGTCTTTCTTTTTCAACTCCCTAAGTAAACCTTCTGCTTTAGCTAGCATATCTTCTGTCATGGGTTTCGCCGATTCACAAGGCTGGTCCTCTTGAGCATCATCTGCGATATCATCACTTGTTTCACTTCTCATTAAAGTGTCTGATTTTTCATAGTGAGTGATATTAAGGAGTAGATTCCTCCTAATTTCATCCAAATACTTCTTTATCATTTCTTCTTTATTTCCATCTTGAATGGAAATTCTTCTGGCAATATGTTTGACGGAGTTGTCAGCAATTATTCCTTTGTGAGGAATAGTACCATAATCTTGAATTCTTTGAGAAATAGAGTCCAATAATTCTTGGTCATATAATGATTTAGTCATGGGATCCTTCTTCATTAATTTATCCCAGAAATTATTATAATAAATTCAATATAAGAATGGAATTTGTTTTTCAGTAAAACCTAATTCCGGGGTCAATTTATGGATCCATGCAATCGAGAATTCTATGAAGAAATAAATTTGTTCAATTTGTTCTATATAACAAATATGATCTGATTGGTATAAATCATTAAGGTCTGGTGAAACCTTAACCCAATTTTGGTATAACTTTATAAATGGATCAGGTAAAATTTTTACCGTCGGTCCGTGGTATGACCACCAGTTCAAGAACCAGTTAGGAATTGAGTCAACAAATATCTTGCACACACCTTGATAAACCAAGTATGTTTATGCCTTTCATTGTTATAATAAAGTACTTTGCTGAAAGCGTTAATATAATCTCAATAAGTGAAATTGGTAGGGATTTATTGAGGCTGATCTTCCTTTCTTTCATCAAGGATATACCCCACTCTTCAATTGATATAATCTGCTTTATGATCATTTTGGAGAAGTTATAAACGTTCTTGCAGATGTTATAACCTGAGAAGTGCTGAAATTCAACACTACCTATATTCGTTAAAATGGTCTCGTAATACGAGCGGGTTTTGTATGACTCTCCTAGGAAGTATAATTTGTTAAGTAAATATCGCTGAAATATCTTCCAGGGTTCTTCCTTTCTCTGTATCTCAGAGTTTTCAATAAGAAATATAATTTCTTTCTTTACTACCCTTTCATAGGATCTAATATCATCAGCCTCTTCTTTGGCCACCGATGCAAAAGTATCACTTTGCTTTTGATATAAATATGCTCTCAATTGGGCGTATAATGGATTATTTTCTAGAATTTCATCCAGATGTATCGAAGAAGTAGTTTCTTTTGAAGAGCTTGTTAGTTTTAACAAGCTCATTCCTCCCCTTTGTATAATTGGAGAGCTGGATGAGGATCCATATGACAATCCTAATGTTTTGAGGAGGATGATCTTCCCCTTTTGCGAGTATAACTGCCCCTTCCTCTAGCCTTGGTTACCCAATGAGGATCCATCCCAATATTAGACGCATCCGTCTCTACATTCATTGGCCAAGCAGGATTAGCAAGGGTTAAACAAGGTAAAAATTTAACTCTTTCTTTAATAGTCTTTACAAGATTTGTGAGACTATTAGTCCAAGGCTTCTTATGATACTTTTCTAACCTGTCATATAACGGAGCTAAATCTCGAGACAAATTCTTGTAGAATGGGGAAATATAGTTTAAACTGCCCAGAAACTGCTGTAATTGCGTCTTATCTGTAATAATATCAGGGAATTTCGATGCGAATTCAATAGATCGTTGAATAAGAGTCATTTTTCCTTGACAAATCAAATGACCCAAAAGTCTAACTTTCATTTGAAAAAGACTTATTTTAGGTTTAGCTATGACCAAACCATTTTGAATAACTATTTTATTAAAAATGTCTAAATGTTTAATATGCATTTCTAGAATTTTTGAGTATACCAAAATATCAACAATATAAACTATGATGAAATCCAAATAGGGATTAAAAATATCATTCATTATCTTTTGAAATTCTGAGGGAGCATTTTTTAACCCAAAAGGCATTACATTCCATTCGTACTATCCAAACGGAACATTAAATGCCGTTCTATATGAATGGTCTCTAAATATTTTGATTTGCCAATATCCATATTTTAAATCAAATTTTGAAAAGATATTATCATCATATAAACTGGTTAATAAATCTCTTTTATTTGGAATAGGATATCTAATCCATTTTAAAAATTTATTTCAAGGTTTATAATTTATAACTAACCTGGGAACACCTCGTTCTTTTTCTGCTACATTATTAACATAAAAAATAATACACGACCATGGTGATTTGGAAGGCTTTATCAAACCTTTTTGTAATAAATTATCAATTTCCTTTTTGCAGAATTCAACCAATTCGGTATTCATCTGACAAAGACGTGATTTGGTAGGGATATTTATCTCAGAGAAATCATCTGCATATGAAATAGTTACAATATGCTTTTTCCGATTCCAAAAGGCACTAGGATGATCATCACAAATATCAATGGCCATTTTTTCATATATGAGTTTAATCTTTTCCTGTACTTTAGCAGATTTTAAAGTATCGAATATATTCATACTAAATATCTCAAGTTGTAAATAATCAACATGCTTTTGTTTCATTTCAATTAGAGAATTAATATCTCTAAAAATAGGCTCGGTCATAAAAATATAACTAATATCTTGATTTTTATAAGTAGCAGAAAATCCTTTAGCATTTATATTAGTAAAAGGATAAATTGCATTTATAAAAGGAGTTCCTAGAATAATAGGAGGGTATACCTATTTTTTTTCTAAGAAAAAGAAGTGAGGAATACAAACTTTATTCTGGCAAATACGAGTATTAGATAATTTATACTTTATATCTAAAGCATGACCAGATGCAGATTTAACCATCTGAGTTGTTTTTCCAAAATATTTAGTAGGTACTAGACCTTCTTGAATGCAACTCACATCAGTGCCACTATCAATCATAGCAATGTTAGTTATAGAAAAAGTATTATCAATTAATATAGTTCATTTAATATACCATTTATGAGCTGTAACAATTTGCATCATTCCTAAAAACATATTTTGTTTCGGATCACTATTCAAAGTGTTGGCAAGAGTATTTTCTTCAGCAGTAGATTCATCAACCTTATTTTTTCCTTTGCTATTAGCAGACTCAATGTGAGTAAGATGGTGATCATAAATAATATGATTTTGTTTAAGAAATTTAATTTCTTCCTTCAAATGTTCAATTTCTCCTTTTAAATCATCAAAAAAGGTATCACGAATAATCATGGTTTGTTTAGAAGAGAGTCTATTATGAACTTCAGACAAGGAGTAAGGAGCAGAATTATTAAACTCATCTTTAACCTTTTTATCACTAGGAATACTAGTTGAAGAGCTAGTTTTACTAGTAGCCAATTGAATGATCTTATCACGAAGAGTATTATCGGTAACTTCTTTTAGAAGTTCTATAACATTGTCTGCAGTGATAGTGAACATATTCATGTCTTTGAACTGAGATTGTAGCTTGTAAAATTCATCATGTTCGCAGTGACAAATATCACCATGACATTTGCAAGAATTATTCGAATCTTAATGAACCTTAGAAGGCTCAGGTTGCTCATCTTCTGTTGCATAACTTGCTTCAGAATCATTATAATCTGATTCGGAACCAGAAGTATATAGAAAACTATAAATCTTCTCTTGCATATCATTATCATGTTCTAGAGTCTTAAGCTTTTCTAGCTTACAATTTGGAGCTATATTCCCAAATTTTCCACATTTATAATACTTAATCTTATCAAGATTTTGCCTTGACCTATTCCTGGTAAATCTATGAGATTTACGATGAGCCCTACGCTTCTCTCTTTCTTCTCTAGTCCTTCTTCTAGATCTTCTTTTCTTATGATGAGATCTATGAGATTCTGATTTAGAAGTTTCTCGGTTGGTGCTTTTTGAAGCATCCGGTAAATCGAATTGAGTACAAAAATCTCCTAATTGAGCTTTTCTCTAAGCTTCTCCATTTTAAGTTGTCTTAATAGTTTTAACTCATTGCACAAATTTATGTCTTCTTGCGTACAAGCCCCAATAAACTTTCCATAAGTAAAATCATTATAGGGAATAATTCCTTGTGGATTTCTAAGAGTCTTTTTTACTCTTTCTGCAAATAAAGAAGGTAAGCCATCAATAAATTTGGCTTTCCAAAAATCCAAACCATTTTCGGGAAGTTCCATTACCCGACTTAAATAAGTGTCTTTATACCATCTAAACTCACCTAAATGTCTACAGCTAAGACCATTTAGTAGAGATCTAATGGTTTCATATTGATTGGTAAAACTACCACTAAAATGTTCAAGAATAGTCAAAATAAGTGTATACACAACGTCTTGTCTATTTTGAACAAGGGCAAAACCTAAATTATCAACTCCTTCATTTACTGCCTTAGCATTAATTACTGCTGCTCTCGCATCAGAGGGCATATAATTATTCCACCATTCTCTTAGTTGACCGGTAAATCCTGCAATAATCATCTCGTAAATGGTCTTGTCAGTGTTACTAACACTTTTGCAGATAGTAGCATACATAAGCATCCTATGAACCATAATCGTCAACTTCCTATCAATTAGCCCATCGAGATTCCATTCATAAATCTCACTTCCACTATAAGAAGTGTTAGTTTTACTCCAATCTCTTTCCTCTATTACAACATCTTGAGGAGTAGGCCTGGGATAGTAATATGTTTGCATGCTAGGTTTTCTAGCATAAGCAGTATTACCACTATTCTTCTTTGGATACCCATGAAGTTTATTAACTTACATTTCCATTTGAGTTTTGAAATCAAAAGTGGTTTCCATCTCATCTGCAAAATCTTCAGCGAGACTTATCGGTTTCGCACTTGCACCAAATTGAGAAAACTTTTTATCAAGAAGATTTTCAAGGTCGTGCAAAGGTCTAAGAATAAAATCCTGAATCTCAGGAGACCTTTAAATATGAACATCAAGCTGTTTTGACGAAGAAGCCTGTTCCGAAACTTGTTTCACAGATTTTAGCTTATTATCAATCTGAACAATCAGATTAGACAGGCTATCTAATTTTTTGTCTAGAGAATAAATATGTTCACTAATAACTTTAACATATAGACCCAAATAATTATTTTGAGAAATAAGACGATTAATTTCATTTATACTTACTGCGGCGACTTCATTATCAATAAATTTATGAAAAGCAGTAAAAGTAATAGAAGTATTATTTGGTAAAATAAACAGAGTGAGGAGGATAAATGGATTGAATAATATTACCTAATTCATCTTTGTAAGATAGTTCAAGAACGTTGATGAATAAAGGGAAATAAGTGATTATAAACCAAGGCACAAAGAACATAATATGATTATGTAATGCACAAGTTTCATAAAACTCTTGAGAAATATTATTTAAATCTTCTTTACTATAGGTGTCAAAAAACCAAGTTTTAAATCGGTTCCATTTTTCATTTAAAAATTCGTCTTGAATATATTTTCTTGCCAATGAACCTGGACTAAAATCAATTTGATGTTCACTCATCATTAAGTATCATTAAGATTAAAATACATCTCGGATACAGAAGGAATATCCTTATCAGAAACATCAGATAATTTATCATTCGTTTGAACAATGTTTAACCGAGGATCAATTTACAAAAATTTCATAACATATATATATATATATTTTTATTATTATTATTATCATTATTCTTATTCTTCTTATTATTATAACTTTAGTTAAATAAATGAGGAGAGCCAAAATTGGGTGTCAACAATGGCTACATGGTTTATGGAGGCTGGGATTTGTCTGAACTCTCCCCCATATCGGTGCTCAATATTATTCCCAAAATATTATATTAGCTCTTATGTTTAGAAACTTATTTCTTTCTATGGTTTGAGTTAATTTCTCAAATCATAGCTCAAAGGCTCTTCTTGGAAATCAAAGTTTCCTCTCTTGCTTAATTGTGAAGGATTTTCTTTTTACTGAAAACTAGCTCAAAGGCTCCTTTGGAAATCTCAGTTTCCTTTCTTATTTAAATGTGAAAACATTTTAAACTCTTTGGGAATAGATAGTCCCCATAGACTCTTTGAAGAAATGAACTTTAACTTTACTCTTTACTCAACTCAAAACTCAAGTCTTAAAACAAAGTTTAAATGTTTGTAAAAGACTTTTGAAAAATTTTAAGAACTTCTCTTGACTTGACTCTTAACTTTCCTTGAATTGAATTATGGATTAAAGGTTCATGATCTCATGTTATTAATGATTTCATATTGTTTAGACGTACCTTAGAGTGTAGGAATCAGCTAGGAAACATAGGTACGTTTCAAGGGAACTAGTACGGAAAGAAGTAGGCAAAAGTAGAATACTTGACATCCCTAGGGATCTAAGTGGCGCGGGGCGCCATATCCAAAACTTCATAACTAAAGTTGGGGAACGCTGGCTAGTGTGGCGCCCCAGGGGTAAAACTTCAGAACCCAAAGTGGGGCGCTTTGGCTGGCGTGGCGCCCCAGACCTTTGCCCAGAAAAATCCAAATTTTCTTGGTCATTTTTCAACTCTAAAACCTCTAGTTTAGATTGGTTCTTTCCCCAAACATGTAGATTCAACTACATAACCAAAATATGCAAGAATCTACTCAAAACGATACCTAATTTCATGAATTTGAATCAACAACTCCTCAACAATTTCAACGAATCAAGAACTCAATAGAACTTCAACAACACCCATCAAGATTTCAATTTCTAAACCTTCAAGAGCATAAATTCGCTAAAATAAATCATGATTGGTGTGTGGGTGTACTAACACAATGCTATGTGATCTCACATACCTCGTAGGAATTACTCCTTGACAAAATCCACAATCTTAGTTTCAAAAACTTGACTATTCCTTGTCTCTCGTCCTCTTTTCTCCTTTTCTTTTATCTTCTCTCAAACCCCTAACTTTTTTTTATGAAACATAAACTGAACCAAATTAGTTTAGACCCCATCTTAATTACCAAAAGCGAAATTAAATAATTATTTAGTGAAAAGACCATAATACCCTTCTAAAATCCGGTTTTGACTTTCCTTATCTAGATAACCCAACTTAGAATGACCATATCTCTCTTATATGAACTCGAAATCGAGTAAACTCGGCGGCGTTGGAAAGATAATTCAAAGATACTTCGTACGGGTTCTAGTATCACACCTAACTCATTCTTATTTAGGAGTAATGGTCGTTTGAAGTTAAACAAAACTCTCAAGCTTAACATAACTTAAATAAATTTTCAGATTTTTCATTCTTCCCAAAAATGACTCTTTCTAATTCTAGCTCTTTCACTTAGCGAGGTGTTACAATATCTCCCCCTTGAAAACATTCATCCTCCAATGAGATCACTCTGAGTAGACTAAGGGTGTAACATCTAACATTAAACTCAAACACCCACAAGCAAATTTAACACATTAAGCTTATCAATTAAAGAGTACTACGAAGGGAATTAGTACCTTGGCCTAGAATTTCTCGAGGCTCAAAGAGATGTGGATACCTCTTCTTCATATCCTCCTTAGCTTCCCAAGTAGCTTCCTCAACAAACTGATTTCTCCAAAGAACTTTGACCGATGCTACTTCCTTGGTCCTCAACTTGCAAACCTGACGATCTAGAATCTAAACAGGTATCTCCTCATAAGACAAGCTATCCTTGATACCAGTCTCTTCAGTTTGTATGGTAAGTGAATGATCTCTCATGCACTTCTTCAACATGGAAATATGAAATACCGGATGGACCACTGCTAACTTTTGTGGTATCTCTGGCTCATAAGCTACATTACCAATCCTTTTGGATATTCTATAAGGGCCAATATACCGGTGAGTAGTTTCCCCTTCTTACCAAATCTCATAACACCTTTCATGGGTGAAACTTTCAAGTATACCCAATCATCTACTTCAAATTCTAACTCCTTTCTCCTAACATCAGTGTAGGCTTTCTGACGACTCTGCGCTATTTTCAACCTCTCTTGAATAACTTTCACTTAATCTATAGCTTGATAAACTAAGTCTGGTCTGATCAACCCAACTTCACCAACCTCAAACCATCCAATTGGAGATCTGCATTTTCTCCCATAAAGAGCTTCATACTTAGCCATCTGTATGCTAGAGTGGTAACTATTGTTATCAGCAAATTCAATGAGAGGTAGGTGATCATCCCAGTTATCTTTGAAATCAATCAATCAGTCCCTCAACATGTATTTTAGAGTTTGAATAGTGCACTCTGCTTGACCATTGGTCTAGGGATGAAAGGCAGTACTCAAGTTCACCTTTAAACCCAAACCTTTGATTTCTAGAACTGGGTAGTAAATTGTTCACCTCTATCTGAAATAATCGATACCGAAACCCCATGTAGTCTGACTACCTATTGAGTATACAACCTAGCATAATCTTCTGCTGAATGTGTAGTATTTACTGGTAACAAGTGGGCTAATTTGGTCATTTGATTCACAAAAACCCAGATAGAATCATGTTGCCTGCGAGACCTTGGTAAACCTGTGATGAAATCAATATTGATCATCTCCCACTTCCATTCTGGAAGTTCTATATTCTGAGCCATACCACTGGGCCTTTGGTGCTCTACTTTAACTTGTTGACAATTCGGGTATTTAGCAACGAACTCAACAATACTTTTCTTCATACTATTCCACCAATAAAATTCCCTCAACTCATGATACATCTTTGTGGAACCTGAATGGATAGAATATCTAGAGCTATGAGCTTCCTCCATGATCCTCTCTTGGAGTTCATCCACCCTTTGTACACACAATCTACCTTGATATCTCAATACATCATTTCCCTCTTGTTCAAAAGCCATTACTTTTTTATTATGAACATTTGCCTTCAATTCAAGCAAACTAGGATCTGGGTCTTGCTTCTCTTTCACTTATGACACTAATGATGATTCAGCCACATTCATCACCACTACTCCTCCTTCTGTGGAATACATTATTCGAACTCATAATCGTGCAAGCCTGTGCACATCTTTTGCTAACTCTTTCTTATCTTCCTTAAAATGGGCGGTACTACCCATAGACAATCTACTTAAGGCATCATCAACAACATTAGCCTTACCTGGGTGATAAAGAATACTCATGTCATAATCTTTGAGTAATTCTAACCACCCTCTCCGTTTGAGATTAAGCTCTTTCTGACTAAACACATACTGAAGTCTCTGGTGATCAGTGAATACATTTATATGAACACCATACAAATAATGACACCATATTTTGAAAGCAAATACTACGGCAACCAACTCTAAGTTATGAGTTAGGTAATTCTTCTCATGAACTTTCAATTGTCTGGAGGGATAAGCTATTATTTTGCTATTCTGCATTAACACACAACCCAAACAAACTCTGGACGCATGACAACATACAACAAAGCGTTGCTTACCTTCTGGTACGGTCAATACTGGGGCAATAGTTAACCTCTTTTTCAATTCCTGAAAGTTTTTCTCACAAGCTTCAGACCATTGAAACTTCATTGTTTTCCTAGTTAACTTACTCAAAGGGGACGAAATAGATGAGAACCCCTCTACGAACCTTCTATAATATCCAGCCAACCCCAAAAAACTCCTAATATCAGTTGGAGATGTGGGTCTATGCAAATTCTGCATTGCCTCTATTTTATTAGTGTCTTTGGAATATCACATTCCCTTACTCTCAACTGATGGTAGCCACATCTGAGGTCTATCTTAGAAAAACATGTGGTACCCTAAAGTTGATCGAAAAGATCATCAATTCTCAGAAGAGGAAACTTATTCTTGATAGTAACCTTGTTCAACTGACGGTAATCTATACACATTCTAAAGAAACCATCTTTCTTCCTCACAAATAAGACCGGAGCGCCCCAAGGTGAGACACTTGGTCGAATAAATTCCTTCTCAAGGAGATCTTTCAACTATTCTTTTAGCTCTTTCAACTCTGGTGGTGCCATCTTATATGGCGGAATAGATATATGATGAGTATTGAGAAGAATATCTATACCAAAGTCTATTTCTCTCTTAGGTGGGACTCTAGGTAAATCATCTAGAAAGACCTCTGGAAACTCACTCACAACAGGAACTGACTTAATTGGAGGTGTCTCAATACTAGAATCATTAACTCAGACTAAGTGATAGACACACCCCTTGGAAACTAGATTTCTCGCCTTAAGGTATGAAATGAAACGACCCTTAGGCACTGCTGAACTGCTACTCCATTCTATAACTGGCTCATTAGGAAACTTGAACATGACAACTCGAGTTCTACAATCAATTGAGGAATATCAGGCATGAAGCCAGTCCATATATAGAACAACATCAAAATCAACCATGTCTAAGTCAACTAAATCATCCATGATGCTCTTGTGATTGACAAAAATTGTACAATCACGATAGACTCTCTCAGCTATAATGGACTCACCAACAGGTGTAGAGATACTGAAGGGCTCACAAAGTTGCTCAGGAAGAACATTAAAATTCATAGCAACATAAGGAGTACAAAGGATAAACTCGCTCCTGGATGTAGCAAAGCATAAACATTAAAGTTAAAGACTTGGATTATACCAATAACAACATTTGGAGAATCCTCTTGCTCTTGGCGATTAGTAATAGTGCAAAGACGGTTACTTCCTCCGCCTGCCCCTGAAGTAGCTTCTCTAGATGCAACTTTGTCTGAAGGAGCAACTGAAGAAGATATGGCTCTATTGCCCCTATTACCATTTCCCTACATGTTCTTTGGACACTCTCGGATAAAATGAATGTTCTGGCCACACTAGAAGCAACCAATGGAGCCATCACGACACATCCCTGAGTGGCTCCTACCACACTTAGTACATGTAGGAGACTTACTACCCCCTTATGCCATATTGCCTTGATAATAGGTAGGTTTAGCTAAGAAATTCTGACTATTTTTCTCACCTTTATTCTTTGGTGCAGGTGCACTAGCAGATGATGGAGCAGGTCTCTTTTGTTTCTCTTGGAAGGAAGATCGGTTTGCATTACTCTTCTGCTACCCAAACTCATTCCCTGATGTATTTTCCCTCTTATTCTTAAACTCTTGCCTATCCCTCAGCTTGTCCTCCTAAACTTGTTGCACATAGATTATTAGCCTTGCTATGTCCATATCCCCTATTAGCATAACTGCCTTACCTTCCTTGCATGACAGGTGAGACAACCCAGCAACGAATAAACTCATCATGCTTTTCATGTCAGCAACAATCTCCGGAGCATAGCGGGAAAGTTGTGTGTACTTTAGACTATACTCATGAACGCTGAAAGAATCCTGTTTAAGAGTCAGAAGCTCTCGTACCTTTGCTTCTCTCAATTCTCGGGGGAAGAAAAACCCCAAAAAAGACTCCTCAAACTAAGACCAACTCACATGTGGTGCACCCTCAACTCAGTTCTCCTTCCATTAATCAAACTAGATCCTAGTGACACCCTTCATTTGGTATGTAGCTAGTTCCACCCTCTCAGCATCAGCAATATGCATGATCTCAAAAACCTTCTAAGCTCCTCAACAAAGTTTTATGGGTCCTCTGTAACACTTGAACCAGTAAAGCTTGGAGGATTCATCCTTAAGAACTCACGGATCCTTGAAGTGTCTGCCCCTTCCTGTCGATTTTCTCTATGTCCAACTTGATTAGTCATAGCTTGACTTAGCATCTAGATAGCTTCATGAAATTCAGCATTGGTGACTTCTCCCTGGGGTTACACTTTAGGTTCATTAGGTACCCCTTGCTCTTCAACATTATGTCTCGCAGGACGACCTCTGACAACTCTTCGTGGAGGCATGATCTAAAATACATGCGCAAGCATAAATTAGAAGAAACTTTATAGAGATTTACTATATCACACGAAATGAGTATCAAAGAAGTGAAGGACTTTCCTAAATGTTGCAACCTACTAATTATAGATGTGGCGCGCTTCATACCAATAACTAGGACTCTACAAACACGGATTTATAGACTCCCAAGGACTCTTGAACTTTGTGCTCTGATACCAAGTTTGTCATTTCCCGAGCCTACACCCTGGGAGGGACTGACATTCGAGAACCATTATTGGCCTCAAACGAAACCTTGGCCTGGCTTACTTACTCAGCGAAAGACATTTATTCAACAAATATAAATATATGTAATAAGCTAGAATGTTATAGAGGAACATTAATCTGGCCAATAAGTCAAACTCAAGTCTCAACATAATATAATGAAAATGAAAAGACTAAAGAACTAACATCTGACTGTCTATGAAGCCTCTAAACAACTGCGATGGATGTCGGGACATTACCCATGATATAAAGTAGAATAATCAAGTGCAATATAAAGAAAAGTTTTTTATAACATGGATAACAACTCTATGCATTTAAAATACAATAGTAACTCTCTATGTATGCAAGGATAGAATGTAACCTCTGATTGTATATATAAAAATACAATTAAATCTGTGTATATAAGAATACAAAATACTTTTGTGGGAGTTTCTCTAATCGATAATCATCACTTAAGGGTTATTGTGATGATACAGTGTTTTGCCTCATGATGCCAGGGCAGTCTGATTAATGTATCAAGTAGCATTACATCCAATACTAAATGCCAACGATCATTCTTTAGTATAATAATCCAACTATGTGAGTTGGGGTTGATCCCACAGGGAGTAGTGTTTCCTTGGAATCACTTAAATGGAAGTTCAATGACAGTCTCTTCAACCAAACATTTCTTGCACAATTAATATTCAAATCTCAGATTTCGGGTTTTAACTACCAATTCAAACTTATAGCTCAACTCAAGTAATCAAAGATTAAAGTAAAACTCAGGGAATTAATCAGCCAACTATTGAATCTCAACAAAATGGGTAAACATTACTGCTCATAATAGAATAATTTGTTGTGGGTAGGTCGAACCATATATAAAGTAACTTTCTCTAGAACAATTACCTTTTCTATGTTGAATTCTTTAAAACTTCAACACTAATTGAATGAAGCCAAACTCTTTACCCTCATCAAATCCACTCTCTCGAGCTGGATACAAAGGAAAACTCCTTATTTCACTCTCTAGAGCTGAAACAAAGAAAACCCACTACTAAGGACTCTAAGATTGCCACCTTGGCCTCAGACCTCTCTCTCGAGCAAGTGCACGACACTAAAATTGACACACGACGTAACACAATTCAATCTCAAAACACAGCAACAACTTAGACTTACTTCAGAATAGCACCATTCTCAGTAATTAACAAACACCCATTAAGTATATTCAATAGTTGGTTTCATGATCAAAACCCCAAGTAAAGGGTTTTAGCCACTTATCTCAAAAATAAAAAGATCAGAATTAATTATCACCCCCATAGTTGGGTACAAGATGAAAATTATAGATGAAATTCAATTGATAATCTTCTCTCTTACAAAATATCTCTCTAACTCTTGCTAAAATCACTCTCACAACCCTTTGGTAGTGTTTTCTCTCTCAATAATTCTTTTCTCCCTTTCAGAATGAATTTTTCTCTTTATCCAAGACTAATTTAAACAAGTCTGAAATGTCACTGCTTAGAGCTACTCGGTGAAGTAAGTCGGATATCACTGACGGATTGGCGATTCGCCAATTGCTCTTCATCTCACTTTCATTTTTCACTTTTTCTTGGTTTGGCTACTGTAACTTTAGGCGATCTAGGTCGGTATCACCGAATGACTCCACGGTTCGCCCATTATCCTTCCATCTCACCTATCAACACTTGCTTGTTTCTTCTTTCGTTCTTTTAGCGACCTGGTTGTCCTTCACCGACTAGATCGGCGATTCGATGAATATGGTTGTTGCTTGCCAAATTCGTCCCTATTTTAGTTCTAGCATTTTGTAACTTTAGGCGGTATCTTGGCTATTTAGTGTTTCGCTGAATGATATTGGAGATTCACCGAATGACATCATCAATTATTAGGCCTTCTTTTATTCATTCCTAAGGCATTCTTTGTTCCTCTTTGCCCAATTGTGTCCATGTTGTCTCTAACTCCAAATTCCTGAAACTCAAGGGTTTACATCAGGTATTGAGACAAAATATGCATTTGAGGATACTAGTTCTATTAAAATATAGCCTTAAATGAGTCCAAATTATGGACTCATCAATGATGTGAGACTAAAAATACATATTTTTAATTATTATTTCCTCACATTTATTATTTATATTTGTCCTTTTTGAGCATAAACTTTATGGATTGTGCTAAATTGTGTATTTTATTTGTAGGATTAAATTGGTGGAAAAATGAAGAACTATGGAACTAAAACGAATTAAAGATGGAAGATTGAAGAAGGAAATCAAGCAGACAGCTTAATGGATTAAATGAAATAAAATAATATATTCATATATATGCAAATGGCGGCTGAACAATCTCAAATCACTTTACTGCCATGTGACAGCCAATGAAGGCCCCTCAAATATTGAGGCGGCACAATTCAAGCGGACAACTTTAATAAAAAAAAAAGGAATCCAATTCCTTTTGGTTTTGGATTCCTAATTTGTTTGGATTCAATTATTTTATTTAGAGTTTTCTACATCTATAAATAGTGCATAGGAATAATTATTGGAAGAAGGCCAAGAACCAAGATACAAGACACAATATAAATTTTCTTCTAGCTTAGGAACTTTGGAAGAGCCGCCGTGGAGGCCGGAGAATTGTGGTTTATTCTTTTTTCTCCTTTATTATTTATTTGTATTCGTGATTAATAAAAGATAGTTTAGTTATTGTTCTTAACTTTTTATGATTAACACAAGCATATTTATTTTAATAAATTTTGATTGTGTTTTTGAGATAATGAATAGCTAACTTTCATAACTAAGGTTTTGGGAACCATAAGCGATTAACAAATTATGAATAATAACTAAGTAATTCCTGAATAGTGTTGAAGCATGCATTGATAATTCTTTCGTCTAGAAGTCTTTTTAACGGTGGCCAACGTTAGAACTCGCCTTGTTGCTACTTGCCGGATCAAGGAGGTAATCAACAAGAAAAGAATTATCAACATAGATTTAGTGTGATACTATCTAATAGACTAGTGTCGATTGGTGCGAAGTAATAACTAAGCCAAATATCGATTATGATGTCTAATATGAGGTAAAGGTAAGTGTTACTAAATTATACACAGTAGCCGGATCAAGGTGCGGGGTGAAATTATCTAGATGCCGGATCAAGGTGCGGGGTGAAATTATCTAGATGCCGGATCAAGGATTTAGAGATACGTAACTTATCACTTTGCATGTAATACATTAGAAAATGATTACTATTATTAGGATTACTGCGTTATGAGCTTATGGGGAACACATTCCTAGTTACTATTAATAATTTGAATATAAATAAATACTTAGTTCTAAGCTATCTTTTTTATTGTCTTTATTTTATTTCAATTTAAAACCCCCCATTTTTATATAACGACTATCGAGTTAAATATTTGCTATTGACAATATTCTTCCATATTCTCTGTGGGATCGACCTCGACTCATAGTTGGGTAAATATATTGCATATGATCGTTTATATTTCTTTTCAAGAAGTATGTTTGAACGTTATCAATCAACACCCCCAACTTAAACTTTTCCTTGTCCTCGAGTAAAACTCAAGTTCAACAGTTCAAAAAGGATGTCTCAAATAGTGCTACACAAGACTCAATCATGAATATATACACAACAGCGCTCAATTTACTCATGCAAGGATCAATTGTATCCTCAGAGATTCAAGTTGTGACACACCATTGTCAAAAATTCTCAAGCTCACTATAGTTGCTTCAAATGCAAATTCGAGGTTAACAAAGGTATTCAAATATCATCACACAAAGAATGATTCCATATTACACACAATGGTTTAATCATTTAAAATTTCGGAATCAAGTGCAATGCTCACTCTCACAAAGAAGAACACAATGCATGTTTTCACCCATAGGTTTGCCCGTATTTTCCAATAAATAATTGTTTCAGCTCAATCAAGATCAAAAAGGTCTTTTTAAGGCTTGTAATGGGGCTGAGTGCAAAGGAATGGGCATTTAGGCTCAATGACTTTCATCGTCATGAAATGTGATGCTTTCAACAGTCCATTTCCTCTTGTTTCATCATCTTCTTCAGTTCTCATAAGTCATCCCATTATTCACTTCCATGAATTGTTCAGAACCCCATTTCTTTTGTACTTTATTTTACAAAATTTTCATTCATTTTCTTTTTCTTTCTTTTCTTTCTCTTTTTTTTTTGTATGGAGGGGTTCCATGTTTCTCAACACCATGGGTCAAAGGGGACTTCTCTTGCACTTCTTGACTTGCCTTTTCTTTTCACAACACCCCCAACTTAAGTTTTTGTCCTAAGTTGGCTATTTAATCAACAATGAATAGGTTTATGGGTAGTGGATTAAGAAAGGTCATGTTTTCATCAAGTTTTTTCCAAAGAAAGGTAATGCTCAAGGGGTGTTCAAAAGAGGTTCACACACTCACAACATGGGCCACAAAAGATCTATATGTTAAATTAGCTCACGCTCTTCGAAGTTGCCTAAGATCATATCGGGAGATAGCCTTACTTAGTCGACTGAACCAATAGGGAAAATTCTAGGTGTTATCTTGCATGGTTCAAAGTAAGCTCATCACATAAGGGATTGACACCAAAATCAAGGAAGACTCCACACTATTGCTAGTGTGTAACGTTCAACACAAGAGAATCAATTTTATACTTGGCTAGTCACAACGAGATGCAAAAAGTTCACATATTTACTATGTAACTTCTGAAACGACCCAAAAAAAAAAAGTTCCTAAAAATGTGCTTTGGAAGTTACCGGAAACTTGTTTTAGCTATATCTAAAAATCCATTTCGTTTTTTGAAAATCCGACTTCATATTCTTGTTTAGGGGGTCAAATTGAGTGGGAAATGGGTCTAACCCAAATTTTAGAGCAACCGTATCAAAATCCGAAATTTCCAAGTGAAGCCTTTTTCGAGGGTCTACTTTGGAGGGTCATATCTCCTAGCACACAAATAATTGGGTGGCCCATAACATATCCATGGAAAGCCCTTTGAGTTAGATACCCAACGCACTTCGTTTCACCTCATTCGGAGTTCGGACGAAGAAGTTATACCCATTTTCGTAAAATCCGTCCGTGTAGCAAATGCAATTTCCAGAGAGTGAATTTACTGTTCATAAGCCTCATTTTTTTTTCTAAGTGTTGGACCCATTTTTTTTTCTCCAAGGACATATTTTATTTCCTATATAGCATTAATTCAATTCCCATCTCTAAAAAAATTTCCCAAAATACCCCTCCCATACTTAGACACATTTTCTCTCAAGAACCCTAATCCAAAACCTTCCTCAAGATTGAAGAGATTCTTGCTCCAAGTTCCAAGCTTCCATTGAAGACACTCTCAAGACCTTCATAAAAACTCAAGGTATGTGGTGTTGAACTCATGGGTCCTTCCACCCATAGTGCCTAGACTCTATTCTACTCACTAATTCATGGTTTAAGTTGAGATTCATAAATTAGTCTTGTTCCTTGTATAAATTTCCTACACAGTGAATTCGATCATGAAAAGTGGTTGTTTTGAACATGTTGTGACTCTAGAACTTGAATCTAAACTTGGAATTGATGTGGAGATTTTTCATGTGGTCTTATGGGTGTTAAAAGGCGTTGTTGCAGGTTGTTCACTGGTTTTGCTGCATAATTTCTACCCTATTTTTCATGCTCTTTGACCCCATTACATGCCTTCAAGGTGTTTGACAAAATGTCCAATTATGGAGAATCGATGAATTGATGCTTTAATGCTTGAGTTATGAGATGTATGACATTCCAGAGATGTGTTGATGACAAACTAAGCTTGTGTATATGTTCATTCCATACATGAGATTGCATTAGAGCCTAATGTGAATTTTCTATATAAAGTGTTGCATGACCATGCTCGGTCCGGGGGAAAAGAACCGGATAACCATGTGAGGGGTTTATACCTCACCACCTAGGATGCTTGGGGTGTGACCAACATCAACCATGTGAGGGGTTTATACCTCACCACCTAGGATGCTTGGTGTGTGACCAACATCAACCATGTGAGGGGTTTATACCTCACCACCTAGGATGCTTGGGGTGTGACCAACATCAACCATGTGAGGGGTTTATACCTTGCCACCCGGGTGTGAACGGCATCCCCCATCCTAAGTTGGGGTTATAGATTGGTTGGATTATGCACACACATATGATATCTACTATTAGTATAGATTTACTTAAACATGTTTTGACTTCACTTTGATCATGCATCCTCATATTGTTATTCATTATGCCTATGGAACTATTTCTTGCATTTCGATTGTGTCCTTGTCTATTGTTGTATTGCACCCCGCATACTTAGTACATTCCAAAGTACTAACGCATATTTTGGCTACATGATGTCACCGTGTAGGGACCGGAGCTACTCTTGATCCTTCTCTCCATCCACGTGGCTAGTACGGTGCTTATCTGATTTTATTGGTGAGTCCTCAATGATTCGAGGGCTATGTTATGTTTCCTACTCCTATGTTTTGAGACTTTAGCTTGCAATTGTATTTTGACTATGAGGGGAGCCGATAGTATGTCATGGCCCCCGTCCTATCTATGTATGTAGAGGTGTGCGTTGGACAAGTATTTTGTAAATGACCTTAACTCTTATTCTATGATGTTATTTTGAAATGGTTTGCCCTTAGTCTCTAATTCCCGTTATTTAATGTTGAATGTACTTCCGCAATCGATGAAGTGTGATGACAAGTTTGAGAGGCTTGTTTGGGGTTCCTTCGGGTTCCTTATTCGCCATGTCACGTCTAGGCCATAGGCTTAGGTCGTGACAACTTCACTTGGTCTCATCAAATCCACACATTCATGTTCGTTCGATAATGAGAACTTTTGAGTCATCGATATTGATCAAAATTGAGACTAAAATTTGCACAAGAATAATCACATTCCACACGAACAAGGGGTGCTGTCAACACTGAGGACATTGAGATATGATCAGTGGAATACCCCCACAAAATACAGTCAGCATTGTCACCAAAGTGGGTAGAGAGTGGGTATTTATTACAAGCAAACTAAATATTAACAATAAATAAAGATTGATAAGAAATGAAAAATAATCTAGCATGTAAACAAGTAGAGCAGGGTCACAAGGAATCATCACTAAATTGTCCGGTTGTCCATGGAGCTAACTGCTCGCCGAGTGCTCGTACTCACCAAAATAGTTTAGTGACTCACCAGGAAAACTTATGTCTCGCTTATGATCCCTACTCCTGCAAAATCAATACACATTATTCAAAACACTAACTTGGGTTGCCTCCGAAGAAACGCCTTAATTAACATCGTGGCACGGCATGAAGATGCTCTTAAGCATCTTCCAGGTACACCACCTCAATTAAAGAAATATCCTAGCATTCTTCAAAGTATAATTTTAAGCGTTGCCCATTCACCGTAAATGCAGGTCCATCTTGCCCCTCAACTTCTATGGCACCATTGGTGAATACTCTTTTCACTCTAAATGGTCTTGACCACTTGGACTTGAGCTTTCTAGGGAAGAGTCGAAGTCGTGAATTGTATAGTAACACCTAGTCTCACACTCTAAACTCCCTCCTAAGGATTTTAGCATTATGCCACTTCTTCAATTTTTTCCTTGTATAGGGTTGAACTATCATAAGCCTTGAATCGGAATTCATCCAATTCGTTTAACTGTTCCACTCTCCCCCTTGAGGTCTTGGTCCAATCTAGATTTAAGGCTTTCAGCGCCCACAACGGTTTATGTTCCAACTCAACGGGTAGATGGAAAAATTTACCAAAAATTAGTTGATACAGAGACATCCCAATAGGTGTTTTGTAACAGGTTCGGTATGCCCATAGTGCGTCATCGAGCTTTCGAGACCAATCAGTTATGTTGGCATTCACGATTTTGGCCAAGATGCTTTTGATCTCCCAATTTGACACTTCAACCTGGCCACTTATTTAGGGATGATATGGGGTTTCCACTTTGTGTTTTTCCCCATAATTACTTAATGCAGCGGAGAACCACTTATTTCAAAAGTGGGATCCCCCATCACTAATAATTGCCCTAGGAGTGCCAAATCTCGCAAAGATGTAGCATTTCAGAAATTGGACGACATTTTTTCCTTCATTGATTGGAAGTGCAACAGCCTCCACCCATTTGGAAACATAATCTATAGCCACCAAGATATACTTATTTCCAAACAGGTTCATAAAGGGGACCATGAAATCAATTCCCCAAACATCAAATAGCTCCACTTTTAAAATAAGAGTAAGGGGTAACTCGTACCTTTTAGATACTCCACCTTGTTTCTAACATTGGGCGTATTTCTTTACAAATTCATACGCATCCTTGTAGAGGGATGTCTAGTAGTATCCACTCTGGAAAACTTTAGCGGCTGTACGCACCCCGCTATGGTGGCCTCCCAGTAGCGACGCATGACAAGCATGGAGAATTCCTACCGCCTCTTCTTCTAGAACACACCTTCTAATGAAATGATCTGCACATTCACGAAAAAAGTAAGGTTCATCCCAGAAGTACTTTTTAACATCGAACATGAACCTTTTTCATTGGTAGAAGTTCAGCTCATCCGGCATTAGTCCGCACACAATGTAATTTGCGAAATCTGCATACCAGGGGGTCTTTTCAAGGGATATTGCAAACAATTGTTCATCGGTGAAGGAATCATTTATGTCAGTTTCAGGTTCATTATTCTCCTTGCCCTCAAACCTCCATAAGTGGTCAGCCACCTAAAATTTGTAACCTCTTCGATCTTTGACCTCAAAGTCAAATTCTTATAATAGTAGCACCCACCTTATCAACCTTGGTTTTGCATCCTTCTTTGCCATCAAGTAATGGAGTGCAGCATGATCAGTGTGAACAATTACTCTAGTGGCTAACAAAAATGCCCAAAATTTCTTAAATGCATAAACTACCTCAAGCAACTCTTGTTCGGTGATGGTATAGTTACGTTGAGCACTATTTAGAGTCTTGCTTGCATAATAAATTGGGTGAAAAAGCATGTTGCATTTTTGCCCCAATACACTCCCAGTGTTGTGCCACTAGCATCACACATCACTTCGAAAGATTTGGTCCAATTAGGGCTGATAATGACTAGGGTGGATACTATATTTTCTTTTAAGCTTCAAAATGCCGTCATAAAAGCATCATCACAATAAAACTTCACTTCCTTCTCCAAGAGTTCGCACAGAGGGTGTGCAATCTTTGAGAAATATTTGATGAACCTTCGGCATAAACCGATGTGTCCCAAGAAGTTGCGAACACCCTTAACTGAAATCGGCGGGGGTACTTTTTCAATCACCTCAATTTTTTTCCTTATCGACTTCCAATCCTTTTTGTGACACCTTGTGCCCAAGAACTATGCCTTCCTTCACGATGAAGTGGCATTTCTCCGAATTCAGAACCAGGTTTGTTTCTACGCATCTTTGGAGTACTTGCCCCAAGTGTGCCAAACATTCTTCGAATGTATCTCTGATGACTGAAAAGTCATCCATGAATACCTCCATAGAGTCTTCTACCATGTCCGCAAAAATGGATAACATGCAACACTGAAATGTCGTTGGGGCATTACATCACCCAAATGACATTCTTCTGAATGCAAACGTTCCATAAGGACAGGTGAAGGTGGTTTTCTCTTGGTCTTCCGACACAATAGAGATTTGGTTGTAATCGGAGTACCTATCTAGAAAGCAGTACCATCCCCTCTATGATAGCCGGTCAAACATTTGATCTATAAAGCACATTGAAAAGTGATCCTTCTCAGTCCATGAGTTTAGCTTTTGATAATCCATGCATACTCTCTACCTGGTCAGCGGTATAGTGGTCACGAGCTCCCCCTTTGCATTTGGGACTACAATGATACCTCATTTTTTCGGTACACATTGCACCGGGCTTACCCATTTGCTATCCGCAATAGGGTAGATCACACTTGCATCCAACCAATTGATGATCTCCTTTTTTATCACTTCTTGTATTAGTGGGTTCAATATTCTCTTATGCTCTACACTAGGCTTACAATCTGTATCAAGCTGAATCTTATGAGTACAAATACCAGGGGGAATTCCCACTATATAAGTGATGGTCTATCCTATAGCTTTTATATTCTTTCGCAATACTTTACTGAGTAAACTCACCTGCCATTCAAGTAAATCAGCTGCAATGATCACTGGTAAAGTGTTGTTTGCCCCCAAGAAAGCATATTGAAGATGAGCGAGCAAGACTTTCAATTCCAGGTTAGGTGGTTCCTAAGTTGACTTCTTTGCAAGAAGACTTTCTCTATTTTTAGGCCAATATCCAGTTTGATTGGATTATTTGAATATGCTCCTAATCCTGTTAAGGCAACTACTACTTACTCATATCCCTGAACTTTGGATTCATCATAATTAGTAAGCACAAATTCAAGTGGTTTATTTATGCACATCAAATGGCTCACACTAGCTACCTCTTCATCAATAACATCCTCGATGGACACCACATGAATATCACTTGAGTGTTTCATGGATTCACAAATATTGAATGTTACCTCATCACCGTTCACTCAAAAATTCAATTTTCCACTTTAAACATCCACCAATGCTCTCCTAGATGCCAAGAATGGCCTTCCTAAAATAATGGGGATTTTGACGTCGATCTCACAATCTAAAATCACAAAATCAGCTGGAAAGATGAACCGATATACCTTTACCAAGATGTCATAGAGGATCTCCACTGGATGTTTGATTGACTGGTCTGCCATCAGGAGTCTCATGGTGGTTTCTTTCAGTTCTCCCAAACCGAGTTGCTTGTATATTGCATAGGGCATTAAGTTGATGCTTGTCCCTAAGTCGCACAAAACTTTCGTGAATTAGATCATGCTAATGGTGCAAGGAAAAGTGAATGCCCCGGGGTCTTCTCTCTTTGTGATCAGCTCTTTAGTCATAATTGCGCTGCAACTATGGGACACTTCAATTGTTTCACAATCCAAGTTCCTTTTCTTTATGACTAGCTCTTCCATGAACTTGGCATATCCTGGTATTCAAATAATGCTTCCATCAGTGGAATGTTTATTGATAGCTTTTGAAATACCGACAAGAACTTCTTAAACTTCTCATCTTCATTCTTCTTTTTTAAACGTTGGGGAAATGGTGGAGGTATTTTGGGTAAAGGTTGCATAACTTTTGGAATTTGAACAAGTTGTTCCACTTCTTTTTGCGGTTCTTTAGCAAGGTTTTGTTGAATAAATGATTCTTGTTTCTCCATACCTTTACTTTCTTCATGCTTTTGAGTAACTTCATTTCCCATCACATTTCCTATCGCCACCTTTCTGCTATGTGTAACTACAACCAGCCCTTTCTCGTTATCTTTTATCGGTGTCTTTGATGTCAATTGAGCTGATAATAGACTCAGTTGTCCTTCAAGTATTTTGATAGCATCGGCATGAGAATTTACTTTATTGTTCAATGATGAAAAGTTATCTTTCATTCCTTTCAACAAATCATCAGACCCCTCAACTTTATTTAATATGCGTGATAATAAATCATTCACCTGGGGACTGCCTGTACTCCTATTTGATTTTGGGCTTTCAATTGATTAATTTTGGATCTCCTCATGATCATATTCCTTTTTCCAGTAATTATCTTGCTCAGCCTAATCTTGATGATATCTTCTTTGTTCTTCTCCCATTTTATAGTTCCAGCCTTGATTTCCACCTTGCTGTTGATGGCGTGGGTGGAAACTCTGCTAATATCTTTTGAAGTTCCAACCTTGGTTCTCCCTCAGCCTTGAGTAACCAGAAGAAGAACTCCCCTCAACTCAAAATACTCTACATGTCCCCTTCATGTGCTCTTGTAGAACTTCCATTTGAGTTAACATCTTCTTGATGTTCTCATCTCTCCCTCTCTCTCTGTTTATCAAGTTGTTCTTTCATTAGTCAAAAACGAAATAGAGAGACCTGATCCTCTTGGGTGTACCATGGTTGGTTTATCCTAGTCATTTCATCCAGAAGAAACGAAGCTACCTCAAATGGTTGTAACATTATTCCTCCTCATACCAATTGATAAGCTACTCCTTTATTAACCGAATCTAGACTCTAGTAGAAATATTGAAGTAACAAATCATTTGGTAGCCCATGAGTTGGGCATTTAAGTAGGATCTTCTTGAATCTCACCCACGTTTTATGGATGGGTTCTCCCTCCTGTCACTTGAAACTTTGAAGTTCGTCTCTAAGTTTCATCATCCTTGATGGAGGAAATAAACTTGTGTTAAAGGCTACAACCAGCTTTTCCCATGATGGTATGGAATTGTTTGGTAACTCAACTAACCATTTATTAGCTTCTCATGTTAAGGACAGTGGGAATAACCACAACCGAATTGATTCTTGAGACACATTTTTGAATGAAAAAGGGCTGCAAACCTCAATAAAATTTCTCAAATACTTATACGGGTCTTCATGAGCTAGCCCTCCGTACATTTCCCTCATTTGGAGAAGACGAAGAATTGTGCTAGTGACTTCAAACATCGCACTTTCTTCAGTTCGTGGGATACAAATTGCACCCATTCCACTCGATTGAGCTGGGTTGTGGACACTATTGATGTCGTCTATACCTTCTCCATGACCTGCTCGGCTATCATTCATCTCTTCTTCACTCATGTTCACTTTCATGTATTCTAGCCAGTACTTACACAAAGTAGCTGAAACTACTTCAACTACAGCCAACGAATTTTTAGAGTGTCAAATCTTCAATCAAAGAATCCTAAGTATTGCTACTCCCTGTCAGCGGTGCCATTTTGATTAACTTATCAAGTAGCATTTCATACAATATTAAATGCCAACAATCGTTCTTCAGTATAATAACCCAACTATGTGAGTTGGGGACGATCCTACAGGGAGTAGAGTTTCCTTCAAATCACTTAAATGGAAGTACAATGACAGTCTCTTCAACCAACCATTTCTTGCCCAATTAATATTCAAATCTCAGATTTTGGGTTTTAACTACCAAATCAAACTTATAGCTCAACCCAAGTAATCAAAGATTAAAGTAAAACTTAGGGAACTGATCAGCCAACTATTGAATCTCAACAAAATGGGTAAACATTATTGCTTACAATAGACTAATTTGTTGTGGGTAGGTCGAACCATATATAAAGTAACTTTCTTTCGAACAATTACCTTTTCTATGTTAAATTCTTTCAAACATCAACACTGATTGAATGAAGCCCAGCTCTTTACCTTCATCAAATCCACTCTCTCGAGCTGGATACAAACGACAAGCTCCTTGTTTCACTCTCTCGAGCTGAAACTAGGAAAACCCACTACTAAGGAGACTAATGTTGCCACCCTGGCCTCACACCTCTCTCTCGAGCAAGTGCACAACACTGAAATTGACACACGCCGTAACACAATTCAATCTCAAAACACAGCAACAACTTTGACCCACTTCAGATTAACACCATTCTTAGCAATTAATAAACACCCATTAAGTATATTCAAGAGTTGACTTCTTGATCAAAACCCAAAGTAAAGGGTTTTAGCCACTCATCTCAAAAATAAAAAGATCAGAATTAATTATCACCCCATAGTTGGGTACAAGATGAAAATTATAGATGAAATTCAATTGATAATCTTCTCTCTTACAAAATTTCTCTCAAACTCTTGCTAAAATCACTCTTCCAACCCTTTGGTAGTATTTTCCTTTCTCAATAATTCTTTTCTCCCTTTCTGAATGAATTTTTCTCTCCAGCCAAGACTAATTTAAATAAGTCTGAAATGTCACTGCTCAGAGCTACTCGGCGAAGTAAGTCGGGTATAGCTGACGGATCGGCGATTCGTCGATTTCTCTTCATCTCGCCTTTATTTTTCACTTTTTCTTGGTATGGTTACTGTAACTTTAGGCGATCTAGGTCGGTATCGCCAAATGACTCTGCAATTTTCCCACTATCCTTCCATCTCGCCTATTAGTACCTATTTGTATCTTCTTTCATACTTTCGGTGACCTAGTTGTCCTTCGCTGACTAGATCGGCGATTCACTGAATATGGTTGCTGCTCGCCAAATTCGCCCCCATTTTAGTTTCAGCATTCTATAACTTTAGGTGGTATCTTAGAGATTTGGCATTTTGCTGAATGATATTGGCGATTCGCTGAATGACATCATCAATCATCAGGTCTTCTTTTATTCATTCCTAAGGCTTTCTTTATTCCTTTTTGCCCAATAGTGTCCATACGTTCTCTCTAACTCCAAATACCTGAAACTCAAGGGTTTACATCATGTTATTGAGACAAAATATGCATTTGAGGACACTAATTCTATTAAAATATTGCCTTAAATGAGTCCAAATTGTGGAGTCATCACCGTCTTATACCTTGCCAAGGGTATAGAACCAAACTACTAAGTGGATGCACTAGTCTATGCTAAAAATCTCTAAGGAATCATCTAAAAAGTTTGACCCTTTTCTACCCATGATGGCTACATGATTTATGGGGACTGGGAGTTGTCTGAACTCTCCCTCATATCGGTGCTCAATACTACTCCCAAAATATAATACTAGCTCATATGTTTAAAACATACTTTTTTCTGTGGTTTGAGATAATTGCTCAAAACTTAGCTCAAAGGCTCTTCTTGGAAATCAAAGTTTCCTCTCTAGCTTAATTGTGGAGGCATTTACTCTTTACTGAAAACTAGCACAAAGGCTCCTTCGGAAATCTCAGTTTCCTTTCTTATTTAAATGTGAAAACATTTTAAACTCTTTGGGAATACATAGTCCCCATATACTCTTTGAAGAAATGAACTTCAACTTTACTCT
Organism: Solanum commersonii; assembly: GCA_029007595.1. Taxonomy (NCBI): domain Eukaryota; kingdom Viridiplantae; phylum Streptophyta; class Magnoliopsida; order Solanales; family Solanaceae; genus Solanum; species Solanum commersonii. Next base: position 14,875,876 of record JAJTWQ010000002.1, read on the forward strand.
CTACTCAACTCAAAACTCAAGTCTTAAAACAAAGTGAAAACATTTGTAAAAGACTTGTGGAAAACTCTAAGAACTTCTCTTGACTTGACTCTTAACTTCTGCTGACTTGACTCTAACTCTCCTTGAATTGAATTATGGATTCAAGGTTCATGATCTCATGTTATTGATGATTTCATATTGTTTACACGTACCTTACAGTGTAGAAATCAACTAGGAAACATAGGTACGTTTCAAGGAAACTAGTACGGAAAGAAGTGGGAAAAAAGTAGAAGAGATGGCATCCCTGGCACTTTGAATGGCGCGGGGCGCAAGACCCAAAACTTCAAAACTAAAGTTGGGGCGCGTTGGCTGGCATGGCACCCCAGGGGTAAAACTTCAGAACCCAAAGTGGGGCGATATGGCAATATCTCCCTCATACAAACTCGAAATCAAGAAATTTGGCAACGTTGGAAAGTTAATTCAAAGATATTTCCTACAGTATTTGGTAGCATACCTAACTCATCCTGAGTTAGGATTTATGGTCGTTTGAAGTTAACCCAAAACTCAAGCTTAACATAACTTAAACAAATATCCAAATTTTTCATTCTTTCCAAAAATGACTCTTTCTACTTCTAGCTCTTTCACTTACCAAGGAGTTACAATATATCCCCCTTGGGAACATTCATCCTTCAATGAGATCACTGTAAGTAGACTAAGGGTGTAACATCTAACATTCAGCTCAAACACCCACAAGAAAATTTAACACATTAAGCATATCAATTAAAAAAAACTAAAAAGAAAATTAGTACCTTGGTTTGGAATTTCTCCGGGCTCAAAGAGATGTGGATACCTCTTCTTCATATCCTCCTTAGATTCGTAAGTAGCTTCGTCAACAAACTGATTTATCTAAAGAACTTTGATCGATGCTACTTTCTTGTTCCTTAACTTGCGAACTTGACGATCTAGAATCTGAACAGGTATCTCCTCATAAGACAAGTTATCCTCGATATAAATTTCTAAACTTGGTATGATAAGTAAAGGATCTCCTATGCACTTCTTCAACATGGAAATATGAAATACTAGATTGACCGTTGCTAACTCTTGTGGTAGCTCCAGCTCATAGGCTACATTACCAATCTTTTTGGATATTCTGTAAAGGCCAATATACCAGGGACTAAGCTTTCCCTTCTTACCAAATCTCATAACACCTTTCATGGGTGAAAATGTCAAGTATACCCAATCATCTACTTCAAAGACTAACTCTTTTCTCCTAACACTAGTGTAGGATTTCTTATGTCTTTGCGCTATTTTCAACCTCTCTTGAATAACTTTCACTTTCTCCATAGCTTGATGAACTAAGTTTGGTGCTATCAATCCAACTTCACCAACCTCAAACCATCCAATTGGAGATTTGCATCTTCTGTCATAAAGAGCTTCATACGAAGCCATATGGATACTAGAGTGGTAACTATTGTTATAACCAAACTCAATGAGAGGTAAGTGTTCATCCCAGTTACCTTTGAAATCAATCACACAGGCCCTCAACATATCTTCTAGAGTCTGAATAGTGTGTTCTGCTTGACAATCAGTCTAAGGATGAAAAACAATACTAAAGTTCACCTTCGAGCCCAAACCTTTCTGAAAAGATTTCCAGAACTAGGCAGTAAATTATGCCCCTCTATATGAAATAATCGATACCGGAAACCCATGTAGTCTGACTGCCTCTTGAATATACAACTTAGCATAATCTTCTACTAAATAGGTAGTCTTTACATGTAAAATGTGGGTTGATTTGGTCATTCAATCCATAATCACCCAAATAGAATCATGTTTCCTGTGAGACCTTGGTAAACCTGTGATGAAATTCATATTGATCATCTCCCACTTCCATTTCGAAAGTTTTATATTCTGAGCCATACCATCGAGCCTTTGGTGCTCTTCTTTAACTTTTTAACAATTCGAGCTGTTAGAAACAAACTCAACAATACTTTTCTTCATACTATTCCACAAATGAACATCCCTCAAGTCACGATACATATTTGTGGAACCCGGATGGATAGAATAACTAGGCTATGAACATTCTCCATGATCCTCTCTTGGAGATCATCCACCCTTCGTTCAGACAATCTACCTTGATATCTCCATACACCATATCCTTGTTCAAAAGAAATTACTTTTTTCTTATGAACATTTTCCTTCAATTCAACCAAAATAGGATCTTAGTCTCGCTTCTCTTTCACTTCTGACACTAATGATGATTCAGCCTTATTCATCACCACTACTCCTCCTTCTGTGGAATCCATTCGTCGAACTACTAATCGTGCAAGTCTGTGCACATCTTTTGCTAAATATTTGCTATCTTCCTCAAAATGGGTAGTACTACCCATAGTAAATCTACTCAAGGCTTCAGCAACAACATTAGCCTTACCTGGGTGATAAAGAATACTCATGTCATAATCTTTGAGTAACTCTAACCACCTTCATTGTCTGAGAATAAGCTCTTTCTGACTAAACACATACTAAAGACTCTTGTGATTAGTGAATAAATCAACATGAACACCATACAAATAATGACGTCATATTATCAAAGCAAATACTATGACAGCTATCTTTAAGTCATGGGTTGGGTAATTTTTCTCATGAACTTTCAATTGTCTGGAGGGATAAGCTATAACTTTGCTATTCTGCATTAACATACAACCCAAACAAACTCTGGACGCATGGCAATATACAACAAAGCTTTGCGTACCTTCTAGTAAGGTCAATACTGGGGCAGTAGTCACCCTTTTTTTTCAATTCTTGAAAGCTTTTCTCACAAGCTTCAGACCATTGAAACTTCATTATTTTCTAAGTTGACTTAGTCAAAGGGGACGAAATAGATGAGAATCCCTCTATGAACATTCTATAATATCCAGCCACCCCCAAGAAACTCCTAATATCAGTTGAGATGTGGGTTTAGTCCAATTTTGTACTGCATCTATTTTTTGAGTGTCAACTCTAATCCCATCATAGAAACAATGTAGCCTAATAATGCCATACACTCAAGCCAAAACTCCTATTTGGAGAACTTAGCATACAACTCTCTATCCTTTATAGTTTGGAGAACTATTATGAGATTGCTAGCATGATCCGCCTCATTTTTCAAATAGATTAGAATGTCATTAATGAACACAATCACAAACATATCTAAATAAGGTTTGAATAATCTATTCATAATGTCCATGAACGCTGCAAGGGCATTAGTCAATCCAAAGGACATAAATAGGAACTCATAATGAACATAACGGGTCCTGAATGTTGTCTTTGGAATATCACATTCCCTTACTCTTAATTGATGGTAGCCTGATCTGATGTCTATCTTAGAAAAACAAGTGGCACCCTAAAGTTGATCGAAAATATCATCAATTCTTGGAAGAGGATACTTATTCTTGATAGTTACCTTGTTCAACTGACGGTGATCTATACACATCCTAAGGGAACCATCTTTCTTCCTCACAAATAAGACTGGAGCGCCCCAAGGTAGACACTTGGTCATATAAAGCCCTTCTCAAGGAGATCTTCCAACATTTCTTTTAGCTCTTTCAATTCTGCTGGTGATATCCTATATGGAAGAATAGATATAGGACAAGTATAAGGAAGAATATTTATACCGAAGACTATTTCTCTCTTAGGAGGGACTCTGGGTAAATCATCTGGAAAGTCCTCTCAAAACTCACTCATAATAGGAACTGACTCAATTGGAGGTGTCTCAACACTAGAATCATTAATACGGACTAAGTGATAGACACACCCCTTGGAAACTAACTTTAATCCCTTAATGTACGAAATGAAATGACTCGTAGGCACTACCGAACTACTACTCCACTCTATAACTGGCTCATTAGGAAACTAGAACTTGATAACTCGAGTTCTATAATTGATGGAGGCATAACAAGCATGAAGCCAGTCCATACCAACAATAACATCAAAATCAACCATGTCTAACTCAACTAAATCAACCATGGTACTCTTGTGATTGATGGAAATAGTACAATCACGATAGACTCTCTCAACTAGAATGGACTCACCAACAAGTGTAGAGACACTTAAAGACTCACAAAGTTGCTCAGGAAGAACATCAAAATTCATAGCAACATAAGGAGTTACAAAGGATATACTCGCTCCTAGATCTAGCAAAGCATAAACATTAAAATTAAAGACTTGGATCATACTAGTGACAACATCTAGAGAATCCTCTTGCTCTTGGCGATTAGTGATAGCGTAAAGATGGTTACCTCCTCCGCCTACCCCTGAAGTAGCTCCTTTAGATGCAGCTCTATCTGGTGGAGCAACTGAAGAAGACTAGGCTTTGTTGCCCCCATTACCATTTCCCTACCTGTTCTATGGACTCTCTCACATAAAATGACCGTTCTGGTCACATTTGAAGCAACCAGTGGAGCAATCACGACACATCCCTGAGTGGCTCCTACCACACTTAGCATATGTAGGAGGCTTACTACCCCCTTGTGCCATACTGCCCTGAGAATAGGTAGGTTAAGCTCTGAAATTCTAACTATTGTACTAACATTTGTTCTTTGGTGTAGGTTTACTAGCGGATGATGGAGCAGGACCCTTTTATTCCCGTTGGAAGGAAGAATAGTTCACATTACTCTTTTGCTGCTCGGATTCATTTCCTGATGTCTTTGCCCTCTTATTCTTAAACTCTTCCCTATCCCTTAGTTTGTCCTCCTCAACTTGTTGCATATAGATCATTAGCCTTGCTATGACAATATCCCCTATCAGCATAGTTGTCTTGACTTCCTTGCTTGACAGGTGAGACAACCCAACAACGAATAAACACATCCAACTTCTCATGTGAGCAACCATCTCTGGAGCATAGAGGGAAAGTTGTGTGAACATTAGACTGTACTCATGAACGCTCAAAGAATCTTGATGAAGTATGAAAAACTCTCATACCTTTTCTTCTCTCAGTTCTCGGGGGAAGAAATGCCCCTAGAAGGCCTCCTCAAAATAAGACCAACTCACAGCAGCTCTTCGTGGAGGAATGATCTGAAAGACACGCACAAGCATGAGTTAGAAGAAACTTTATAGAGATTTACTCTATTGCACGAAATGAGTATAAAGGAAGTGAAGGAATTTCCTAAATGTTATCGCCTCCTAATTATAAATGTGATGCGCTTCACACCGTTAACTAGGCCTCTACAAACATAGATTCATAGACTCCCTAGGACTCTTGAACTCTGAGCTCTGATACTAATTTTGTCACGCCCCGAGCCTACACCCTATGTGGGACTGGCACTCGAGAACCATTGTTGGCCCCATACGAAGCCTTGGCCTGGCTTACTTACTCAGTGGAATACTTTTACTCAACAAAGATAAATCTATGTAATAAGCTAGAATGTTACAAAGAAACATTCATCTGGCCAATAAGGCAAACTCAAGTCTCAATATAATAGAATGAAAATGAAAAGATTAAAGAATTAACATCTGACTGTCTATGAAGCCTCTAAACAACTGAGATGGATGTCGGGACAATACCCACGACATCCTAATGAACTAAAATATTGAAAGAAATAAAAAAGAATCCTCCAAAAAGTAAGAAGGGTCACCACAAGACGCTGAATGCTCAACTGGATCAACGAAGTGCTGGATGCTGATCCTGGTTACCTATATCTGCATTATAAAAAGATTCAGGCCAAATGGCATCAGTACATTGAATGTACGAGCATGCGAGGGGAAATCTAAACAAGACATAAGCTTGAAAAGAACTGAAAGAACAAACCTGGTCTCAACTCAACTCAACTAAACTCAACTGAACTCATTTCAATATAAAGTAGTCTAAACAAGTGCAATATAAAGAAAAGCTTTTTAAAACATGGATAACAACTCTATGTATTTAGAAATACAATAGTAACTCCGTAGGTATGCAAGGATACAATGTAACCTCTGATTGTATATATAAAAATATAAATAAATCTGTGTATATAAGAATACAAAATACTTATGTGGAAGTTTCTGTAACCGACAACTATCACTTAACAACTATTGTGATGATACAACATTTTGCCTCACGCTACCAAGATCGTCCTATACCTTTCCGAGGGTATGGAACCTGACTACTAAGTGGATCCACTAGTCTATGCTAAAAAGCATGAAGAAATCATCTAAAAACTATGATCCTTTTCTACCCATAATGGCTACATGGTTTATAGGGGCTGGGGGTTGTCGAATCCAGCATACTCGGCGGTATTGGAAATATAATTCAAAGATCTTTCCTATGGTATCTGGTAGCACATCTAACGCTTCCTGAGTTAGGAGTTATGGTCATTTGAAGTTTACCCAAAACTCAAGCTTAACATAACTTAAGCAAATTTCTAGATTTTTCATTCGTTCCAAAAATGAGTCTTTCTAATTCTAGATCTTTCACTTAGTGAGGTGTTACACCATACCCGTTTCTTTTCAAGGTATGGCTAATACAAGGGCAAATGCTAGGAGGAATGAGGAAGACAATGTGAATCAAGAAGTTTCTCCTCAAGTTTTTATTGATCCTTCAGCTATGTCAAATGCGGAGATTAGGTGGGCTTTTCAAATGTTGGCTCAAGCTATGACGGCACAAGTGAATAGGAGAGTGGTATCTCTGGTGAATCCAATAGTGGATATGGCTGCTTCAAGAGTGGGGAATTTTATGAGAATGAACCCTCCGGTGTTTTATGGATCCAAAGTGGAAGAGGATCGTAAGGGGTTTATAGATAAGATTTATAAGGTACTAGCTTTTATGGGGGTGACTTCGGTAGAAAAAGCATAGCTAGGCGCTTACCAATTGAAATATGTTGTGCAAGCATGGTATGAACAATGGAAAGATGAGAGGCCGGTAGGAGTGGGTCCCATAGAGTGGGAAGTGTTCAAACTAGAACTTCTTGATAGGTTCTTTCCCTGAGAATTAAGGAAAGCTAAGATGGAAGAGTTCATTAACCTTAAGCAAGGTAGCATGTGTGTTAATGAGTATGCCTTGAAATTCACCCAAATATCCAAGTATGCTCCATCTATGGTGTCGGATTTGAGGGATATGAGGAGTAGGTTTTTGACGAGTGTGTACGACATGGTAGGAAAAGAATGTCGTACGACAATGCTCCATTATGATATGGATATTTCAATTCTTATGGTGTATGCACAACAAATGGAGGAGATAAAACTTAAAGAAGAGAAATCTATGGAGAAAAAGAAGTCTAGGATGGATAGTGATAGGTCCTTTGATGGTGGGTCCGATGGACATGGTCGCTCTAGGAATTGCCAAAGGTTTTTCGGACAAGGTTCTTCTAATGATCCTAGGTATAAGGATGAGAGGGTTTCCAACCTTAATCCACTCAAAATTAGTAATGAGTCCCTATGTCCTAGTTGTGCAAGATGTGGAAAGAGACATGAGGGTAGATGTTTGGCAGGTAGAGAGGGCTGATTTGGTTGTGGTGAAAGTGGCCATAAGATGAGAGATTGTCCAAAGGAAAATGCTATGAGAAGAGAGGGTAAGCAAGTTGCTCCTACTGGTTTGGATGGGGATTCTTAAAAGAAGAATAGGTTCTATGCTCTTCAAGCTAGAGACGAACAAGAGTTACCTCTGAATGTTGCTACCGGTATGTGTTTTATGCTTTATTAGATTCCGGTATTGCTTGTATTTTGTTACTTGATATTCTATACCTTGATGCTGTCTTTAGTATGAATGAGCTTCATTGTTGTTTTATGTTAGCGATGGTTGAACCCTACTTGGCCATCTTGAGTTTTTGGTAAGTTAAAAGATTTGATAAATAGGGTATTTAGAAGATACCTTGAGATGTTCAATTAGTAGGATCCTATAAAGGGTAGTAGCATAGTTCACCATAGTGTAGAATCACCAAGTGTGATAGATGTGAAAGCTTAAGTGATAAATTGATCCGACCTTAGAATTGAAAGTGATAGCGCTTAGAAAGTCCACCTAGGCTTACTCCCAAGGGGGAGATGGTGTGCCTAGATAGCAAGGTCATTATGTGCCTAGATAGCAAGGTCATGATGACCAGCACACCCTGTGGGCGTGGTCTCGTGGGTGAGGTAGTGATCAAGTTTAAGACGGTTAAGTGGGGGCATTATGGAACTTTTCGAAATTAATTAGGGGTAAAGTGGTGTTGACACCCAATTTTAGACCTCCACGATAATAATTAGTTTTTGAGCTTCTTAATTTTCAAACGATTTAGAATAATTAGCTTTTTAAAATTCAAAATAGTTTCAAGGTCATTTTAAGTAATTTCAATCGGTTTTTATAGTATTTCGAATAACAAATATATTTCATATAATTATATACGTAATTAGTATATTTTATAAATGTGGGAAAATCATATCAAAAGATTTTACTTTTGTTTAAATAAATGTTTTATTTAATTAGTTCTAGTTTGAACTATGGTTTTACTTTTGGATTAATAAATTTATAGGTAAATCGATTATTTTATGGTTAAGTTAATTATTTTATTTTGTTAAGATTAAAGAGCTCATTAATTAATCATGTTAATTTGTCTTATTTAAATTGCTAGCCGAACTTATCCCAACTAATTCAATTTGGATACATCTTTAATCTCCGATGAGCTATAATTTTAATCATATGGCCAAGGCATTAATTTAATTCTCACCAATTACATTTGTTTTCTCCCTTGACCCATCATAAAAGACCAAATTTGGGCCTCTCTTTTTTCTAGCAGAATCCCTTCAACCCCTTAGACCCAACACCCTTTTATTTTTCTGCATACAATTCCCAGCCCATTCCCAGATTTCCCTAACCCGACCCCACTCCCAATTCACAAAAGAGACCCAGCAAACTACTTTCACAATGTTTGTCAGCAACATTTAATTCAGAAATGACGAGAAAACCTAGCATCTCTGCGACTTAAACAGCAACACACGGAAATCATCTCGGTGTGAAGAGACGCGTGAATCAGTATATTACGCATAGCCAGGCAGCACTCTGTTTTTCTTTGTCTTCTTCATCAGATGTCCTTTTCAGTTTGTACAAAATCGCAGCAAGCACGCGTTTAATTCCCTTTCTTCTTCCGAATTAGGTTGAAATTGCAAGAAAAGGTGTCTCTCCTTAATGGTGAAAGAATTTGGAATTCAAATTTGAATGGAGCCTTGAATCCAAGCCTCTCATGTGTTTTGATGGTTGGTTATGAGGTGTTTATGGTCTAAATCAGTGTGAGTTGGTGTGAGGCAGTGTGTAACCTGTTTTTATGATGAGTCATGACTTTATATGGGTATTTTAGTGAGTTTTGAAGTCAAACGTCAAGAGACGAACATGACGTTCGGAAACTTGTCTTAGGAGCTAGTGTGTCCTACTGTTGTGTCGTTAAAGTTTGATGTGTTGTTTGAGGATGAATTCATGTGGTGATGGTTCCTATGTGTAGATGGATGTGTGTAGGGGTTAAACGTCCGGGTACGACTCCCCAAGGACCACCCGAAAGGTCCTTGAGGAGGACCCTAAGTTTATACCCCAAGCTACCAATCCTGGTGATCTACGAAAGAAAACCACGGCCAGTAGGTTGATCTACGGCTTGTGGACTAGCTCTGTAAGTCAAGACTTAGCCTAGGGAGCCTTAGCTCCCATGGCAAAGTCTCTATCACAAACGACGAGCCAACAGGACGGCCCGTCATTCCACCTACGGTCCGTAGGTGTGGAGTCGTAGGTCGCACCTGCAAGTTGTCAAGTGACACGGCCAAGCCAAGGGTGGTTTGGTAAATTCCACCCTTGGCCAATTAAATGCATGGACGGTTGTTTTTAGTGTTTTTAAGTAATTTAAAGGTATTTAAAAATTTATATTGTATTTTAGAATGTATTATTCATATTTCCTATAAAAAAAAAACCCTTCCCTCTTAAAAAGTTCCCTCTACAACTCCATTGAAGGGCTAGGTCAAGTTCAAACTAAGGTTGAAGGTTTCAAGTGCTTTATTCTCAAAAATTCGTGGGATTCTTGAAGGTTAAGGTACGGATATCCTTCATCCTTGATTATTCTTCATTTTAAGGAGCTCAATCTAAATGCTTTCAAAGTTCTTCCAAAAACACAAAACCCTAATTTCAATTCTAGCATGGGTTCTTTCATGAAAACCTTTTAAATGATGTTATATGTTGTTATTAATGATTATTGATGGTTTTAAAAAAGAAATCTTCATGAACCCATGTCTTCTCAAATTCTCTAAATTTGGTCTAAAGTGGGTATATTGATTTTGAGTAATTGATGAAGGATTATTTAGTGGTTTGATGTGGGCTGTTATTATATACTCTTAGCTATACTGCATTGTTGGAAATTGTATTGAATTGTATAATGTGAGGTAGTAGCCTTGAATGGTCATAAATTTGGATTTAGCCTTTATGTTGGTTATTGGATATTGTTTAGCTTAGCTTGTATAGTTGAATGTTGTTACTATCATTCTTATTGTATTGTTAATATGAGGATGATGAAGATAGCTATGGAAAGAGGTAAGTTGACCTAACTTGATGGTTATTGTGTAATTGGCATGGAATTGAGTATTGTGACTTATGCCCTTCGAAAGGTGGTAAGATGGCTTGATCTTTTAATATTGCTAAAATTGCTTCTTAGGTTGGATCCACCTTTGGTGGAAGTGTTGCTTGTTGCTTTTGAATTATGATTATGGCCATGAAGGGAAATATATGAGTATTGTTGTATTGTTTTATTATTATATATAAATGGAGCTATATGTAAAGTTCTATATGAAGCTATATGCAAAGTTTTATGTGACACTATATGTGAAGGTATGATGTGAATGAGTGTATGTGATCATGTGATGATCCTATCTAAAGTGGATAGCATTGTGAATTAAAGTATGATTTCTCATGATGTGTATATGTGATGATGTGGGATTATGAATTATCCTTATATGATAATGTTGTGGCTTGGTTAGTAGACTAAAGTGTCTCTCCTTGTTACTTAAAGTCTTTAATGCATGAATGTGTGAAGTGGGCTAGAACTAAGAAATGGTGCCCTTTTCATGATTGGTAAAAGAGGAATCTTAGACTATGTCTTGATTAGGCTAGACCTATCATGGTACCCTTTTCATGAGTAAGTCTAGACTCCTAAATGTGAATGTAAAACCTTGAAGCGGTAGACCTTATGATGGTGCCTCCTTCTTGAGTGAAATGATAGACTTTAGAGATGGATAGAGCCAGAACGGCATGAGAATCCTTATCTAAGAAAGTCAAATGAGCTATCTTTAGGAACCTCAATTGGCTATGACTAAGAAATGGGGCCTTTCTTGGGAAAAGGTACTATGAGTTGGTTGAACTAGAAAAGGAACCCTCTCTAGTACATATGTGAATGAAATACTCTATGGAAACCAAGGCTAAGCACCAAGTGGATGTGGTTAGGAAGGTGGCCTAGTTGAGTATGAGATTATGTACAATGAACTTCCTTGGACATCCCCTAAACTATGTGCCTACATGGGTTGCTTTTAGTTCTACCCTTGGCAATTAGAACAACCTCCATGGAGTAGGATAGACTTCGTATTCCATACCTTGCTAGTATGGTCTATGTCGGTTAAGGCCTATTTCCATCATATTGGATGTGCACTCTAGCTATTGGATAGGTTTTACAAACTGTAGGTAGTAGTATGGGCTGCTACCTATACATGGCACGAGTATGCCAAGAAGATACTAAAGTGAGTTCCCTAAGCATTTGGTCTATTGTGTGATTGTCCCCTATATGCTTGTGTGTCTCTTAAATGGTTTTCTTTAAAAATGTTGGTCCATTGATGTTACGTTGTAAAGGAAATGTCCTTATCTAAGGTAATTTTGAGGAAGACTTAAGTGTCCTTAAGGAGGTTGTATGGGCGGTAACTTCTTGTCTCACTCAAGTGTGTCTTGAGGTTATATTAGGTAAAGGTCCTATGGTAATGAAATGGCAGGTGTTCTTTTAGAGTTAAGCATGGGTTGTATATGGATATATGTTGAGTATGTGTATGGATGGCTATGGCTTTATAAAGAATGTTGACTTAATATGTTATAATGTAGTGATAAAACCCTTGTCTATGGTAACTCTTAGGAACATTTAGGTGTATAGAAAGAGGTTGTTTGGGAGGTTACTTCAATATTCACTTAAGTGTGGTTTAGGGTGACTTGAGATAGAGGCTTAAATGGTAATGAAGGAATTACTTTGCTATCTTGTTAAGTATTGTACACTTGTGTTAATTGAGTTGTAAATGATGTGAATATGTTTCTATATGTGAATGTAGACTTGTATTATGTGTCTTATACTTGTGGAGTGAAGGTTTTATCAAAATGATATGAAAGCATACATTACTTGTAAATGTCTGTTGTGCATGTTTTTGCATGGTTTCCATATTTAGTACTTAATTGTCTTAACCCCCTTCTTTCCCTTTTTGACTATAGTGTAGGGATTGGGAGATGGCGAGATGTCATGGCTACTTGATAGGTTTCTAAGTGTTGAAGATGAAGACTTGGTGAGTCCGCATAGATTTGAGGACAATACCTTACATGTTCCTTTTGATGTATTTCTTGTATTTTTGTTTAAGTCTTGTATGGGCTTAGTCCCTATGTTGTACTCTAAAGTATTAGATGGTTTTGAGACATCATGTATAAAGTCTAGAAAGTCTTCCGCTTGTTATTTAATGAAAGTATCTTCGTGTGTGAAGAAATTTTTTAAAACCAGACTCGGGATCAGCTGCCTCCTCAACTCTAATCGGATCTTTGAGAGTAGTCGGAGGCATATCTGGTACATCTAGGATCTCCACCATCCTGAAAATCATGGACATGTTGGTGGACTTTAGTTGATCCATATGGCTCCTCAATACAACAATAGCGGCCCTTAAAGTCGTCACCTCCTGAATAGCCCCTTGGCCACGCTCACACACTGCTATCCTAGCCTCAAGAGTGTCAATGATAGCACTCAATGGTGTCACAGCATCAGCCAGGGCAGTCTGAATCATACCTGGAATGGAGGCCTCAAGTCTAGAAGCCCGACGATCGGCATATTTGGCAAGCTGCCCCACTTGGAATAATGAAGCCTGGGTGAGAGAGGTCTGAGAAACAATAGCAGCAACAAGTCTAGGATGCAGTGCAACAACAGAAGAACCTAGAGTATCAGAAGGTATAGCATAAGAAGTACCTGAAGGCCCAAGGGCCAAAGTAGGAAAAGATGCCTATATAGGTAGTGGGTCTGTGTCTACAATCATAGAAAATTCCATCGGGGATGCCTTCTTTTTCTTCTCCGCCTCATCCTTCAAATATTCTACCTCGATCCTCTAGATATCAGTAGATGATGTGGGAATCACTTCCACATCCTTCTTTGCATCTCTAGGGACCTGAGCCCATATGCACAAGGCGCTGCTTGGCACTCATGACCATCTCATATGCTATAATCATCCCCAGATTTAACCTCGTTCCATCAAGGATGCAGCCTAGACAGGCTGCCTTGGCAAGGCGGAGAATATACTCAGTTTGGGAGGGCATGATCGTACTGCTGATGAAGCCAAACCAGAACCTTGCAACAATGTTAAGATCCTTCTTTTCAATCAATACTCTAATCTCCAGTCACTTGGAAGTACAGTCTAATATGAGCGGGGCCAACCATTTATTCATATTGTCCTGAGTCTTTGTCCTAATCAGATATTGGCACTCATCTTCAAGTTTTGTAGTGCACTCTAAGACAACATTCATGGTAGGAAAATCGCACTGCACCCTCTTCCCCCGGACAACTACATAGTCAACCGGTTTAAATGATGTTGCATGCTTCTTCCTTTGTGGTATCAAGGCACTGTACGCACTATAGAACTTTCTAACCTAGCTTGGAATATACGAGCCATGGGGCAATGTGAAGAGCTAGAACTTATAAGACTTCAGACAACTCATAATATTCGGGTACCTATCAATCACCCAATCTGTGGAGAGACGTTTCTCCTTATTAATTGCCCGCAGCCCCTCAATCTTTAATTTGTTCATAGACTTGGGAGGAGGACCCTGTACAGGAGGTGCTAGGACTACATCCTGCTCTAGAGCTGGTGTAGGAGAAGTCGTGGCCTGAGGAATTCTAATCCTAGATGGATCATTCCTCCTTTTGGATCGTAGCTCTGCCCTTTGTGATTCTAACAACTCATCATCATTTGAAGCTACAGTTTGAAGCTCCTGGAGCTCACCCTCACTCTCATAAATAGTGAGGTGGGTGGCATATATGCCATCAATAGCGGAGCTAGCCTTCAGTGACGCTGGTACTTTCCCTTTGCCTTTTCCCTGCCCACTGTCGTGGGAAGTTTGGTGGCCCTAGCCTTGGATGCGGCTGCATCCTCATTTAGTGTTATCCCCTTAGCCTTCTTTCAGGGTGGCATGTTTCTACTTGCAACCTTTTTCTAGCCATATCTGCAAAACATCAGGAAAAAGTTAGAAACATTTCAATGAAAAGAACAGAACAGTAATTGCACACAGACTCACCGAATAGGTCGGCGAGTCATCGAATCACTTTGGCGAGCTAGATCGGTCTCGCCAAAAGGATTAGCCCAAAATTATTAGAAAAATTTGACAAGTCGATGATGGAGAGGCCTTTTGGCAACTCGCCGACATCATTTAACGAGCAAGGATTAGCCCGCCGAAAGTTACAGTTCAATTTAAGCTATAGGGGTGCAGACAAAGGGCTAATAAGAGGACTTTCGGTGAGTCGCCGAGTGCCATCAATGACCTCAACCTTTTCACCGAAAGTTAAAGAGTCTAACTTCAAGTATAGCATGTAGTTAAAGGTGAGATGGGGAACTTCGGTGAACCGCCAAGTGATTGACCCAAAGTGCCTACTTTCAACTCAACTTCTCGAATTCAACCCCGCAACCCCCAAAACCAAAATCAAAGCATGCACTAGTCAAATTAAAGCAAGACCCATTACACCCATTACCCAGAAAACTAAGACTTTTCCCAATTTTTCCAAATTTGTCCATTTGACGTCTTTTGCCCTTAAGAATGACGTCACCCGCTCTATCATTTGGAAAATTACATCATTTGGCACAACTACGGGTTACTAAGACTTCACCTTACTAGACCCAACAATATGCAAGCACAACCCACAAAATTTTGCCAATTTTAAGGCACAAAACTGCGGGATTTCAACAATGAAAACATTACAGGAAAGATTATCAAATTAAAACAGGCATTCAAACAAATTAATACTATCAAAGAGGCCCAACACACAACAACAAGATAAGATCATTGCAAATGAGTACAAAATTCTAAAAATAAACTCGGGGTTCGGAAAACCAAACTTTGATGCTGATCAAATACAGACTGAAATGCTAGGCAGCAAAGTAATCCCAGTCCGAGCACAAATCAACGACTAAAATACTCTAAAAATGCAAAAATATTAAAACTAAAGTGCGGGTGTGAGTTTTTGAAGTTCGAAAGTGAGGAAAAGTGAAAGAGTTGGAAGTTTAAACCTTTGGCCTTTTAAAAACCATCCAATTCTCGCCCATTCGACGACATTAGTCATGCTCGCCGACCCACTCAGCTACACGCCGAGTGGTGACTTACCTCATCAAGTTTTACAGGACCCTCAGTTGATGTGGGGATCCAAATGGCGGTTTAGATCGCGATTGCTGAGCTGGTCAGTGACTCGCTAATAATTTCCTGGGCTCGCCGAGTTTTACAGACTCTAATATAAAATTGTGTTGAGTCCAATGGCAGTCTGGGTCGGGGTCGCCGACCTCTTCGGTGATCCACCGACTTGACCTTTGGCTCGCCAACTTGCACTTTTCACACACTTTCTACACTTTGACCTGCATATTGAACAGACGATTATTGCAAACTTAAAAAGAAAGAAAATAAAACTTGGGTTCCCTCCAAAGCAGCGCCTTAGTTAACGTCGTGGCACGATGCAAGTCCACCTTCAAACCTTATTCTTCAGGTTGGCCATAGTGTCACTAGGTAATCCCCCTTACTGTCTCGGGTTTAGATAAGATGAGATATGACCCATTTAGGTCTCCATCTGCTTAATTGACATTGAATGGGAGGTGACGGTCTGGCTAAGGGTTGACACATCTTCTTTCATCTCTTGTAAGATCTTGTTCGACCCCTCAACTTTGTTGAGGATACGAGAAAGCATATCCTAAAACCAGCCACCTTCCTAATCCTTTGGATTTTAGCGCTCATGGGGAGGCACATACCTATCCTTCTCCCCATCCTTCCAATTTGGCTTACAATCCCCCTAGTCTCTATCGCCATCCTTCCAACCTTCATCCTTATTCCAACCTTGGTTACCACCTTGCCTCAGGTAGTTTGAACGACAACCACCACTTTGGTTGGCTAGGAAATTCACCTCTTCATTATATAAGGCCTCAAACTTGGACTCATCCAGATTAGCACACCCGACACTCATGGCATTGACACTTCAAGAACAATCTCCCATGACATATTTAGACAAAATGTCAAGTTGTGTCAAGATCTTGGCCATATTCTGGTCCCTCTCTTGGTCTTTCTCCATGTGCTCTTTGGTTAGTTTAAACATGATGGGGGATACAAGGTCTTCACAAGTACACCACTCCCTGTTAATGGTAGTCATACCATCTAAGAGTTGAGCCGCTATCATATAAGGTCGTTGCATCACATCTCCCAGAGAAAGTTGGTCAGC